>CAJNDT010000036.1:175000-395000 GCA_905221615.1 Symbiodinium sp. CCMP2592 | reverse complement strand
GACACGCGACCAATATACTCTCAGTCCGCCAGTCGGCGATTCAAAAGCACGCAGACCCCGCACCCCAACCTAAGATGCACCCGGCTGCGCGCCAACATCGCAGATGGCATTCGAACACTTACTTGTTGTTCGCGAGCAACGGCAGACGCATGCAAAGCTGTCAGCAAGCCTCTTCGCGACGGTGCAACCCGCGCTCACACCGACTTAAGCAATATGGTTTCCCGATAAACAAACCCCTTCCCAAGAATCCAACTGTGGAAGCCTCCTAAAATACCTCTTGAATACCCCTGGGCCCCTTAACCCTAAACTCTGAGCCCGAGGTTCTACCCCTAATACAAGGGCCTTAACAATTCCAGACTTGGAATGAGGAGCCCCACAGGGAACTCTCTCTTTAACTCTTCCTCTTTCTCTTCTCTTTCTCTCTTGCTTACCCCCCTGGCCCGAAGGCCTACCCGGTTCGCGTCTGTCAAGTCTGAGCGGCCCCTTCCGGGGTTGGGAGTGATTCCGTTCCCCGTCTGTGCCTGTTTACCCCCTCCCGCCAACGACCAAGCCTCCTAAACCATCACCTTGGAACACCTTTCAGGCTCCAGATCTTTCATCCGGGGCTCCCCAGTTCGACTAAGCGGTCTGTGGGCAGCGCACTTCCCTCCCTGAACTTCACGACCGGGGACCGGGGATTGCGAAGGCTCAACACAGGCTCTCTTTCTTTCTTTCTGCAGGGCGTAGGGGTCGCGCGCGCCCCCCAGGCCTTTGGCCCACCCAGCTCACCCCCTGTGTTATGGAGTGGCTGGTATCGGGGTCTTTCCTGACTACGGCATGGAAATACGCAGTGTGCTCCTCGTTTTCGTGTAGTCATCCCCACCTAGAACGCTATACCCCGCGCATCCCGGCCTCATCACCGGGCCCCTGTGGCTACCATGACTCCTTAGCCTTTCTAGGTGGGGTACACGGTGAGGGCAACTGCTGTTCTGCAGCAAGGTGGGGCCGGTGTCACGTCCCCCTACAAGTAAGTTACCATATCATGCCTCCCTCTCTCTCTCTCTCTCTCTCTCTCTCTCTCTCTCTGCTAATTGCATTAGTCATTTTTGCCGACCCCTACATTACTTTCGGAGGTCCACGGTTTTTGCGTCCCAGCCGCCGGCTTATCGGCGACCTCCACGGACTCATCGGCCTCTGAGAGGATTTATATAATATCCTTAAAGATAGGAATGGGGTTTTGGACTCCTTTATGATATGCTTGTAACAAGGAACCCTAGTAGGAATCATAGGGCTGTATTTAGGCTTCTACATTATGGGCCTCCGGCCTTGGGGTTTCGGCGCTCAGAACTCATAAGGTGAGTGATGATTGAAGGCCAAATATCAAATATCAGCCATCAATTTCAATGGTCGGCCTCTAAGTCACAAACTCCCCCTGACCTCGTCGACCTCCGAGACAACAGCTGAAGCCATACTCCGGAGAATCGTCAAAACGAGACACATGCAATAAACCCCCAAGCGATCCTTTTGTCCTGTATGCATATACACCATGACCTCTTGGCACCAATTCCACCAGACAGCGCCGCGAAATCACGCAAGTCTCGGGTTTAGGGTTTACTTCTGGTAGAGATCCCAATCTCACGCTCAGCACTGACACTACACATCGCGAACCGGTTGCAGAATGTCTCCTGAGCCCCTCAGGACTCAGCGTCCCTCCTTCTCGCCGAGGTTGACACCGCCCCAGGAGTACCCGCCACGGTACTTCATGTCGATGCCAAGGACGCTGCTGAAAGGATACCTCAGAACGGCCCGCTTTGCCTTCTAGCCTTCGAGGCAATAAGCCTGCCCTGAGCCCTCCGACCCCCTCCCGAACCTCCTATCTCTGGCCCGAGCAAATCGGGTCAAGCCCGGGTCGCGGAGAATACAGAATGCTCTCTTCGCAAGATCATTTCATCATGGTACAAGTATCCAGACCACATCTCAGTCTCTTACGCCCTTCAATGCTCAAGGTCTCGAGGCGAGCCTTGTAGCGCGTAGCCTAAGGCCCACCAAGCCAAAGCCTTCATCTGACTTCCAAGGGGCAGGAAGCCTGCCATTGTTGACGAGACGGTGTGGCAATGCCCCTGGCCGTGGCAAGCCATCTTCCTTGTCTGGACGGGCATGATACCGGGGGCTTTTGATCACTGGAATGGGGTTTGGGGGTCCATTGAACCATATGTGGGGACCGTGAGGTAGCACTCATTCGAAATCAGTTTGTTCCGACCCGTATATTGGTCGGAGAGGAAAAGTGAACAACAAGAGCCAAGAAGACGAAGAAGCAGAAGTAGAAAGGTGCAGAGTTTAGGGTCTAAGAAGCACAGCAGGAGCCAGTTGCAGTCTCGAGATGTGAAGCCCTAACTCTTGCCACTGCAGAAGCAACACCATACAGAACGCACTTCCGAATCCGAAACTCATGAACCTTGAACCCCTTGCGAACCCTTTCATCCTGAATCTCCAAACATCACAATAGTCGTCCGAAGACTGCACCCGTGGCACGCCACATCGTCCTCTCGTGCACAAGCTCGGCCTCGATCCAAGCCCTTCTGGAAGGTGATGATGTCCTTGGAGATGAGGGCTCAGACTTCATTTACAAGCCCACGTGTTACAGTAGGGTCTTGCCAGAGCGCGCACCAAGAAAACAGCAACATGCGAAGGAGACGAAAGGTGCTTTTTGTGGGCACTTTTTTCATTGTGCTGGCCAGCTGATGCCCACTCCTGAAGGCACGCCACACTACACAATGATGCGCCTTGCAGCTCAGGGGCTTCTGTACAAGACAGACCAGTGAGACTAGAAGCCGTGATCCGTCACAAATTAAACCTTCCGCGGAGACAAGTCTGCCTGTTTAGCGCTTTGAGCACATCGTCTGGGAGAGCCAATCCAGACCCTCGTGCAAACCGTCTCCTGTCGTGGCACTAGCCGACTGGATGAACCATCGCCGCTGCTGCAGGTTCTGCAGCTCCAACTTCTCGGTGACTTCTGCTGCAGTCATGGCGTTGGGCAGGTCTTGTTTGTTTGCGAAGACCAGAAGCACTGCATCATGTAACTCGCCTTCATTCAACAATTTGGTGAGCTCCTCGCGGGCGGTGTCGATGCGGTCTCGGTCAGTGCTGTCAACCACATAGATCACGGCTTGCGTGTTCTGGTAGTAGTGTCGCCACAAATGACGAATCTTGTCCTGGCCTCCCACATCCCACACAGTGAATGACAGGTTTTTGTGCTCCACAGTCTCTACATTGAAGCCGATAGTGGGAATCGTGTTGACCACTTCGCCCAGCTTCAGCTTGTAGAGAATGGTGGTTTTACCGGCCGCGTCCAACCCGAGTATCAAAATGCGTTGGTCGTACTTCGTGAGCAAGCGCTGCAGGATCTTCGTGAAGACGATGCCCATGGCTAAAGCGGACAGCGACTTTGAGACTAACGCGGCTGAGCAAACTCTACCAAGTGGCAAGGACACGTCGATGAGAGCAGCAGAAGTTGAGCTGCCGCAAGCCGCACCGCAAAGGTCGCTCAACTGACACCCTACCGCAGGTCTGCTCAACTTCGTTTTTGCAGAAAAATGCCTGTCACCTCTTCTAGTGAGGGGTCCTGCTCAAAGCTCTTCACAAGCCCAAGCCCACGCCCAAGCTGAAGTGAGTCTTCATCCTCATCGAACTTAAGGCATCCCAGGCACAAGGCATTTGCGTATAACCTCCACCGCCTGCAACTGCATGGCTTGCCCAGCGTCAGCAGTGTTGAAATCCAGCTTCCTCGGCTTCACGGCAGCAAGACTTTCACAAGGTGCAAAGCATCGCAGCATCGCCTTCGTTTTAGCCATCACCATTGCCCAACGAAGCCAGCAGCAGCAGCAGCAACACCACCGCCGCCGCCATCTCGGCACCGCCACCCCCCCCTCGTCCACCACCAACACCAACACCGACAACACCAACAACACCAGCAACAGCAGCAGCAGCAGCAAAAACAACAGATTCAGATAGTGCAATGGCAATAGCAACAACGACAGCAACAGCAAAAACAACTAAGCGTCACCATCGTCACGATCATCATCAGCATCGTCCTCACCCGTGGAAGCGATCACAAAACAACTGACACTCGTGTGTGCAACAGTTGTCAAGGACAGGAGAGAACAAAGCACCACTCGCTCACACATGAGCAACACTGGCCGTATAGATGGTCATTACGGTTAGGAATCATGCCACTAGAAGAGGAACTGAGTCTTCAACGATGGCTGCTGCTGCCAAGCCAGTGAACATGCTACTAGTTCGACAAGTGATATGAAAGCAGTTGGTACAGTCTGAAGAATAAAGCATGCACCAGCCCCTACAACTCAGTGATACCGTTCTAGCTAATGCAATTAGTGTGCTTGGGGCACATGTTTTGTGCCAAGAAGAGGATTTCGAGTACAGAGCGGGATATAAAGAGACAGCAAGAAAGGCACTGACGTTCGAGCATTAAAGAGAAACTCAACACCACCACTCAAGACAACCAGTAACATCTTGATCACCACAGCAAGGCAACAAACGATGCAAGGCAGCAACGGAAAACGGAGTGACGATTCGGTCCCGGATGTTCGGCAGCTAAACATCACCCCCTTCCACGACTCTTCGCTCAAGCAGACCCAGCCCAAGCCACTTGGCATGATTTCAGGTACTCGCGCATCACCCCCAAGGCCTAACACCTCTGAGGGCGTAGGGCTCAAGCTCCATAAAGCCGAAACTGAACCTTGAACAGAGAAGCTGGACGACGGGGTCCAGGGCCAAAGCAATTTCGCAGAGCTTGGCCCGCATGAGCGGGGAGGAGTAATCGCATTTCAGGCCATCCTGTACCGCAATGGTGCTGCATTCTCTCTGCTGCTTCTCTCGCTCCATGCGTGGAGATGCAGAGATGGGCACAGATGTAAACAGCCACGGGCATATTTGCCGGCGTTATCGGGACGACCCAAAAGAGCCTACGAATAGTCAGTGATCTTATAAGGCCTTTGGACCCTGTGTGAGTACACACTTCCTTGGCACCCAAAACCCTTCTTCCAGTTCTCCCTCAGGCTGAGGAACCCCCTGCTCTAAAGCCCAGGCCTCCAGAAGCAGGTGCTTGCCACTCGTGGCAAAGCGGTGCGGCTGATTTAGCCGGAGGACCTCCCATCAGAGTGGGGGGTTGGACTGCACTGAGGGGTTCAGGAGTTTGGACTCTCGCAAAACGTTTAACGTTTAGGGTCTTGGCATGGGTTTATAGTAGAAGCCCAAAAGTTGGAAACCCTGTAGCCTCAATCCTTAAGAGTAATGTATAGGGAATCCCAGCACTATTTGGCCTTAATCCGGTTTCCAACTTTTTGGGGTTTACTGTAGGCCTTCAGGGGTGTGGGGGGGGGGTGCGGATTTCGACGCGTGCACTCGTACGCAAGGAGGCACAGTTTCATAACGTACTGCTAGGGCTGTGGGGGCGTCGGGGGTGTCGCGAAGAGTTGGGCGCTTGGACGTTTATTCGGAGCAGGGTACGGAGGGACTACCAATACTCATGACTATAATAACACTGCCAGGAACAGTAATAACAACAACAGCTGTAGTCATAATAATCATCACAACAACCACGAGCCAATGATAATGAGAAGGAGAAGAAGAACAAGAAGTAACATCAGGGTCGGGGATGTCGACCTTTCCTTACGGGTATAAACAACTATATACGGGCCTTAACACCGCGAAGAGCTTCTTGGCTTGAGCGAAATGCATTGTCCCTTCTTCTTGAACCCAGACTCTGCCGATCTTCTCTTTTTTGACAGGCTTGATTAGTGCTCGCCCGGCCAGAATCCCAAGCACATCGCACTCGTGATCTTCTCTAAACCCTAAACCGCCCACCCTCACGCGTGGGGAGGGGAGCTCCACAGCGGGGTTTATGCAGCGGACCTTTTACAGCGCGCAGCACGCGAAGATAAAGGATCTGCGACTGATATCTATATGCACTTGCATAGAATCCTCATTTCTTTTAGTTAGATGATTGCGAGGTGCTGCTGGCCGTTCCTAGACGCCTGAGCCATAGCACCATCAACATGAGCAGCTCCTGCTATGCACAAGTGCTATCATGGACTGTAAACTACACTGTAAACCGTATCATCCGCGACCCTTTTTACACCCTAAACCCGAGACTTCCGGGCGGCTTTGTGAAAAGCTCTCGGCCTCCGCCTTGGACACCTGAAGCCTCGGATGCTTCAAAGGCTCCCAGCCCATCGGATGCCCGGGAGTTTAGGGGGTTTAAAAGCCTAGCTCCGGCCTAGGGTCTGAGCATTTAGACGCTCACACTCGCACGAGGCAGGCAAGGCTCCACATACCGGCTTTGGGCATTAGGATTGTCTCACTGCTGCGTTCTCAAGACATGCTTGGCATCCGCGGTGCCATTTCGCAAGTCCGCAGGCCAGAGATTGAGCTCTCTTTCAGGGCCCGAGGGCTGCTTTGGACATTCCACACTTATAGCCAAGATCGCTCTCAGTGCCGCCAGCCAGGGACGTCATCCGAAAAGATACTATATAATACCACGATTTAAGGCGGCAATTTGGCTGTTCAGGTTTTGCTGTGGTAAGCCGGAGCAGCTCACGAGTCCCACCACCAGAGGCAGCCACGTCAACTAGGAGAGCGTCCTGTTGGCAGGCACAAGTGGTGGCGAAACCACCGCAAATTGAACCTGAAAGTCTGAATGCCTACACTTCGGAACTTCAAGTACCAGTCTGTCAAAAGTCAGGCAGCAGCGAGCCTATTAGGGCCGCCAAATACTCAAGATCTACGGACAAACCTATTTAGCTAGCAAGACCAAAATCCCAAGGACCCCGAGACTAGTATCATGGAAACCCGGAGCCCCCTGTGACAACTTGCCAAATGTCAACGGGCGCCAGCCTTGTCTTTGGCTCGTCCCTTCAGGATCGCACGGAAAGTGGTGCGGTCGGAGCCTTTGTCCTTCAAACGCATACTTAATTAGAATAGGGTTCCTTTAAAGAGGTCTATAAGGGTTAAAGGGATCTATAAGGGTACTATATACCTGGGGCCTTAATATGGGGGCTGTGGCTGTCGGGGGTGTGGCTAGGGGAACAGCATTAACGCTTCACAAACTTATGCAGGCGGGATAACAATCCCGTCGACACAACGGCCAAGCAAGTAGCAGTCGTCGTCGTCATCATGGCTGCCGCAGCAGGAGTAGTAGTAAGTAGTAGCAGCAGTAGTAGCCAAGTAGTAGTCGTCGTTGTTGTAGTAGGAGGAGGAGGAGGAATAGTTGTCCCAGTCCTAGTCCGAGTCGTAGTAACAGCAGGAGGGTGTTGTAGTAGTAGTAGTAGTAGTAGTAGTAGTAGTAGTAGTAGTAGTAGTAGTAGTAGTAGTAGTAGTAGTAGTAGTAGTAGTAGTAGAGTGGTAGTAGTAGTTGTGGTAGTAGTAGTAGTAGTAGTAGTAGTAGTGGTAGTAGTAGTAGTAGTAGTAGTAGCAGTAGCAGTAGTAGAAGGAGTGGTAGTAGTAGTAGTAGTAGTAGTAGCAGTAGCAGTGGAAGTAGCGTAGTAGCTGTAGCAGTAGCTGTAGAAGTAGCTACGGCTGCGGTCGTAGCAGTAGCAGTAGCACTCGCACTCAGTTGTTGTCGCAGTTGCAGTTGCAGTAGCAGTCGTCGCCGTCATCGTGGTGCTAGTACGAGGTTGCTGGGGGTGGTGGTAGTGGTGCTGATAGTTGTTGTGGTCGTCGTTGCAGTTGCAGCCGCAGCAGTAGGAGTGGTAGTCGTCGTAATCATCAGTCGCCACAGAAGCCTTGATGGTATGAATGTTGACATGCGCCAATCGTTGTGATATCCGTCATCACTGCTGGTACTAGCGCAAGATACTGGCAGCAGCGAACTGGTTGACATGCCGTTATCACGAAGTTTAACATGATCTTCATGCTTCGTCTCACGATACTCTTGGAACTTACACTCGCAGACCCCCCGCAAACCTGAAAGCCCCAAACTTGAACTCTCGAACCCCACTTAACTTGAAGCAGCTAACACGTCAAGCATCTCCAGAAACTCCAAACCCAGTAGCAGTTAACCCCAGAAATTTGGAACATGGTTTTAGTGTGACACAATAGCGTTCTAAGCTTCTGGCTTCTACTGCACACCTTCAACCCCTAAAACTCGCTAAGTCTCCAAACCTGCTTAAAGTGCTCCAGGCTAGACCCCCAAACTCCGGGTCCGACAAGGCCATGAAGTCAGGATCCGAGGGCTTCGTGGCAACGCTGCCACGGACGAGCACTCTCCGTCCTGCGGCATACCTTGAGCTCGGGGATGGCTGGGTTGCGTTTAATAATATTCATACTGATATTAATAATAGTACTAATAGTAATAGTAATAGCAATTTCTTGTAAAAGTAATTTGCTCTTTCAGGCTTCGGGTTTAGTGTTGTGGGCATTGAGTTTAGGTCAACTTCGACACACACTCGCTCCAAACAAAAAGCTTAATTTCGGGTTTCACGCTGGATGCTTCGGGTTCCATCATAGCATTGGTCGGGCGACCTTGGGCGGGAATATCAGAGACCGATGCTACCCATAGCTTACACCACAAAGCCTTACACCGTGCGCCACACCCCCCAGTCCTGCACCGTAAATTTCTGCAAGTTTTCTGAACCCTTTTCAGCACGGGCTCGGATCGCGTGCCAGCGAACTCTCCTCACTGAACCCTACATCCTGAGCCGCTCGGCGGCGCCGGGCTGCCGCGGTGTTGCGCGCATGCGCTCCCAGCCCAGTGGAGCAGATGTCCAAAGCCCGGCCTCATCGCCACACCAGAGGAATCCGAAAGGAGATGCTACTAAGTGCGCCAAAGGCCGCTACGACGTACGACAACTTCTACTGCTCCGTCGGTGGTCTAAAAAGACGCAACCAGTGTTGTCATTCGATCGGTCTTTGACTCTCGCACGGTCGGCCAAAGACCCTCCACAAGCCGTACGAGTAAGTCTCAGGGTGTCCAGGGCCGAGGGTGTAATGATAATATAGGGACATTTATACTTAGAATAGGGTTGAGGGGGCCATGATACTATGGCTTTAATAAGGAACCCCCACATGGTATAGGTACTTATTTATGGTCCTGCCGGCAAAGTTCTGAGGCCCTGCCCAGTAACCTGAAATCACCTGCACCCACGACATATTATATAACAGCACCGGGAGCCAGACACAAAAGACCAATAGCTCCAGAACCTCACATCTGTCCGCGACTGCTACAGCTACTGCCTTCTATACTACCAAATTGCGTTTACTACTACTAGGACGACTACTGCTACCGCTTCAGCACCACGGCTTATTGCTACTGCTACTATTGCCACGACGAGGATGACGACGCCGACCGGCTGACTACCTGTAGAATAATGGCAATAATAGAAATAATGGTAATAATAGTAATAATGGTAATAATAATAGTAGTAATAATAGTAGTATCATCTCTTTTCTTAAGCCGGCCTCGACCAGAGCGCTGGGGTCGCAGAGCGCCTCTCAGGCTTTGGACTTCGGCTGAGCTGATGCTAACCCTTCATTGTCCAAACGCTGACGACGTAGGCGGAACCAGTGTGGAAGCTTTGGAAGTACTTGGTAGCCGTCGTCGTCGCCGACGTGCGAGGTGGTTCGGAGGGTGTGGGCTCAGCTAATGCCGAGATCGCAACAGACGGTAAAACTTCCAAGTGCTGTACACAAGGTCCCTCTTCCTGTCTTGTCTTAGTTCGGAGAAAGTTGACGCGAACTTCGGCTCGGTCCAAACCTGGTTGGCTGTTTCAGAAGCGAAAATGTGCAGCCAGTCAGCTTGCCGGATCGTCGACCAGGTCTTAATTACGGCAGCCGCTGTGCAAATCACGAAGCCATCGCATGCGGCTCATGTATATGTACATAGTATGTATGTATATATATATATACACTATATATATATATATAGATAGATAGATAGATAGCAGCAGCAGGAGGAGGAGGAGAAGGAGGAGGAGGAGGAGTAGTAGTATAGTCCACACTTTCCAAGCCTCGGGGCTCATGTCCGGCAGCGCTCCGAAGAGACTGGCAGACGAAGCAGAAGAACCCGCCAGGCGCTCCGAGTAAAGCGCCGGCAGCTTTCCGGCAGTCCTGAAAGATCTGGGGCCTAGAAGGGCTTATACACTCTGGAGACTCGGACTCTGCCAGACGAGGTCTCTCAGCTTAGAAGGGTTAGGGTTTAGGGTTTAGGCGGGTTTCGACTCTCAGCGGACCAGGCTACGAGGTTGTCAGGTTCAGGGTTGAGGACGACATGCGGCAATGTAGGCCGGATTGAGCGCTGTTCCAGCGTTCGTCTCCCGTGGTCTCGGCCCCGATGATATGGCGCAGAAGATATTCATGGCGGAAAAGTTTACGCCGCAATCCCCCAGAACCTCTAGATCCTAAACCCCTGAACCCTGCAAACCCGAAGCCGCCGAAACCCCCCAAAAACTCGCTGGCAACCCCTGAAACTCCGCAAAGCCAAAGGCTCCACAACTGCCGGAACTCGGCAATCGCCAACTTCCGGGGGTCCTCGGCTGGCTTTTCTTCGGGGGGCCCCGGGGAAAATCTTGGCGGAGGGAACCACTCAAGCACCCCGAAACATGTAGACGCGAATAGAGTGTCTGTTAAATACACAACTAGATGCATACATCATTCAGAATATGCATGATCTACTACAGACTACTACACATATATACATGTAGCCATTCAATGTGCGAGAGCTCCTGCCGGAATCGTGGCAACTCTCACTCGGGTACCCTTGATGGGCGGCCTCCACTTCGCGCAGGGCCCGGGCGACCTTCTGCAGAGCTACAGTTACGGGGTTGCTCCTGATTCTGGTTCGAATGGAGCGACTCCTGGATTTTTCCCTCCGACCTAGCAAGGACGAAGCCCGCTCCGAAGCAACAGTAGACGACTCGTGGATGGGGACAGGGGTGGAGCCTTTACATCAGGCATCCCAATGCAACGTCCAAAGGTGCCACCTCACCGGCATTGTCGAGCGCATCCGCGACCACGACATTTTGCGCATGAACCACCAACTTGCCTGGTCAACATGGCCGGGCTCTTAAACCCCCCAATCAATCTTGGGCTGTGGGATGTTTGGGAAACGGGCATCTTTGGGGGAAGATCTTCACGGCGCAGGGCAACTTGGCTTGGGCTTGAAGGGAGCCAGGGTTCGAAAGCTTTAAAATTTTGGGCTTATGAATCATGCTACAACCGAGCAGGAGCAACATTACTACTATCCGCCTTACTTTGATTCCATTTCCAGGTTAGGTGTTGCAAGGCCTTGAGTTCGCAAATGTGCTTCGAACCTCTTGCACCCCAACACCCTCCCGGACCCTCCCCATACTGAATCCTTACAGTACTTGCAAACTGCACACCCTGAAGATGAGTAAATCCAAAACACAAAACACTGACCGCTAGCCCATAAAAGCCCGAAACCTCAATCCCGAGACGCTTGATTCCAGCGTTTTGGCTACTGGACTCAGGTCTAGCCGTCTAGCCAGACTAGGACCTGCAAATCCTTGCATCAGGACTTGTGCGATCGACGAAACCCCCAAACCTCTGCGCCAGTGCACTGGCAGCCAAATCCCATGAGCCGCGCGCCTGCCGTAGTGGCACCTTTCGCCTCAAGCCGCTTCTCTAAGCCTCCGCCGACAGCCTCGTCCGGAGCCTGTTTCAGGGTTGCCATGGCACTGCCATGGCTTTAAGCGTCTAGGGCTCTAGGGGTAGTTTGAAGTTCTCGTTTCACGTCCTACTTAGGGGCGCTTGGGTTCTTTAGGGGTGTTGGGGTCGAGGAGTCTAGGGAGCTTTAGGAATTTCAAGTCAAGACTTGGATTTGGAGCTCATGAAAGAGGCGACCAGGCTGGAGGGCGATGTGACATTTGGTGTTGGGTTCAACCTCGAGTTGTCCGGAGAAAGACCAAAAGCTCTCCACTACGACTACACTTGACACTACCACCTGATTTTGAGAATCAAAGCCGTCCGGACCCTGAACGCCCCGGGTCTCCAGCGGGTCGCCTCACCGGCTAGGAAGGCTACGATGCGACGTTGAAGCTGGGGTCCCAGCTGCTTGTCCCCACCTGGGCGTGTCGTCGTGCAAGACGCTTGCAAGACCGGCAAGGCTTCACGGCGACTATGGCGACTGCTTATGAGTAAGTTTGGGCTTGGGGGTAGTAGGGATCGAAGACCTGGCGGGACCCCCCACGAAACCTCCTGGCGGAGCTATGAAGACCCCGTTGATGGAATCCTCCTAATCAACCCACGTCCATAAGACCCCGTGAGAAAATCAACCCCAACCCCAAGCCAGGTTGCTCCCGTCTCCTTTCCGGGAACTTGGTGCAATTCCAGGCACCCAGAGACATCCCAGGCTTCCACCGGGATCCCAGCGTATAGACCTCTCAGTCGCTCATTTCTATTGGATTTTCGTTTAATCGGACGAAGTAGCAATGATTCTACCTTAGTACCCCCTGGGCCCTATTGTCGTCCCATTAATACCTATAAACCGCAAACACGCTAGTTTACAAATAATGGCAACAAGAATAGCAAGAACACTGGCAAGCAGCATAACTTAGCCAGCAGAGGCATGTCAATGTGGTCATAGTATAGCTTAGTCCAAAATGGTCCAAATACGACAAGGCTTTTTTAGGGCTTCGGGTTGACGGCTTGGAGCTTTTAGCATGTCGGGGCTGCAACGAAGGTCAACGCAGCCCAGCGTTTCAGGTTTGAAGGGCTATTTCTCCCCGCATGCGAGTCCCAGATTTGGAGGGTCGAGGAGACTGCTTGACGAAAGTAGGGTTAACCTTCCGGGAACGTATCTGAAACTTAAATCAAAGAGCTTTCTGTTCACCTTTCCTTACTTGGCTGTTGGTTGACATGGCTTCGGAAGTGGAAGATGGGTCTTGCACAAGGGATTGCTCCCTGCACCCTTCGAACAACGTCCTTATCGCTGCTGCAGCCTCTGCCTGGTGCGTCAAGCTCACGATGCGTGAAGGCTTGCTAATTTAATGCAAAGCCTCTAATCCTATCGGAAAAAATTGCAATGCTGAGCATCGCTCGCAAGATTTAGGGAGCTTTATACACCTTCACTACCAGCTGGCCGCAAACACCGCTGGATGCGGCCGACAAGCTCCACTGCCTGTGGCCCGCACTGGGCTCACCGTTGCTTGATCTGCGGCCCGCCGAAAGTCTTCTCCACGTTGGCCAGCGCAGTGTCCCAATTCACGGAGTTGAAGAGCTCGTCGACGTTGCTTTGCTTCGCCACGAGGAGTGCACGCTTGCCGTAGGGAACGGACTTGAAGAGCTCGAGGGCGAGACCTCCAGGGCTCATCTCAGCTGCCAGCCACACCCAGCCCTTTCCGTCATCGACCACCTTCTGTGTCTCATCCACGCCGTAGCCAACGCCACCCTTGGTCACGAACATCGGGTTCGCCATCTGCGCTTTGAGGCCCTGGACGCCCACAGCGATGTCCTTCTTGCCAATGCTGCCCGGGGGCGGGCCTTTCCAGAGTCCGGAGTAGCGCTTGAAGCCCTGGGGCGTGAACTCGCCGTGGAAGAACTTGACCACGAGCTCAGAGAGCACAGTTCCCTTTGGGGGGTCACCTCCGCTGCCGGTCAGCAGGGAAGAGTAGAAGGACTCAATGTCCGCGTCGCTGACGTCGTACTCGCCGCCTCCCCGTGCCTGGAGCTGCGTTCGAGGAGCTTTCGGTGCAGCGGGCGCAGCCACGAAGGCTGCGAGCTGGGTGGCCACGTACCCTGCCGCCACAAGGGACAGGCAAACGAGAGGCCGGCTGGAGCGCGGCATTGTGTGGAGCTCTATAGGCCAGAGGGGCAACGCAGAGTCGTAAACGCTTGAGCCAAGTTGCATTGAGGCTTGATGCTGTCGCAACTCGGACAAGTCAGACGGGTACTCTCACGGCTAGCCGTCGGTCTACAGGAGGCAGAGACTTCAAGCGCAGGCATCAGCTGAACAGACCAAGACACAAGTCTAACCCCAACAAGTAACCAACAGCTATGACAAATGATGGCCCTCATTGAAGATGAGTAAAAGCCTCAGCGAAAGCGACGGTGGTCATGGTAGGGCTGAGGCGCCAGGATTTAGATGTAAGAAGAGTGTTGTATATCTGGACAAAGCAATGATTTGGAAGTATCACATGAGCCCTCGAGTTCCTTGCACTCCCGTGAGAGGTGAGTCAAGTTCAAGATGTGTGAAGGCTTGCTGGTGCAAAGCCTCTAATCCTATCGGAAAAAATTGCAATGCTGAGCATCGCTTGTATCTAGGGAGCTTTATACACCTTCACTACCCGCAGGCCGCAAACACCGCTGGATGCGGCCGACAAGCTCCACTGCCTGTGGCCCGCACTGGGCTCACCGTTGCTTGATCTGCGGCCCGCCGAAAGTCTTCTCCACGTTGGCCAGCGCAGTATCCCAATTCACGGAGTTGAAGAGCTCGTCGACATTGCTCTGCTTCGCCACGAGGAGTGCGCGCTTGCCGTAGGGAACGGACTTGAAGAGCTCGAGGGCGAGACCTCCAGGGCTCATCTCAGCTGCCAGCCACACCCAGCCCTTTCCGTCATCGACCACCTTCTGTGTCTCATCCACGCCGTAGCCAACGCCACCCTTGGTCACGAACATTGGGTTCGCCATCTGCGCTTTGAGGCCCTGGACGCCCACAGCGATGTCCTTCTTGCCAATGCTGCCCGGGGGCGGTCCTTTCCAGAGCCCGGAGTAGCGCTTGAAGCCCTGGGGCGTGAACTCGCCGTGGAAGAACTTGACCACGAGCTCAGAGAGCACAGTTCCCTTTGGGGGGTCACCTCCGCTGCCGGTCAGCAGGGAAGAGTAGAAGGACTCAATGTCCGCGTCGCTGACGTCGTACTCGCCGCCTCCCCGTGCCTGGAGCTGCGTTCGAGGAGCTTTCGGTGCAGCGGGCGCAGCCACGAAGGCTGCGAGCTGGGTGGCCACGTACCCTGCCGCCACAAGGGACAGGCAAACGAGAGGCCGGCTGGAGCGCGGCATTGTGTGGAGCTCTATAGGCCAGAGGGGCAACGCAGAGTCGTAAACGCTTGAGCCAAGTTGCATTGAGGCTTGATGCTGTCGCAACTCGGACAAGTCAGACGGGTACTCTCACGGCTAGCCGTCGGTCTACAGGAGGCAGAGACTTCAAGCGCAGGCATCAGCTGAACAGACCAAGACACAAGTCTAACCCCAACAAGTAACCAACAGCTATGACAAATGATGGCCCTCATTGAAGATGAATAGAAGCCTCAGCGAAAGCGACGCTGGCAATGTAAGAAGAGTGTTTTAAAGCTGGACAAAGCAATGATTTGACTGAATCACATGAACCCCGCCCCAAGACACCAGACCCCCTGCCTCGAGTTCCTTGCACTCCCGTCAGAGGTGAGTCAAGTTCACGCTGTGAGGAGGCTTGCTAGTGCAAAACCTCTAATCTCTAATCCTATCGGAAAAAATGCAATGCTGAGCATCGCTCGCATCTAGGAAGCGCTATACACCTTCACTACAAGCTGGCTGGATGCGGCCGACAAGCTCCACTGCCTGTGGCCCGCACTGGGCTCACCGCTGCTTGATCTGCGGCCCGCCGAAAGTCTTCTCCACGTTGGCCAGCGCAGTATCCCAATTCACGGAGTTGAAGAGCTCGTCGACATTGCTCTGCTTCGCCACGAGGAGTGCGCGCTTGCCGTAGGGAACGGACTTGAAGAGCTCGAGGGCGAGACCTCCAGGGCTCATCTCAGCTGCCAGCCACACCCAGCCCTTTCCGTCATCGACCACCTTCTGTGTCTCATCCACGCCGTAGCCAACGCCACCCTTGGTCACGAACATCGGGTTCGCCATCTGCGCTTTGAGGCCCTGGACGCCCACAGCGATGTCCTTCTTGCCAATGCTGCCCGGGGGCGGACCTTTCCAGAGCCCGGAGTAGCGCTTGAAGCCCTGGGGCGTGAACTCGCCGTGGAAGAACTTGACCACGAGCTCAGAGAGCACAGTTCCCTTTGGGGGGTCACCTCCGCTGCCGGTCAGCAGGGAAGAGTAGAAGGACTCAATGTCCGCGTCGCTGACGTCGTACTCGCCGCCTCCCCGTGCCTGGAGCTGCGTTCGAGGAGCTTTCGGTGCAGCGGGCGCAGCCACGAAGGCTGCGAGCTGGGTGGCCACGTACCCTGCCGCCACAAGGGACAGGCAAACGAGAGGCCGGCTGGAGCGCGGCATTGTGTGGAGCTCTATAGGCCAGAGGGGCAACGCAGAGTCGTAAACGCTTGAGCCAAGTTGCATTGAGGCTTGATGCTGTCGCAACTCGGACAAGTCAGACGGGTACTCTCACGGCTAGCCGTCGGTCTACAGGAGGCAGAGGTTTCAAGCGCAGGCATCAGCTGAACAGACCAGGACACAAGTCTAACCCCAACAAGTAACCAACAGCTATGACAAATGATGGCCCTCATTGAAGATGAATAGAAGCCTCAGCGAAAGCGACGCTGGCCATGTAAGAAGAGTGTTTTAAAGCTGGACAAAGCAATGACTTGACTGAGTCACATGAACCCCGCCCCAAGACACCAGACCCCCTGCCTCGAGTTCCTTGCACTCCCGTCAGAGGTGAGTCAAGTTCACGCTGTGAGGAGGCTTGCTAGTGCAAAACCTCTAATCTCTAATCCTATCGGAAAAAATGCAATGCTGAGCATCGCTCGCATCTAGGGAGCGTTATACACCTTCACTACAAGCTGGCTGCCAACACCGCTGGATGCGGCCGACAAGCTCCACTGCCTGTGGCCCGCACTGGGCTCACCGTTGCTTGATCTGCGGCCCGCCGAAAGTCTTCTCCACGTTGGCCAGCGCAGTGTCCCAATTCACGGAGTTGAAGAGCTCGTCGACATTGCTCTGCTTCGCCACGAGGAGTGCGCGCTTGCCGTAAGGAACGGACTTGAAGAGCTCGAGGGCGAGACCTCCAGGGCTCATCTCAGCTGCCAGCCACACCCAGCCCTTTCCGTCATCGACCACCTTCTGTGTCTCATCCACGCCGTAGCCAACGCCACCCTTGGTCACGAACATTGGGTTCGCCATCTGCGCTTTGAGGCCCTGGACGCCCACAGCGATGTCCTTCTTGCCAATGCTGCCCGGGGGCGGACCTTTCCAAAGCCCGGAGTAGCGCTTGAAGCCCTGGGGCGTGAACTCGCCGTGGAAGAACTTGACCACGAGCTCAGAGAGCACAGTTCCCTTTGGGGGGTCACCTCCACTGCCGGTCAGCAGGGAAGAGTAGAAGGACTCAATGTCCGCGTCGCTGACGTCGTACTCGCCGCCTCCCCGTGCCTGGAGCTGCGTTCGAGGAGCTTTCGGTGCAGTGGGCGCAGTCACGAAGGCTGCGAGCTGGGTGGCCACGTACCCTGCCGCCACAAGGGACAGGCAAACGAGAGGGCGGCTGGAGCGCGGCATTGTGTGGAGCTCTACAGGCCAGAAGGGCAACGCAGAGTTGTGAATGCTTGAGCCAAGTTGCATTGAGGCTTGATGTTAAAGTCAGACGGGTACTCTCATGGCTAGCCGTCGGTCTACAGGAGGCAGAGACTTCAAGCGCAAGCATCAGCTGAACAGACCAAGACACAAGTCTAACCCGAACAAGTAACCAACAGCTATGACAAATAATGGCTCTCATTGAAGATGAGTAAAAGCCTCAGCGAAAGCGACGGTGGTCATGGTAGGGCTGAGGCGCCAGGATTTAGATGTAAGAAAAGTGTTGTATATCTGGACAATGCAATGATTTGGCTGTAACACATGAACCCCTCCCCAAGACGCCAGACCCCCTGCCTCGAGTTCCTTGCACTCCCGTCAGAGGTGAGTCAAGTTCATGCTGTGTGGAGGCTTGCTAGTGCAAAACCTCTAATCCTATCGGAAAAAATTGCAATGCTGAGCATCGCTCGCAAGATTAAGGGAGCATGTATACACCTTCACTACCACCTGGCCGCCAACACCCCTGGATGCGGCCGACAAGCTCCACTGCCTGTGGCCCGCACTGGGCTCACCGTTGCTTGATCTGCGGCCCGCCGAAAGTCTTCTCCACGTTGGCCAGTGCAGTGTCCCAATTCACGGAGTTGAAGAGCTCGTCGACGTTGCTCTGCTTCGCCACGAGGAGTGCGCGCTTGCCGTAGGGAACGGACTTGAAGAGCTCGAGGGCGAGACCTCCAGGGCTCATCTCAGCTGCCAGCCACACCCAGCCCTTTCCGTCATCGACCACCTTCTGTGTCTCATCCACGCCGTAGCCAACGCCACCCTTGGTCACGAACATTGGGTTTGCCATCTGCGCTTTGAGGCCCTGGACGCCCACAGCGATGTCCTTCTTGCCAATGCTGCCCGGGGGCGGACCTTTCCAGAGCCCGGAGTAGCGCTTGAAGCCCTGGGGCGTGAACTCGCCGTGGAAGAACTTGACCACGAGCTCAGAGAGCACAGTTCCCTTTGGGGGGTCACCTCCACTGCCGGTCAGCAGAGAAGAGTAGAAGGACTCAATGTCCGCGTCGCTGACGTCGTACTCGCCGCCTCCCCGTGCCTGGAGCTGCGTTCGAGGAGCTTTCGGTGCAGTGGGCGCAGTCACGAAGGCTGCGAGCTGGGTGGCCACGTACCCTGCCGCCACAAGGGACAGGCAAACGAGAGGGCGGCTGGAGCGCGGCATTGCGCGGAGCACTATAGGCCAGAAGGGCAACGCAGAGTTGTGAATGCTTGAGCCAAGTTGCATTGAGGCTTGATGCCGTCGCAACTCGGACAAGTCAGAGGGGTACTCTCATGGCTAGCCGTCGGTCTACAGGAGGCAGAGACTTCAAGCGCAGGCATCAGCTGAACAGACCAAGACACAAGTCTAACCCCAACAAGTAACCAACAGCTATGACAAATGATGGCCCTCATTGAAGATGAGTAGAAACCTCAGCGTAAGCCACGGTGGTCATGGTAGGGCTGAGGCGCCAGGATTTAGATGTAAGAAGAGTGCTGCAAATCTGGACAAAGCAACGATTTGGCTGTAACACATGAACTCCGCCCCAAGACGCCAGACCCCCTGCCTCGAGTTCCTTGCACTCCCGTCAGAGGTGAGTCAAGTTCATGCTGTGTGGAGGCTTGCTAGTGCAAAACCTCTAATCCTATCGGAAAAAATTGCAATGCTGAGCATCGCTCGCAAGACCTACGGAGCTCTATACACCTTCACTACCAGCTGGCCGCCAACGCCGCTGGATGCGGCCGACAAGCTCCACTGCCTGTGGCCCGCACTGGGCTCACCGTTGCTTGATCTGCGGCCCGCCGAAAGTCTTCTCCACGTTGGCCAGTGCAGTGTCCCAGTTCACGGAGTTGAAGAGCTCGTCGACGTTGCTCTGCTTCGCCACGAGGAGTGCGCGCTTGCCGTAGGGAACGGACTTGAAGAGCTCGAGGGCGAGACCTCCAGGGCTCATCTCAGCTGCCAGCCACACCCAGCCCTTTCCGTCATCGACCACCTTCTGTGTCTCATCCACGCCGTAGCCAACGCCACCCTTGGTCACGAACATTGGGTTCGCCATCTGCGCTTTGAGGCCCTGGACGCCCACAGCGATGTCCTTCTTGCCAATGCTGCCCGGGGGCGGACCTTTCCAGAGCCCGGAGTAGCGCTTGAAGCCCTGGGGCGTGAACTCGCCGTGGAAGAACTTGACCACGAGCTCAGAGAGCACAGTTCCCTTTGGGGGGTCACCTCCACTGCCGGTCAGCAGGGAAGAGTAGAAGGACTCAATGTCCGCGTCGCTGACGTCGTACTCGCCGCCTCCCCGTGCCTGGAGCTGCGTTCGAGGAGCTTTCGGTGCAGCGGGCGCAGCCACGAAGGCTGCGAGCTGGGTGGCCACGTACCCTGCCGCCACAAGGGACAGGCAAACGAGAGGGCGGCTGGAGCGCGGCATTGCGCGGAGCACTATAGGCCAGAAGGGCAACGCAGAGTTGTGAATGCTTGAGCCAAGTTGCATTGAGGCTTGATGCCGTCGCAACTCGGACAAGTCAGACGGGTACTCTCACGGCTAGCCGTCGGTCTACAGGAGGCAGAGACTTCAAGCGCAGGCATCAGCTGAACAGACCAAGACACAAGTCTAACCCCAACAAGTAACCAACAGCTATGACAAATGATGGCCCTCATTGAAGATGAGTAGAAACCTCAGCGTAAGCCACGGTGGTCATGGTAGGGCTGAGGCTCCAGGATTTAGATGTAAGAAGACTGTCTTAGATCTGGGCAGTGCAATGATTTGGCTGTGTCACACGAACACCGCCCCAAGACACCAGACCCCCTGCCTCGAGTTCCTTGCACTCCCGTCAGAGGTGAGTCAAGTTCACGCTGTGTGGAGGCTTGCTAGTGCAAAACCTCTAATCCTATCGGAAAAAATTGCAATGCTGAGCATCGCTCGCAAGACCTACGGAGCTCTATACACCTTCACTACCAGCTGGCCGCCAACGCCGCTGGATGCGGCCGACAAGCTCCACTGCCTGTGGCCCGCACTGGGCTCACCGTTGCTTGATCTGCGGCCCGCCGAAAGTCTTCTCCACGTTGGCCAGGGCAGTGTCCCAATTCACGGAGTTGAAGAGCTCGTCGACGTTGCTCTGCTTCGCCACGAGGAGTGCGCGCTTGCCGTAGGGAACGGACTTGAAGAGCTCGAGGGCGAGACCTCCAGGGCTCATCTCAGCTGCCAGCCACACCCAGCCCTTTCCGTCATCGACCACCTTCTGTGTCTCATCCACGCCGTAGCCAACGCCACCCTTGGTCACGAACATTGGGTTCGCCATCTGCGCTTTGAGGCCCTGGACGCCCACAGCGATGTCCTTCTTGCCAATGCTGCCCGGGGGCGGACCTTTCCAGAGCCCGGAGTAGCGCTTGAAGCCCTGGGGCGTGAACTCGCCGTGGAAGAACTTGACCACGAGCTCAGAGAGCACAGTTCCCTTTGGGGGGTCACCTCCACTGCCGGTCAGCAGAGAAGAGTAGAAGGACTCAATGTCCGCGTCGCTGACGTCGTACTCGCCGCCTCCCCGTGCCTGGAGCTGCGTTCGAGGAGCTTTCGGTGCAGCGGGCGCAGCCACGAAGGCTGCGAGCTGGGTGGCCACGTACCCTGCCGCCACAAGGGACAGGCAAACGAGAGGGCGGCTGGAGCGCGGCATTGTGTGGAGCTCTGCAGGCCAGAGGGGCAACGCAGAGTCGTAAACGCTTGAGCCAAGTTGCATTGAGGCTTGATGCTGTCGCAACTCGGACAAGTCAGACGGGTACTCTCACGGCTAGCCGTCGGTCTACAGGAGGCAGAGACTTCAAGCGCAGGCATCAGCTGAACAGACCAAGACACAAGTCTAACCCCAACAAGTAACCAACAGCTATGACAAATGATGGCCCTCATTGAAGATGAGTAGAAACCTCAGCGTAAGCCACGGTGGTCATGGTAGGGCTGAGGCTCCAGGATTTAGATGTAAGAAGACTGTCTTAGATCTGGGCAGTGCAATGATTTGGCTGTGTCACACGAACACCGCCCCAAGACACCAGACCCCCTGCCTCGAGTTCCTTGCACTCCCGTCAGAGGTGAGTCAAGTTCACGCTGTGTGGAGGCTTGCTAGTGCAAAACCTCTAATCCTATCGGAAAAAATTGCAATGCTGAGCATCGCTTGTATCTAGGGAGCTTTATACACCTTCACTACCCGCTGGCCGCAAACACCGCTGGATGCGGCCGACAAGCTCCACTGCCTGTGGCCCGCACTGGGCTCACCGTTGCTTGATCTGCGGCCCGCCGAAAGTCTTCTCCACGTTGGCCAGGGCAGTGTCCCAATTCACGGAGTTGAAGAGCTCGTCGACGTTGCTCTGCTTCGCCACGAGGAGTGCGCGCTTGCCGTAGGGAACGGACTTGAAGAGCTCGAGGGCGAGACCTCCAGGGCTCATCTCAGCTGCCAGCCACACCCAGCCCTTTCCGTCATCGACCACCTTCTGTGTCTCATCCACGCCGTAGCCAACGCCACCCTTGGTCACGAACATTGGGTTCGCCATCTGCGCTTTGAGGCCCTGGACGCCCACAGCGATGTCCTTCTTGCCAATGCTGCCCGGGGGCGGACCTTTCCAAAGCCCGGAGTAGCGCTTGAAGCCCTGGGGCGTGAACTCGCCGTGGAAGAACTTGACCACGAGCTCAGAGAGCACCGTCCCTTTTGGGGGGTCACCTCCACTGCCGGTCAGCAGAGAAGAGTAGAAGGACTCAATGTCCGCGTCACTGACGTCGTACTCGCCGCCTCCCCGTGCCTGGAGCTGCGTTCGAGGAGCTTTCGGTGCAGCGGGCGCAGCCACGAAGGCTGCGAGCTGGGTGGCCACGTACCCTGCCGCCACAAGGGACAGGCAAACGAGAGGGCGGCTGGAGCGCGGCATTGTGTGGAGCTCTGCAG
This sequence comes from Symbiodinium sp. CCMP2592, assembly GCA_905221615.1. Lineage (NCBI taxonomy): Eukaryota > Dinophyceae > Suessiales > Symbiodiniaceae > Symbiodinium > Symbiodinium sp. CCMP2592. Next base: position 372,614 of record CAJNDT010000036.1, on the reverse strand, counting down.
GCCAGAGGGGCAACGCAGAGTCGTAAACGCTTGAGCCAAGTTGCATTGAGGCTTGATGTTGTCGCAACTCGGACAAGTCAGACGGGTACTCTCACGGCTAGCCGTCGGTCTACAGGATGCAGAGACTTCAAGCGCAGGCATCAGCTGAACAGACCAAGACACAAGTCTAACCCCAACAAGTAACCAACGGCTATGACAAATGATGGCCCTCATTGAAGATGAGTAGAATCCTCGGCGAAAGCGACGGTAGTCATGGTAGGGCTGAGGCTCCAGGATTTAGATGTAAGAAGACTGTCTTAGATCTGGGCAGTGCAATGATTTGGCTGTATAACACGAACACCGCCCCAAGACACCAGACCCCCTGCCTCGAGTTCCTTGCACTCCCGTCAGAGGTGAGTCAAGTTCACGCTGTGTGGAGGCTTGCTAGTGCAAAACCTCTAATCCTATCGGAAAAAGTGCAATGCTGAGCATCGCTCGCAAGATTTGTAGGGAGCTTTAGAAACTTTAGACACCTTCACTACCAGCTGGCCGCCAACGCCGCTGGATGCGGCCGACAAGCTCCACTGCCTGTGGCCCGCACTGGGCTCACCGTTGCTTGATCTGCGGCCCGCCGAAAGTCTTCTCCACGTTGGCCAAAGCAGTGTCCCAATTCACGGAGTTGAAGAGCTCGTCGACATTGCTCTGCTTCGCCACGAGGAGTGCGCGCTTGCCGTAGGGAACGGACTTGAAGAGCTCGAGGGCGAGACCTCCAGGGCTCATCTCAGCTGCCAGCCACACCCAGCCCTTTCCGTCATCGACCACCTTCTGTGTCTCATCCACGCCGTAGCCAACGCCACCCTTGGTCACGAACATTGGGTTCGCCATCTGCGCTTTGAGGCCCTGGACGCCCACTGCGATGTCCTTCTTGCCAATGCTGCCCGGGGGCGGACCTTTCCAAAGCCCGGAGTAGCGCTTGAAGCCCTGGGGCGTGAACTCGCCGTGGAAGAACTTGACCACGAGCTCAGAGAGCACAGTTCCCTTTGGGGGGTCACCTCCACTGCCGGTCAGCAGGGAAGAGTAGAAGGACTCAATGTCCGCGTCGCTGACGTCGTACTCGCCGCCTCCCCGTGCCTGGAGCTGCGTTCGAGGAGCTTTTGGTGCAGCGGGCGCAGCCACGAAGGCTGCGAGCTGGGTGGCCACATACCCTGCCGCCACAAGGGATAGGCAAACGAGAGGGCGGCTGGAGCGCGGCATTGTGTGGAGCACTATAGGCCAAAGGGGCAACGCAGAGTCGTAAAGGCTTGAGCCAAGTTGCATTGAGGCTTGATGCTCTCGAAACTCGGACAAGTCGGAAGAATCGGTCTATTGGAAGCAGAGAGTTCAAGCGCAGGCATCAGCTGAACAAACCAAGACACAAGTCTAACCCCAACAAGTAACCGACAGCTATGACACATGATGGCCCGCATTGAAGATGAGTAGAATCTTCAGCGAAAGCGACGGTGGCCATGGTACGGCTGAGGCTCCAGTACTTAGATGTAAGAAGAGTTTTGTAAATCTGGACAATGCAATGACTTGGCTGTAACACTGTAACACATGAACACCGCCCCAAGACACCAGACCCCCTGCCTCGAGTTCCTTGCACTCCCGTCAGAGGTGAGTCAAGTTCACGCTGTGTGGAGGCTTGCTAGTGCAAAACCTCTAATCCTATCGGAAAAAAGTGCAATGCTGAGCATCGCTCACATCTAGGGAGCTTTATACACCTTCACTACCAGCTGGCCGCAAACACCGCTGGATGCGGCCGACAAGCTCCACTGCCTGTGGCCCGCACTGGGCTCACCGCTGCTTGATCTGCGGCCCGCCGAAAGTCTTCTCCACGTTGGCCAGGGCAGTGTCCCAATTCACGGAGTTGAAGAGCTCGTCGACATTGCTCTGCTTCGCCACAAGGAGTGCGCGCTTGCCGTAGGGAACGGACTTGAAGAGCTCGAGGGCGAGACCGCCAGGGCTCATCTCAGCTGCCAGCCACACCCAGCCCTTTCCGTCATCGACCACCTTCTGTGTCTCATCCACGCCGTAGCCAACGCCACCCTTGGTCACGAACATCGGGTTCGCCATCTGCGCTTTGAGGCCCTGGACGCCCACAGCGATGTCCTTCTTGCCAATGCTGCCCGGGGGCGGACCTTTCCAAAGCCCGGAGTAGCGCTTGAAGCCCTGGGGCGTGAACTCGCCGTGGAAGAACTTGACCACGAGCTCAGAGAGCACAGTTCCCTTTGGGGGGTCACCTCCACTGCCGGTCAGCAGGGAAGAGTAGAAGGACTCAATGTCCGCGTCGCTGACGTCGTACTCGCCGCCTCCCCGTGCCTGGAGCTGCGTTCGAGGAGCTTTCGGTGCAGCGGGCGCAGCCACGAAGGCTGCGAGCTGGGTGGCCACGTACCCTGCCGCCACAAGGGACAGGCAAACGAGAGGGCGGCTGGAGCGCGGCATTGTGTGGAGCACTCTAGGCCAGAGGGGCAACGCAGACTGGCAAAGGCCTGAGCCAAGTTGCATTGAGGCTTTAGGATCAAGGTGCGAGCACAGCGTTCTCAAGCTGGACAGCGCGATGATTCAGGGCCTGACGATTGTGATTCAGCCCAAACACACTCAGTCTATGGAACCTTTCTACAGCCAAGAGTGCAGGTATGCCCTCAAACCAATGTATGGCCTTTGGGTTGTAAGGAGGGCTTCAACGGGGTTTCGGAGTTGTCAAGCCTTCTCTTCCTGCTCCGTCGCATGATGCAGGAGCCCTGGCTTTGAAGGGTTGAGGAGGCTGAGTTTCAAAATTATGGGTTTCTTGCGGGGTTTCGGCGCACATACTCGGACTCTCCAAAGATCACGCATGTGTCAAAAGAGTCTGGGAATGTGATAACTCGAGCTGGCCCTTAAATCACAAAGCTTTCTCTCATTTTTGTCATCCTTTCCTTACCTGTTGGCCCACCGCATCAAGAAACGGGGCGGCTTCAAGAGTGAACAATTGGGTTTTGCACAAGGGGCTGCTCCGTGCACCCCCTGCCGAGCAACATCCATATCGCTGCTGTAGCCTATGCCTGGTGAACCAAGTTCACGATGTCTGCACGCCTGCGAAGGCAAAACCTCTGATCCTGTCGGAAAAAATACAATGCTGAGCATCGCTCGCAAGATTTGTAGGGAGCTTTAGAAACTTTAGACACCTTCACTAATAGCTGGCCGCCAACACCGCTGGATGCGGCCGACAAGCTCCACTGCCTGTGGCCTGTGGCCCGCACTGGGCTCACCGTTGCTTGATCTGCGGCCCGCCGAAAGTCTTCTCCACGTTGGCCAGGGCAGTGTCCCAATTCACGGAGTTGAAGAGCTCGTCGACATTGCTCTGCTTCGCCACGAGGAGTGCGCGCTTGCCGTAAGGAACGGACTTGAAGAGCTCGAGGGCGAGACCTCCAGGGCTCATCTCAGCTGCCAGCCACACCCAGCCCTTTCCGTCATCGACCACCTTCTGTGTCTCATCCACGCCGTAGCCAACGCCACCCTTGGTCACGAACATTGGGTTCGCCATCTGCGCTTTGAGGCCCTGGACGCCCACAGCGATGTCCTTCTTGCCAATGCTGCCCGGGGGCGGACCTTTCCAGAGCCCGGAGTAGCGCTTGAAGCCCTGGGGCGTGAACTCGCCGTGGAAGAACTTGACCACGAGCTCAGAGAGCACAGTTCCCTTTGGGGGGTCACCTCCACTGCCGGTCAGCAGGGAAGAGTAGAAGGACTCAATGTCCGCGTCGCTGACATCGTACTCGCCGCCTCCCCGTGCCTGGAGCTGCGTTCGAGGAGCTTTCGGTGCAGCGGGCGCAGCCACGAAGGCTGCGAGCTGGGTGGCCACGTACCCTGCCGCCACAAGGGACAGGCAAACGAGAGGGCGGCTGGAGCGCGGCATTGTGTGGAACACTCTAGGCCAGAGGGGCAACGCAGACTGGCAAAGGCCTGAGCCAAGTTGCATTGAGGCTTTAGGATCAAGGTGCGAGCACAGCGTTCTCAAGCTGGACAGCGCGATGATTCAGGGCCTGACGATTGTGATTCAGCCCAAACACACTCAGTCTATGGAACCTTTCTACAGCCAAGAGTGCAGGTATGCCCTCAAACCAATGTATGGCCTTTGGGTTGTAAGGAGGGCTTCAACGGGGTTTCGGAGTTGTCAAGCCTTCTCTTCCTGCTCCGTCGCATGATGCAGGAGCCCTGGCTTTGAAGGGTTGAGGAGGCTGAGTTTCAAAATTATGGGTTTCTTGCGGGGTTTCGGCGCACATACTCGGACTCTCCAAAGATCACGCATGTGTCAAAAGAGTCTGGGAATGTGATAACTCGAGCTGGCCCTTAAATCACAAAGCTTTCTCTCATTTTTGTCATCCTTTCCTTACCTGTTGGCCCACCGCATCAAGAAACGGGGCGGCTTCAAGAGTGAACAATTGGGTTTTGCACAAGGGGCTGCTCCGTGCACCCCCTGCCGAGCAACATCCATATCGCTGCTGTAGCCTATGCCTGGTGAACCAAGTTCACGATGTCTGCACGCCTGCGAAGGCAAAACCTCTGATCCTGTCGGAAAAAATACAATGCTGAGCATCGCTCGCAAGATTTGTAGGGAGCTTTAGAAACTTTAGACACCTTCACTAATAGCTGGCCGCCAACACCGCTGGATGCGGCCGACAAGCTCCACTGCCTGTGGCCCGCACTGGGCTCACCGCTGCTTGATCTGCGGCCCGCCGAAAGTCTTCTCCACGTTGGCCAGCGCAGTGTCCCAATTCACGGAGTTGAAGAGCTCGTCGACATTGCTCTGCTTCGCCACGAGGAGTGCGCGCTTGCCGTAAGGAACGGACTTGAAGAGCTCGAGGGCGAGACCTCCAGGGCTCATCTCAGCTGCCAGCCACACCCAGCCCTTTCCGTCATCGACCACCTTCTGTGTCTCATCCACGCCGTAGCCAACGCCACCCTTGGTCACGAACATTGGGTTCGCCATCTGCGCTTTGAGGCCCTGGACGCCCACAGCGATGTCCTTCTTGCCAATGCTGCCCGGGGGCGGACCTTTCCAGAGCCCGGAGTAGCGCTTGAAGCCCTGGGGCGTGAACTCGCCGTGGAAGAACTTGACCACGAGCTCAGAGAGCACAGTTCCCTTTGGGGGGTCACCTCCACTGCCGGTCAGCAGGGAAGAGTAGAAGGACTCAATGTCCGCGTCGCTGACGTCGTACTCGCCGCCGCCTCGTGCCTGGAGCTGCGTTCGAGGAGCTTTCGGTGCAGCGGGCGCAGCCACGAAGGCTGCGAGCTGGGTGGCCACGTATCCTGCCGCCACAAGGGACAGGCAAACGAGAGGGCGGCTGGAGCGCGGCATTGTGTGGAGCACTCTAGGCCAGAGGGGCAACGCAGACTGGCAAAGGCCTGAGCCAAGGTGCATTGAGGCTTTAGGATCAAGGTGCGAGCACAGCGTTCTCAAGCTGGACAGCGCGATGATTCGGGGCCTGACCATCTGCGAGATCACGAACGTGAACCCGAAGCTACAACACGCACCGCCTGCCTCTAGTTCTCGCTTTCCGGATGGGAGTGCCTCAGTGCAAAGAAGCCCTGAGCTGGAACTGGGGTTTACAACGTGCTAGGTTTTTCTCCGGCTTGGTTCGCCTTGTGGCCTCGGATCTGTTGAAAGGGGGGTGCTGGGAGTTTTCCGGCTGGGGGGGTTTACAGCATTTTCGAATCTATATCTTAGGGTTTAGGGTTTCGGCGCTCACACTCGGACAATCCAGGAGGGTTTAGGGTTTAGGGTTTTAAGTTGTCTAGGGCTTCTGTGCAGGATGTAGGCGTGTAATTGTGTAATGGCAGCGAGCGCCTTCAGGACTTGGGTGTAGGACTGCTGTTCCAGGATCTACACTCCTCAACGATTGAGGCCTGGATCCCCCGGTTTGAGAGGGCATAAAAGGGCTGATCCAATGAATGGTGTCCCTCGATTCTTGTCGTTCGCCTGCCAAGAACTATGCATGCAACTTTAAGCTGTGGCTGGGTTTAGGGCTTCAGTATTGAGGGCCCGGTCCTATGTAGTTGTGCAGTTCACGTCGTGTGGACAAAGGCATGGGACAAGCTTTATGCAAGGACCTTCGACCCCGGTCGTGCTTTAACTTATACTGGATCAAGGTCCTTATCTGTGGTACTGCTTCCGAAACAAAACTTGGACACTCACCCAGACAGCCTGTTCTAAAACCTCGATAACCCAGCCGTAGGCCGGAATCGACCTCAATTTGACCTCTTTCGGAGTTGAGTGCTCAAGGTGGCCACTCAGCATTGAACCCTAAAGGACGAGTGAAATGAGGCCTCGAAGTGTTTTCGCCATTTGGTGAGGTTGTGGAACTGGTCCTCCTGCAAAGTTTCGGGGCTTCTGGGCCCAGGCTCGAAACCAACAAAAGCCTTCACCCTCACAAGATCGAGTTACCACTACCACTACTGCTACCGCTACCGCTGCCGCTACCGCTACCACTACCACCACTACCCTACCACTACCACGACCACTGCCACTGCCACTACCAATAGCGCTGCCACTACCGCTCTGCTTCTACTGCTGAACCCGGGCTGACTACTACAACCATTATGATTGTTACGACGACCATTATTTCGAATACTGCTTCTATTGCTGTTTTTGCCACTACTTTCACTATTAGTATTCTTGTTCTTCATAGTCTTTCTTCTAGTTCTGATGATGCTTAGAGACATCCTAGACCGGAAGTCTCCCCCACAACCGCTCGCAGCCTGCCTTAACCCACAGGACAAGCACCGGCACTGACATCGCGCTCAGGTTCTCACCTTCAGGGTTGGTGCGGGTGCGTTCCGCCGAGCAGGGTGTGGGGTTTTCTGCATGTTTTTTTCCCGGAGCCGGGTTTGCTCATCGTCGCAAAGCCAACCCCACATCGAAATCCTGAAAGCTACACCAAAACATCCGAAGGGGGGGCTTCGGGGGCTCTGCCTTAGGCCAGATTCAGATCCTTGGCTTGGGGGCTGTTCGGGTTGCAGGGTTTTTCGACTTGATGGCTTGGAAGCCACGGACCGTGAGGATGCAAGGCTTGCGGTGCTCCTCCCTCATAAGCCTGGATGTACAAAACCTTCGCAGTGCGTACCAGTTGTGCAATTTTAATCTAAGCCTGCATAGAAGTGCTTCAAACGATCCCCAGTTCGAAAGCTTTGTTTGGATGCAGGGTTTCGCAGTCCTGCGTCTGAGTGGCATTCCTGAACCCCACTGGCCCTTTAAGTGGCTTCTGCCAAGCAGCCCTTGGGTGGCGTGTAGGAAGGGTGGAAAGAAACCAGCTTGCTGATCCGGTTCCTAAGTTGTCGGGATTGGGAAACCCTACACCCCAAACCTTAAACCTTTGAGGGTTAAGGCTCCAGTCTCGCAACCTTATGCAACCTTCACCCTCGAGGCGAGGCAAAGAGTCCTCTCCAGCCGCAGAACAGAAAAGATCAAGGAGTTTATCAAGTCGGCAAAAAGCAACTCAGCTGAACTCCGTGATGAGCCCCTACTACACGACGACATTCCGAGCAACGCTTTCAATGGATCGTCTGTCTAGGATACACAGCCGGGCCAGTGCGAAGAAAAGCATGCTGTGATGGCAGCAGGTTGAGCCGCAGAGGTTTAGGATTCGTACTCTTGCAAACCTGAAGGGGCATCAAGAGAAGTTGAGGCTCTTCTTCCGCAGGGCCATGGAGAGCACGATGCCCCCACCCCAATCCTTTGCCGCCAGGGAGGTTAACGAAGGGTAGATTTAGCGGCGCTTTGGAATTGCGTGCTTGGGGACTTCCCGTTTGGGGTATGGACTCTCCTTCAAGGCAACTGCTTGAAATGTAGAGGAGACGGGAACTCCATTTTTGGTATTGAATGCATGGTTCGCCGGATGCTACAGTATGCGTCTGTCGACTCTTCCATGCACACGTATGCACACAGCATGACTTGGCATATTTTTCTTTGCACATACATTACGTTACATTACACTACATGCACACATGCAGGCATACATGCATACACAACAAAACATTAATTCACATTACATTACATACATTACATTGCATTGCATTGAATTACATTACATTACGCTTACATTACATTACAGTCATACTGGTAGCCCCCCACGTACACACATACATGCAGACATGCAGACGTATGCATGTCGGTACGACCATGCATCTCTATATGTATATATCCTCAGATAACCTCACATACACATGCATATTCATACATCCATACATACATACACTTTTAGTCATATAGACATATAGCGATATACAGTATGTATACTATATGTGTAAATTGGGTTTGCCTTTCATGCAGCAAATGCATGTATGCGTGTCTGCATGTGAGCATCTATCCTTGCTCACAAGTTTGCACTGCCATTGCTTGCATGTGTGCATGTATGTTCTACTACGCCACACTGCGTGAGGCTACGTTGCAGCGCGATGCAATGGGCTAGGCTAGGCTCTGTCATGTTCTCGCTATGGCGTGAAATGCTAGGCGATGGCGTGCTATGATATGTTGCGCAGGGGCGCGTGCTTTTACAACTGCATAGACAAGAGTTTGTGTATGCATGTATATGTACATGTTCGTATATGTGTGTATGTTCATGTATATGTAAAGGTCTGCAAATGTGCGTATGTATATGGATTTGTAGGTGTGTGTATATGTCGCGGTGTGAAGACTGGTGGAACAACCCCCAAAACTCACGGGCAGCTTTGTACGAAAGAAGAAGGAATCTGTGGAGCTTTTGTGTTTTTGCTTCGGGTTTACGTGTGTGCAGGAATGTACTTGTGTTGCGTATGCATGGGAATACGAACGTATATGTGCACGTTTACCTGCACGTGACCGTATGGGAATTCACTTATACGTCGCCTTACGCGTGACTCATGCACCCGCTCGTCCTTCATACTTTCCTGCCTGCCTTCCGCAACAACCTGCAGAATCCCACGCCTATATAAACCCAACCCCCAAGCCCGAAAAAAAACCCTAAACCCCGAAACCCTAAACCCCTAAACCCTCAACCCCTTAACCTTAACCCCCAAGCCGGGAAGAAACCCTGAACCAGAAAAGGGGCGTAGCCGACCAGCGCCGCCTTGGCGATGCCCAAGGCATCGAGCACTCCGCAAGCGATGTCCACCGGCCCGCCCTCAACACGTCATGTTACAATTTAGGGTTTCGGCGCTCGCATTATAATTTAGGTGTTTTTTTTGACACTCACACTCGGACAAAGCCTGGCAAGGTCCGTAGCGTGCCTCCTGCATGGCTTGGTACTGGTTTAGGGTTTAGGGTTCAGGATACATTCTACTATACTGAACATTAGTATACTACATCATACTACCTCATGCTGTACCATTCGATATGATGCTATACCGTGGTATATGATATCGTACTCTATGATGTTATGTGATGTCCATTCTTGATTCTCCTAAGACTTAAAGCCTCAACCTCTCGCCACACTGGGGTCGGATGTAGGGTTCGGGGGGGTTTAGGGGATTTTTGGTGTTTAAACTTCGGCTACTGCAGTTTGGGGATTGGGGTGTGGGCAACGTAGGCGTTTCGACTCGCACACTCGCACCATGCAGGCACGGCTTCATGAGGTTCGGCGTTGCTTCCTTGACATCTACAAGTGAGCCCAGTTAGGACGAAAACTACCTAAACCATGTAGGCATTTTCGGTTCAGGGTTCGACTTTCACGCCTGCACCCCGCCAGGCATGTGCTTGGAACTGCATTCAACCGACCCACAAAAACCAAACCCTGCTTCCGACCGCAGGCAAATTTCGACAAACACGTGATCAATCAAACACTGAAAGCCACACCATGTACTACTTAACCCGAAAGCCCCAGCCCCATCAATCTTAGCCCAGAAATCTGAAACTCTAAGCTTGTCCCTCTTCCTTAAACCCTCCTAAACCCCTAAAACCTAAACTGCGGGGTTCTTCCGCCTTGGCTGCGTTGAATTCGGAGCGGCTGCTGAGCTTCGTCCCCGGAGAACCGCCGCAACCGGGCATGTCGATGGCCTCTGAGGCTCTGGAGTCTCTTCTACGTGGCTTTTAGGCTTTAGGGGTGTAAGGTCTACGGGTGTGGGCTTCAGGGTAATGTTGGGTCCGGATTAACAAACCCCCCCCCCCCCTCCCCCCGCTGTCAAGGTTGGCCCGGTTGAACTTGTTCATGGGTTCAAGTTTTTCCCGGCCCCCCCCTGATTATGTGGGGATGGGGTTAATTATTAAGTATAGTAGTAAGTAGATAGAGAGTACTTAGTAAAGTATTGCAGTCGTACAATAGGAGTACAGTAGTATAGTTGTAGTACAGTAGTATAGTAGTAGTACAGTAGTATTACAGTAGTAAAGTAGTAGCACAGGAGTACAGTAGTACAGTAGTATAGTAGTATTACAGTGGTAAAGCAGTAGTACAGTAGTAGTACAGTAGTATAGTAGTATTACAGCAGGAAAAAATTAGTATAGTAGTAGTACAGTAGTATGGGGTTTAGGGTTAAGTCATAAGCCTCTAAATCCCCTAAATCCTTATTTCGGGGATTTTCGGGGATGGCCCCGTCTAATCGGGGGGGGTTTAAATGAGCTCCGGTACTATAGGGGTGGGGTCTAATGGACTTCTTCATTAAGCCCATGACATGCCCGGGACGGCCCCGTCTAATCTGGGGGGGTATCTTAATCCGTAAACAACATTACGAAGGGATTGCATGGGGCTGCTGATACGGTAAGGCCGGTTAGTCCTGTGCCTCCCGCGACCGCCGCCACCACCACCACCAACAACAAAAACTGCGACAGCCAAAGCCTGGGCCACAGCTACTATGGCGACCTCCACCACGGCCACAAGAACAGCAACTGCAGCGAGAGCCCAACCACGGCCGCAACAACTGCAAAGTCCCGAGACGGGATGTGAGCTTGGTGAAGTAAACTACGCACGCGCACGCACGCGCACACACACACACACACACGCACAGAGAGAGAGAGAGAGACACACACACACACACACACACACACGCGCTCACTCAAGCTGCCGTTTTTGAAAGCTGATACATGGCGCTACCACATGACGAAGAAGCTTCTGCAACCCAGGCAGCAACCAAAATCCTCCACCTGATGATCGCCCTGATCATCATCTCTTCTTCTGCAGCACCATCGTCATAATGAGCAGCAGCATAAGAACCACCAAGAGAAGAAGAAGCAGAGACGGTCAATATATATCATCACACCAAATCGCGAGAAGTATGCAGGACGGTCGAGTCGGAGCCCTGTTCATCTGCTTTGTTGTCCTGTGATGCTGGTCGGCCACTGCCGATAATTTGAGGCGGAGGTCTTCTACATGGAATGCTGGAGGATGGAGAAGTACCACAGACCATCGTTCTGCATGCGCTCTCTTGGCAGCTCTGTGGACTTCGTTCTTTTCAGGGCCTAAGCTGAGCTGCCAGCAATTACACGGTACTTGTTGTAGATCAAGGCTGGAAACAGCCACCTTAGCAAGAATAGGTAGGAACGCAGCTGCCACTCGCTAGCACGCAGCATTCATTCTCGGGTTCTATCAGAAACAACAGTGCCATGGCATGCGACTGTTTAGACAGGAACTTTCACGGATCAGGGCTTTTCACCCTGTCTCACATTTGTTGTTGAGCTATTGAAGTGGCATCTATGCAGCCGGCAAGGATTGGCTCAGTTTTGAAAGGATTCCTGCAATTACAGAATCTCGGCTGTGCTGCTTCCACGTCGTGGCATCGGAAGGACAGCCATGCATGAGCAGCACCGCCTGGAGCCACCGAAGAGGACGGGAAAGCTTCAGTCACTTGAGAGACTACCAGGCTTCTGAGTCACATTGTTGGCCCGAGGGCGTCACGAGCAGCCTCTGAGTTTGGATCTGCCGGTAGCTGCACATGAAGCATGGTTCAGAGTTTGCCAAACTTGGTTGTCGGGAGAAGCGCGAACTGTGGTTCCGCTGCTCTCTGGCCGGAAAGATGAGAGATGCACACTCGCATGAGAAAGCCCACCTCACCATCTCTGGGGCCGCAGGTGAGCACCTGAATTTGGCCTGAAAGCATGGATGTGCTCTTTGACAAGACTTTGTGCACGCACGAGGCAGGAACCTTCAGAGTGTTACCACCGAAGGCTGGCATGGACGTTCATGCATGTAACGAGTTTCAGATGTGCTCCAGTGCTGCTTCATCAAGCTGGAACCGCACTTGTTTTCATCGAAGCCACAAGCCATCCGCCCCTGGAAAACGCTCCGACGCCCTTTGAGCCTGCCGGCGTATCCAGCAATGTGGACTCGGTCATGGAGGCCGCCTGCAATCTTGGAGGGTGCGCATGCGCGCATCTCATTCCTGTCTTTTGCGCTGTCCGGTTTTTCAGGGAGTTCATGGCATGCAAGGACACAAGTGTTTCGCGAGCTGCCAGGGGGCCGCTTGCGCAGCTCTGCTTGACAAATGGGTGCCTCTTGGAGCATTGGCAGAAACAAATCCGGCTTTTCAGCCGATCGTCTAACCATCTTTGTGACTATCCTATGTAGATCTTTCTCGCAAGGTCTACCCTAAATTCCTAAATCTGGCAACGCGCGGATCGCCAGTCCCGATAAAGCTAAGCATGGGACTTGTCACTTGTCGTCTCAAGCACATCCAATTCAAGTCCAAAGTGGGCATGATTTACGGCGACATCGGTCTCTACTCTCCGATCTGGTATAACGGGCAGCCGCAAGACACAGGATGGTTTAAAAGACGGGGCACGACGTGAGCCACGAGATGAGATTGAGCTGCAGCTTTCCTTGATACAAAGAGTCCTTCAGCAGGGCTTGACAGGGGAAACACGACCCATCGACACCGCACATCCCAGGCGAAAGGCACTCCGTCTGAGCAAGAGAAGCGAAGTCGATGTGGTCCAACCCTTGTTGCCCTGACACTCCGAGAAGCCCCCCGAATGACCCAAGACCAAAGCTGAGAACCCCGGCATCGAGAGTCGCCAGGGAAGCCCAGGGACATTCAGCGGGCTCCTCTGGCTCCTCCTGCGCGGTGCGACTGCGGTAGAAAAGATGGAGGGAGTAAAGGCCCGGAGCTTCCAAAAAGAACATGAGCAGTCCGAAAGCGGATCCTTGGTCCACGCTTCTGCGATTGTTGCCGGGGAAAGGAACAGCTCATGCTGACCGGACGCCGATCCCAAGCTACAACATGGCGCAGGAAGAAGATGCGACAGTCACCTGCTTTTATAGTGCTTCTTCGGTTTCCTAAGGTGACAGGCGCTGTCCATGGTCCTAGGGTGTGAATTCACACGGCCCTCTCCATCAAAAAGACAATCACAAAGCACCTTGGCTTTGGGAGCTGACTCCCACGGCCGCGGCTTCTTCACCGAATTCCTGAATGGTTATGCATTCTCTGTCTGAGGGCAGTTGGGGGGAGAAAGGTTGGGTTTAGGAAAAGAGGTTTTCAGCGTTCGCTTTTGGAGTGGGGTCCAAGCCTTCGGGTTAAATTTGTGTTGCAATCAGCATGTGCAGTTGAAAGCACCCTGTATGCACCGATGACCACAGCTATCCACAGCTCACAGTTCACAATACGAGACTCAGACTCAGAGCAACTCGTGCTTGCTTTGCACCGATCTGATGACAAAGGGTCTGCACTTTCATGCACCTAATTGCCTTCATTGGCTCTCTCTCTCTTTGTTTTGCTTGCTCCGGGGCGTGAAGAAGGGGCAGTGCCCCTCTCCAACCAACAAACATTAGTACATGCCGAGCGGGTCCCCACTCAACACACTCTGTGCCATGATTATTGTAACCCAACCTATGTCCCAGTCGCTCAAGCTATTGGGGGACCCGGACTTTGATCAGGGCAGCAGTGAGTGTTTCACAGAGGGCGTACCTTTGGGGTGGGATAAACTCCGCACCCACTTCAGGAAGCTGGATGAGTCCGACTTTGATCCTTCAATGGTGAATGAGTTAGCAGATACCATTTCCATTTTCTAACCATGCCCACACCCCTAGGTCACCCAAGACCCAAAACCATAACAACCTATACCTCAACCCTAAGCCCACCGAAAGACCCATAGGAAAGACCCACCTGAAGACCCAAAACCATAACAACCTATACCTCAACCCTAACCTCACCAAAAGACCTAAAGGAAAAAACCATATGATGGAACCATAGGAAGAACCATAGGTAACCGCATAGAAAACCCCCACGCTAAACCTTATACACCAACACCCCCATAGAAAACCCGATAGTATCAACCCGACATCCCTAACCCTAGAAAATGGAAATGGTCATCTTAAATAATTTTACAATAATAGGAATAAGGTTTAGGGATAAGGTAGGAAACACTGAGCGCGCGACGCTACTTGATAACGAGTAACCATAATGTAGTTATAATGTATAACGGTTTAAAGGCTATAACTACATTATACTTATGACTTATCAACTGGAATTTCAATAATTATCCTATCCTTATGCTTACCAAAAAGCATAAAATAATCTTCTAAAAACTCGTCATTAAATAGCAATTGATGGACGTGATTGAATACTTTATCAATATCAGGATTAGGTTTCTCGGGTTCTGGATGCGGTTCGTCATCAACAAATTTATTAGGAAATTGCTCGTTTAATCGTTTGCGTATTTCCCTTTTCTGCTTTTCGTATTCTGCCTTAATCTCTGCTTGTAATTCGTCGTTTAGTTTGCCTTCTTTCTTTAAATTACCTAGCTTCACCAAATAACCTTTCAATATACTTAGTTCCGAGTTCGGATGTAACGCATAATGGAAATGGGCATCCCAGTTTTCGTGTTTTATCTTATGTCCGCATTCTTCGCATAGTTGGCTCCCCTTTGCCCTCTCTTCTCTTCTCGTTTGGTTATACTCGTTTTTGTTTTTACCGTAACATTTTCTTTTCGCTTCACGGCACCTATTACAAGTCTTAAAGCCGTCAAACTCTTCAACATCTTTAGTCGCACAACAGGATTTACACACTCGTTTCTCCATCTTACTATATTAAAAAGTCTAGTCTTTAAACACAGTTAGACCGAAACAATACTCTAATGATTGAATTCCTGAATTAAATCATTAGAACATTACATAGGGACTATCGGTGGTTTTCTTCTCCTTCTTCCAAAAGCACGAAACAAACTAATTAGACCATTACCACATTCTGTTGATGCGCTTATGGAAGCACACGGGGCACTGGCATGGGGGCACTGTCATTATACAACACAAACTAATTTTTATATTATTTTAGCAATTCTTCTAACTGATAAAACTCAAACAACAATTTGAATCGTTTCTTATATTCTTCATAATGGTAGTAATCCTCTAGTTCGTCCAAAATCGCATTTAATCTCGCATTGTATTTTCTTATGTTCCTTCGTTCTTCTAACCAACTTTTCTTATCTTCCTCTTTTTCCCTCTTAGGAAATAAACACTCCATATTTATATTATATAAATTTCTTACTAATCTTTAGTTTCAAGTCATTCAGTTCAAACTCCAACCTTTCTATGTCTTTCTTAATGACTTCAATGTCTGTTTCAGTTCCTTCTAGTCTTTGTTCGCATTCCTCTGGTGTAATCTGAGTTCCTTTACCCCAGCCTGTATCACATATTTCAACGCTTCCGGTTTGATTATCATTTTTGAATATCCCATTTTCATCGGGTGAAACATTCCTCCCACCACCAAATTTCAAGTTTCGTCTATCCTCTATAACATTTGTTGTAACTGTGTTGTTTTCCTTTGTTGTCTTCATTTCCTTATGGTATGATTGTCTTTTACATCTACAAGGGATACATGATATACCATTAGTGTTTATGAAAAACACTTTCTTCTTTTCACTATCAGTTACATCGCTCATTTATACTATTTAGATTTTTTAACATTTTTCAAGCAAATATTAACTGCTTTCACAAACTCCAATGATAAATAGCAACATCGTTTTGCCTTACTATCTTTATTACCTGCGCCTGTACTACTTCTAAACCGTTTATTGTTTCAATATAAGCATCATATTTTTCATTCATTATATATTCAAATCATATATTTTCTAATTAATAATAATGGACATACCTATAGTTAAACCATACAAAACAAAAGAATACACATTCACACAAAGTAAATACGATGTAGCGCCCCGCATTCCCTTTTCAATGGTTATAACTGGTCAATCTGGTAGTGGTAAAACGGTTCTTCTATCAAATTTAATATTAAACATATATAGGGGTTGTTTCTCTCGTATATTTATTTGGTCAAGCTCGATTGATTTAGACCCAGTATGGACACCAGTAAAAGATTATGTTCAAAATACCTTAAAAATAGACACCAAAAAAGAAAAAGTGTTTTTTGATGCATTTAACATTGATGAAATGCACAAGGTCTTAAACTTACAACATAAGATTAACGAGTTTCAAAAGAACAATGGAGAAACCAAACTCTTTTCGGTGCTGTTCCTAGTGGATGACTTTGTAGACCAAGCATCATTTGCAAAGCATAATAATCTACTCAATGCCTTATATATCAAAGCAAGACACTATGGAGTTAATATAATTAGTTCATCTCAAAAATACAACGGTTTAAGCACAACTATTAGAACTAATTCAAGACAACTAATATTTTTCAAACTAAGAAATTACAAAGAAGTTGAAGCAGTTTTAGATGAATTATCTGGTGTATTGATAAGTATAAAAGCAATGTCTGATATGAAAAGTCTACATCAAGCAAAGCAACTATTGTTAGATATATATAACCTAGCAACATTCCGGCTCTGCACTACTGAGTGCTCGGGTTCAGGCTCCTACGACCTGCCGGATCGCGATGATCACGTAAGGATTGAGAGGGCGCATGTCAGTACTGTAGCGGCATGTCGCTTTGCAGTCCACGTGCTGAGCCCCACAGCACTTCAAAATGGGGCTGTGACCTGTGAATGACGACCACAAGACTTGCAAGACGGCTAGAACAGGGTGTTGGAATATGCTTTTCGGTAATTATATAAAGAAAGTAACAAAGGGACCTACTATTACTTCTTTATGGGTGTCTTGTACTGACGGCCAAGGAACGCGATCACCAAAAAGGGAGAAGCTTGCTCTACCACGCCAAGGCACACGAAGACCTGTGGATTGGGAGTGCAAAAGCTGGGTATTGATCGTGCTCCCTTTGCTTTCGATGCCGTTCCGCTTCTCTGGCACTCAGGCGATCATCATCATACTATATACTGCTACTACTACTACTACTACTGCTACTAAACTACAACTACTACAACTACTACAACTACTCCAACTACTACAACTACTACAACTACTACGACTACTACTGCTACTACTACTACCACCACCACCACTACCACTACCACTACCACTACAACTACCACTGCGACTGCCACTGCCACTGCCACTGCCACTGCCATTGCCACTGCCACTGCCACTGCCACTGCCACTACTACTACTACTACCACCACTACCACTACCACTACCACTACCACTGCCACTGCCACTGCCACTGCCACTGCCACTGCCACTGCCACTGCCACTGCCACTGCCACTACTACTACTACTACTAATAATAAGAATAATAATAAATTACTGCTGCTGCTACTACTACTACTACTAGTTCTACTCCTGCTGCTGCTGCTGCTACTGCCACCTTGCCGCTGCTACTGCTACTGCACTGCTACTGCTACTGCTACGCGCACGAGCTCCTGCTACTGCTACGGCTACTGCTGCCGTTACCGGGAGGGCACTTGAGGCAGGGTGAGTCGAGACCGGATTGAGTACTGTCGGGGCCTTACTGATTAGAACAGGGTTTTGGGACCCATCATACTATAAATATAATGAGGAGCCCACAAAATAGCATTGGTAATCATTTAGGCCCCTATATTACCCAAGTTTCAAAATCCCAAATCACGAACGCCTCGCCCCGGATGCGGCGGCAGCTCGAAGCGAAGTTCAGAGTCCCTTCGGACTCTCGCGAATGCCTGGTCACGTGGAAACGGCTGCTCTCGAGTGCTAAGCGATGTTCGGGGAACTGTCCCTGCAATTATCTTGGGTGAACGGCCAAGCCACGTCTCATGCTGCTGAGTACTGGGCTCGACACCTCTTCACAAAATCGATCCGCTTTGACATCCAAACCCAACGATCCCGCAACGGTAACCTCATTACACGCCCCGCTTCGTGCCTTTGGGCTGGAGATACCGTTGCGACGAGAGTAGTGCAGCAGTTCCTTCGCCCGGGTTACGAGGCAGGTTCCGTCTGCCTTCCAAGTTGGGGCGTATGTCTGCTTTAGCGGGATCCCATTGAGCCCAACTCGAACAAGTAACCCTGTGGTCGCACCAGTGTCGCTGAGAACTGCCACAATAAGGATGTGGCCGCTGTGGGGCTTACAGGCCTCCAGTAACTGGCGACGGTTTAGTGAAATGATTCTTTCATCGCGTGTTTGGATGCGATGTGAAACAGCACCCGTATGCAAGGAATACGGAAGTTCAAGTGAGGCCGGGAATCCCACCGAGCGCTGGCCGCAGCAACCTCAAGAAGCCAGGCTAACGGCATGGAGCATCAAATCTACCCCAGCTAGTTCGTGCAAATACAACACCTTCAATCCACGCTTCACTGCACAGGCAGCCCGTCCCATCTCGTTTCGCCAGGCAGCTGTGTGAGCGGATCGTTTCGGAACGGGACATGCGGCTTTCCATCAGCCAGTGCAGCCACCACCTGATCTAGGGGGCTAGAGGCCTTTAATAATTCAGAAAGACCTTCTTTGCAAGGGGGGGGTCGATTAATTGCACGACCCGTATAGTAAGGTAAGCTACGCCTCGGAAGCGATGAATCGCGTCGGGAGATCCTCCGTGCTGCCCTAATCCTGGCATTCTCCGTTGAATCTGAGCTACAGCAAGCCCATGCCAGGCCAGCGAAGTCCTTCCACGGTTCCAGGATCCCCACCCGACTATGTATAAATGCACAGATAGATAGACGTTAGTGTAAAAATGTGCAAGTGTGCAAGAAAGTATGCAGGGGTGTGTGTGTGTGTGTGTGTGTGTATACGTATATATGTACATATATGTATGCATGATTGCAGCATCCATGCATGCATGCATGCATGCATGCATGCATGCATGCATGCATGCATGTACGTGTGCATGTGTGTCTGCGTGTTTGTACGTATGTGTGCCTGTGTGTATGCATGCATGCATGTATTTACGGTCTGAGAAACCTATCAATGATCTGACAAGTTGGTTGGTTGGTTGACGAAGGACAAATTAGTCAGTTAAATATAGTTAGACAAACAACTAACTCTTTGCGACTCGCTGTGCGCGCAGTCGCTGATTGTTTCATGCTTGCTAACTGTGCACGGCTGTGTAGATGCTGGTCTAACACATCTGAGGCGCACTCTGTAGAGATAAACAGACGTGTCCATGTACGTGTAGATGGGTACATAACTGGATAAGAAGAGAGAGGGACCACCTCTAGTTCACCTGCCCTGAAACCCAAACCCCAAACTCCAAGCTGGACGAGGCGCTCCCTGCAGTGCAAAGAGCGACTTGTTGATGTGAACCGCCTCCGTGAAGCGGTCCCCAGCTGCCTGGGGTTTGGTTGCATATGGGTTTGAAGGTTTCGGTGTGCAGGGCTTAGGGCAAGGGCTAGGGTTCTCTCCCTGTCAAGATTTAGGCATGCGAAATTCATCCTAGATGTACAGGCTTTCAGGACTCGAAAGATCTGCTCGCTTAACTCCTACCTCTCGTGCAGATTCGTGCAGGCAGGGATCGCTTGTTTCTGCGTTCCAACGGGTGTTGAGTCTCGGGAATGCCATACGGTTCATTCAGGCTACCAGGGCTCAGGAGCGGCCCTGTCCTGTGGGCTTCCGCTTCTTCGGGAGAAGTAAGGCACGGCTTCAGCGTCCGAAGGGTTCATCCTGCTGAAGCCCCGGTGCCCGGTTTCCGCGTCCTACTCACAGTTGTTCACGACCCCAGCGGCTGCCCACAAGTTGGGCTCCGGGAACTGAGGTTTCGGGAATCCGATCCAAAGCGTCAACCTTCCACCCTTGACATAACTCGATTCCGCAAAGCTCAAGTGGCCGCGGAGTCTTTGACCCGCTCGCTGCCAGCCAGATCGACAAGGTACAGCCTAGGTCCGGGGGTGCCAACTTTCTGACCATTCTCTTAGAGCCCTTATAGAACCCTGTATATCTCTTATAAATGAACCCGAAACCCTTCTCAAGTCTGAAGTTTCGATTTGGTGCCGGGCGATGCTGCACGGCTGAACGCAACCACAGAAACAGGATAGTGCTGAACTCTCAGAGGTTTGTTCACCCCTAGGGAATAGGTGTTGTTCAGCAGTTTAGGCCTCAGGGCCCAGGACATAGTTACATGCCATGACTACGACTAGACACTGGATCCAACATTCGTCATCTGCTGGCAGGCTCGGAAGAAGAAAACACCCCTCATGCACCTGCACCAACCATGCTCACCTCATAGTCACATTTGTACCGTATACTGCTACCTACATCACGATCAAGAGCTAGGAATCGGAGCAGCAGCGGGTCGTGAAGGGTAGGTGGTGGCAGCAGCAGCAACAATAGTAGTAGTCGTCGTCTTCGAAGTAGCCGTGGTAGCAGTGGTGGTGCGACTAGGAATTGGATGGGCGGGAGTGGTGTCGATTCAAATCCTCAAGGTGCTCTTAGCTCTTGCCTCTTCCGAGACCTCATCATTCGAGTGAGGTGCAGAAACATAGGAGCACTTCGACAGGGCCGTGGAGAAACCTTAATCTGAGCACTTGCTGCCAAGGGGCTTTGCCACAGTGGCGTCGGCCTCTCTTGCGCTTTTCGGTGCGAGCGTGCCGATGTTTTCGGATTCAAGGTTTTGGGGATTATGAGTTATGAGGGTTTGGGTTTGTTTAAGGTTTGGGCCCGGAGCCCTAAGCAAAAATGGAGTATGCTGTAGACAACTAATAATACTCGTTGTGTGGCTGTCTTACTAGAACCACGGTGACATATGGGAGGTTCCGATTATGGGGGACCCTACTCTAGTACCCTGAATAGCAGGATCCTCATCACAAGGACCCCGAAATAAGGTACCACTTATTCAACGGCACCCCAAAGCCTCTCAGTTACTCAGCTCTTCGTCACGGGGCCTCGCCCTCCTCGTCGGATCTCGCGCCCGTCCACAGGCTGACGTTGAGGATCCTCGATTTCCAGGGGAGGAGTGACTGCTATGGAATGAGCCTTTGGGGTATAATAAGGAAGCCCCAAAACTGCTTAGCGCCGGTAATTGAGGCCGTTATAGTGGGGCCTTGGAGTTTTCAGAGCCTAAGCCCATTCCAGGCTTCATGCGAGCGCCTAGATTCCTAGAACCGAAGCCACTGACCAACAAGCGCCATAGAATCGTCCCCGCTTGCTGCTAGCAGAACCACTTAATTAAGCCACAGCTTCCTACAGAGAGGCCCTCAAATGCTGAGATCACGGGTACCCTTGATTAAAAAAAGCGTCAGCACAGCGTGGGACCGGCTGGAGCTGGCATTCAGCGCGGTGCACGCCTGCTGCCGCCGTCGGTTGCCCTCCTGCGCACTTTTGAACTCCAGAAAGGTTTTAGCCTTTGGGGTTTCGGGCTCAGGACAAAGGTTGTGAACCTAGAGGCGCGAGCCTGAGCCCATGAAAGGCCTTACTCTTTTGGGCCTTGAAACCTGCGAGGCCTTCTGTTGTGACGCAGTTGAGGTTCCTGCCGCAGTATGAATCGCCTCTAGATAAACATTACCGCTCGCCAGACGCGAGCTAAGAGTTGAGGCTTTGGAATGGCTGGCTTGGGAAGAGAAACTCAAGTTGGCTCGACGCCGCAGCACCTCGAGGACGGCTGCGACATCGTCCATCGACTGTACCAACCTCGCTCACAGGACGCTCTAACTCTAAGCACAACGAGCACAGCAGTCCCAAAAGCTCCCACTAGATGCACGTAGCCACAGTATGGGTGATTCTGATGATGAAGATTGTAACAAAAACTAGGAACTACATTTGCTTTCGCCCGGGGCCTCTCTGAGAGTCCCTCGACCTTGGTGTCCGTCGCTTCTTCGCCCACCACCTCCCGCAGTTTCAGCGAACGCTCGTGGCCATCGGATACCTGAGTCACTGCATAGATGAGAGTCTGTCTCGACCTTCGGCGACTTCATTGCTAAACCTTGTTGGCAGTGACATGGGATGTCAGACCGGAGCCCTCAACCCTACGGCAATTGCTGTGTGCATGGCCCCGGCACCAGAAGATCTGTGATGTGGTTTAAGTACAGCTGGAGGAACGAAGCTTGAACCTGGGCCGACAGCCGTGGCTGCGGAGGAAGGGGGGTCCCACGCATCCCCAAGCCCCAACAAGCCCTATCTATCTATCTATCTTTGTCCATCTCTATCTATCTCTATCTATATCTATCTCTATCTTCATCTCTACATAGATATGTATGTATATATATATATATGTATTTATTTATTTATTGATATGCCCTAAGTTCGAATCCCGAATCCCTGGCGATGCCTCGATCTGCGATCCACATAAGGCAGCCTCAGAGAAGAGGTGCCCTGCTGCCTCGAGCCCAGGGCTCCACTCTTCGTCTCTTTTAGGGCTCGGAGTCGCCGAGGTGTTTCGAGGTCCGTGTTGAGGTAGAACAACTCTGGGAACTCTGGGGTTTCGACGCTCACACTCGCACAAGGCAGGCAAGGCTCAGGGTTTTGGGTTAAGGGTCTATTTTCCCTCCTACTTCGCAAAGACGAGACCCTCATTGCAGGGTAGTTCGGTTGAATTCTGGTTCAGGGTTTCAGCACTCACAACTAGTTTAGGGTTCCGGCTTCGGGTATGTGAAGTAGGCTGAGTAGTATGGAACCTCGGCCTTGTAAGCCTATGAAGTAGAGGGGAGCTTACGCACTCGACACAGGCCAAGTGGAGAGTGGCGAGCACAACCTCCTTTCTGTAGAGGAACGTCATGAGGATACAATGAATAAGTCACCGTACCGTGACATCGTGACACTTACTGTAAACTTAAAACATGCACACAGTATGCGGTGAGAGCCATTGCCTAAGTCGTGTTGGTGCGGAATCATTACTAGCTGAGTCCGATGCCTCCTGCAATGTGCTACTCCAAGGAACGCGAAGGCGGACAAGGTGGTGAACGGTTTAAGGCATCGGACCATCGCAGGTCAAGACTAGCCCTCGCAGCTGCGAACCTGCCAAGTCCCTCACCACTAGAACAAACGATAAAGACCACGCTGAATATCTCTGGCCTGTGAGCGTAACCATTCTCAGAGAAAGACTCTGAGGATACAATACACTATGGGTCTTCAGAGTTGTGATGGAATTGGCACTATGTTAGACCATGGTCTCAAGCCAAACCCAATTCTTGCAAACCCCAAACCCTAAAAACCTAAAACCAAACTGGAGCTTCCAAACGTAAACCCGAATGTGAAAAAGCCGTGCCTTGAGGCAAAGGCCTGGACGTGTGCGGTCCTAGGCTCGTCAGACGGAAGACACCGAGGTGCCATGAGGGTACTATTCTTCCTTCCGTACGCTACTCGAGGTCTCGAGCTGAGCGTTGCCCTGCGGAACATCTCTAGCGGAAAATCGATTCAGGAATTTGTCACTGTGGCCCAGAGTCTCCTGGACCGTGGCAGAAAGCTCTCACCAAGATACCCGATGAGGTATTCGATGAGAAGCTTTTGACTTGGGGTTGAAGATTAATTACTCCCGAAAGGAGGTTGTCGATGCTGTGCCCTATTCACGAGATGGTTCATGTGTTCCGAACTGTTGATATTGAACTCAGTGTGGGGATCCACAAATGTATAAGGTTCTTTGCATGTCTCAGCATCTTCACTAACTTGACGAAGCAAACCAAGGCGAGACTGAGGGAAAGGCGAGACTCAGGGAGACAACAGTACAAACGCGCTCACTCTCTACGAAGCTCAAGCCCACCATGGGCCCAGAGCGGATGGAAAGCAAAGCCCTTCTAGCACCCGGACAAGATGATCCCGGCAAAAAGGATCCTAAAAGACGTGCTCACGCACAACTACCCTTCTTTCCCAAGCCTCCTCAAATGGACAACTCTTGCAAAGCAAGATTCGCCCACCATGGTGTGCGTCTTTCCCGTCGAGGTTTGGCCATAAGCCATGATGGCGGCATTCAGGCCAAGCCTTATCGGATGCGAGACATACATACCTACATGCAAACATACATGTTCACATAAAACACATACAGACACGCATTCATTTGCGCGTTCATGTAAAGACATATGGGATGGTGGAAGCAGCAAGCGCCAACACGGACAAGGAACTTGGAATACGTGATCAGGAAGAGTGGACGGCAGAAAGAAGAAGCATATATATATATATATATACAGATATATTTACGTGCGTATCCATGTGTCATGTATGTGTAGGTGTATGTGATATGTGCATAGATAAACCGTATGTATGCATGTATGTATGTATGCATGCATGTATGTATGTGTGCATGTATGTATGTGCGTATATGTCTGCGTGTGTGTGTGGGTGTGTTTATTTAACTATGTATGTAGGTATGTATCTATTTGTTTATGTAAGTGTGTATGTATGTATGCATGTATGCAGCATGTATGTATAGACAGATAGATAGATAGACAGACAGATCGATAGATAGGTTTGCACTGTCTTATTCCAATTCTTTACAGCAAAATCATTGGGATCATCTCTTCGTTCGCGGTGCTTATGCTCACGAACCGGAGAACAGTTTAAATCCAGAGTCGTCCCAAAGAGGAAATCGCAGTCTTCTTGTGCTCTCACCAGTCTCTACAACATATGCCTCAGAGTTTCACTGAACCTAAATGAATTGAATACCACATTTCAACTTTGCACCTTCCAGCCCATACAAAGGCCGCATCATCGTCACAAAAATGAAAGAAATATGTACCGAGGGGAGACGAGCGGTCGACCACAAGAGACGCTTCACAGGTTACGGAGAAGTTGGAGGGCCAAGTAGCAGAACTCCGTCGACTGCCTCCTTTCCGGCGGATTGAAAAACGTCCTGACGTAAATTTGGCACCCTCACATATTGCATACCCCTGTGGCTTTCCCTTCCGACAATTCCGAATCTTCGGCACTGAATATCGGGGACTGTGGCAACCGCAGATGGGTGCGCGAGTGCTTGGTGATGCACCCGGCTCCGTCTCCAAGCAGGTATCTTGAATCTTGAGGGTCAGGGATTCAGGTCACCTCCAGCCTTGGAACCTCGTGTAAGTTTCACAGATGTAAAAGCATGTGTTCCCGAAATTGGCGGGGTCTACATGGCGATCTCCCCATATCAGACTGGAAAAGACCATGCTTTGCTGCACTCTAGCCTTTCCTCGACACTCACAACAACCCAGCTTCTGACAGGTTCAGATTACGCATTTTAAACTCCTCGGAGGCATCCACCCTGGAAACAGACCTGGCATCGCATCTTCGGGGGCCTCCTGCGAGGCGTCCTGGTCCAGGAGGCCATCGAAGCCAGGGTAGGCACGGATTCCCTCCGGCAAGGGGTCGTCCTGGATCCAGAAAACCGTAACAAACCCCCTTTTGGGATACTTCAAGCGATATCCCTACCTTCTAACTTAAAGCTGCTACTGTAAGGAGAAGCAGAGAGTAAGAGCCGCTGAGAGAGAGGAGGCAGTGTCCTTGCTTCCGATTAGCACGGGCTTGTCTTCCGTGCTGATGTAGACTCGCTCGTGGGCGATGGCGATACATCCATGATAAGTACCTTGGGCAATCCAATCCGAACTTGTCCTGCTGTCTAACTGCAAACGGAAACAAGGTGGTTCATTGCGTCTTCGCCGATTTGTTCGTCTATGTTTGTTAGCCACGACGCAATTTACGCATCTCCCCCGCGAAAATGTCTACCGAAAGCATGGTGAACCAAATGCCAGCACATCCCAAAACACAAGCAATTCGGTCCAAGAAACCTGAACGCTGAGCCAAAGCTTTAAAGCTTCAAACCGGAGCCCCTCTGAGGGCTGTTGCAAACCATCGTCTTGGGCAGGAGGTGTCGAACCCAGATGTAGAACAACCCGCACCTTCCCGTCTAGGGCACTTGATAAATACAACTGAATTTCAATTAAGCCCAACCCAAAAAGCTCTGCAAAAAGGGAGTCCTGAACCCCAAACCCACTTTCAAGTGTGTAGAGCCCAAACCCTCCACCCCTAAACACCGAAACCCCTTTTGCAACTGGCCTGCTGCAACTCCGCCAGGACGAACACCCCTAAACCCTTATCACCCCGACACCCTAGACCCTGAACCCCAAACCCCTACTATAGGGGTATTAATAATTAGAATAGGGTTTTGGGGGCCAGTATACTATCCTTTATTAAGGAACCCCCTTTTGTACACCGAAACTCGATTTCCTGGGCTCGGAACCATGCTCCACCTCTCGCTCAAGTACCGGACGTACCCGAACCTCAGGCTCGGGAGCGTTTGGGGCTGCTTTGGAATGGGCTCTTCGTGGGGGGCATTTTTGGTTGAGGGTTTGGGTAGCGAGGTTTAAGGACGTCGCGAAAGTTTGGGGATGTTGATGTTGTAGTCAGTAGAACTGCTCTGAGCTGCACTTCCCCGCCTCTTCATTCAGCATTGCCCTTGCCGCGTGTATGTTCGGCTGTGGTTCGATCAAAGCTCTGTTTGCACACAAGCAGTCGCTCAACTCAATTAGGCCAAGCTTCACAAACCTTCACGGGGCGAGTGAGTCCCTTCGGCGGCGGTGCAGATGCGGCGCGGCGGGGCATCGGCAACGGGGGAAACTGACTGCAAGCTTCTGCACCGTTCAAGCATCCTGAAGCAACTCCTCTATTCTCAAGAGCTTTGAGTCAGACTGCAGATCTCCCATCATAAGAAGTGCTGAGGGTTTCCTGTGCTAGCATAAATGGGCTGCAGAGTCCGCTGCAGAAGAGTCTCTGAAGCTACATATGGAGATTTAAGGGCCTGAGTGATTTGAGTTATGCTCTATGGCTCCATACAGCTCTTATGAAAGCCTGGGGAATGGTCGAACTTGCTACTCAGGCCCCTACACCATGCCATGCATTCCATTTTCCCATGATGAGGCCGTTCATTCGCTCGGGAAGTGAAACGCTCAAGCTCTCCATCGAAGGATGCGAAGGTCTGATGAAGATCATATCGCACTGTCTTTGCTGCGAGTTCACGAGTGAAAGTTTCGTGAAGCCCCAAACACCCCATCCCAAACCAACTCTCCATCGCGAACCCCCGAACTTTTCTTACATGTCCCTCCCCAAGACCATGAACCCTGAGTCCCGAAGTCCCAGCACCCCTAACCCCCAAAGTCTTCTATCTTTCAGCCTGTCAGCTGTCTTCCTTCGACTCTTCGGCCTCTTTGGCTTCAGCCTCTTTGGCTTCTTTGGCCTCTTTGGCCTCTTTCGCCTCCTCAGCCAGCTTCTTCCGGTGCTCTCGGGTCATGCCCCGCACCTTACGGAGGGGGCTTTCAGCTAGACGCCTTTGGGTTTAGATGGGTTTCGCCCCTCGGCGTGGGTTTCGAATGGTTTCGGAATCTTAAAGACTCGAACGGCTGCATCCGCAGATCACCTGCTGATAGAGTCAAGGCATTTTTGGGTTCGGCACTCACTCCCGGACTAGCCCGGCGACGGTACGCGCGTCCGGCAATATCTTTTTGTCACATGTTGAGCAAGCCTTCGCACATGTGAAGCCCGCATGTCCAGCACCTACCTAGGACCTAGGAGGCTTTCAGCCGTTGACTCTTGCGAGACAGAAGTTTCGGGGCCTTGGGATACAGCTCCTATGTGCTCATCAAGTCTCGTCACTGCCACTGAGAATCTGCAGGCTTGCGAGCAAGCATAGGGGTACTCAAGCTTCGATCTCCACTGTGATGCCATGCCAATGGCAAAGCTAGGATGCTGCGCAGCGTGGAAGGACATCCGTGCGAGTGACCAACTCGAATTCCAGCCTCCCAGCTCTGCGACCAGCTCCCTTAGTTGATGTCTTGGGCACATGGAATTCCGGCTCCTCAAGCCCCTGCCGACATGGAGGCAGTCGAAACCCGCCAGTTGCGCCCAAAACATTCGCACCATACCTCGCCAACTCACAAGTGGGCTCTCTCTACCTCGACCCAGTAGCTCGTTGCGGACAAACCACAAATTGTGCTCGCAGAAGGCGCACTCGGCGTCTAGGTTGAAAAACTCCATTGCAACAAGAGCGTATCCTCGAAGGGATGCCTCGCGGAATACGGCGTCGACCGACGCCCCGTAGGCTCCTCGCCCGGCCTTACATTCGCACTGAGGGTCATATTCCAACTCAAACTGAAACGGAGGTGGAATGTCGTGGTTCACTTCAATCATGACGACTTGGGGAGAGTATCCGCTGTGGAGAACGGTCCGCAGTATCGCCAAATCGATGCTGTCAATGTCGATCTTCAGAGCATCGAAATGGCTCGGAACCCGAAACTTCCGAAGCAAACTTGGCAAGTTGACGGGGCTTACTCTTTCCATTGCGATGAAAACTTGCTGGCTGCTGTTGACCTGCGCTAGGTTCTGTGCCAGCGCATCGTGCCAACGTGGCTCGGCCTCTATCGCCAGACCAGCATAGCCCCTTTCGAAGAGCGGGTAAATAGGATCGTGATTCTGACCATCCTCAGCCCCGATGTTCACGGCGAAGCCATTCCCTCCCTGTGGGCTTAGCCGATCAAGAAGCATCTGGAAAGTCACCTTGGGAAACTTCGCCGGCAGAGCTTGCCAGGTGTCCTGCTCTGCCGACTCCGCGATTGCAAGAAGCTCTTCCAACTCCGTCGCAATCCACCAATATTTCGGCCTGCGTAAGAGACCGAGATTTGCGAAGCCAAGCCGTGCAAACAGATGCAAAACAAGGAGGCGCGCTCGCAGCGCATCCATCTTGGCCATGTCCTGCTACCTCACAATCCGATTCCGTTGGGGACTGTCGCAGAGGCAACGATGCCATGGGCAAGTGCAATTTCCGCTTCCCTTCGAACCTGAGGCTCCGTCAGTCTGTCATCTTTAGCTCCCCGACCCCTAAACCGCTCTTGAACCTGGGGCTGGCTCTCTTACGTGCCATTTTCTTGTGAGGGTACTCGGCTGCCTTGAACCGTCTTCGGGGCCACACCAGCCGCGTCGCTATGCGCAACACACCCCTGTCTGATCTGCTGGAACCCTACACCCCAACCTAAACCCACGTGCAAACCTGGTTCAGCCTAATGTAGGGGCCTTGCTGTGGAAAACGTAGAACAAGGAACGCTAGGTCATAGTATTGGTAACTAATTTTGCGGGCCGGCTCGAGCCTTTGCTGCGGGTTTCGTCGCTCCTTTGCGGCTGGGGAGCTATGGCATTAGGGTACTCATGGTCATGTAGTAGGGCATTAAGGTAGTAGGGCATGCGGGGTAGTAGATGAGTCATTGCTAGGGTAACAGGGTACTATAGGGTAGTAGGATAGTACTTGTAGGGTGCAGCATAGGTATCTTTGCTTCCCTAAGCAAAGAGAAGCCCAGGCACGGCCAAGTCGAACCTTTCGTCGCCGTCCTCGTCGTAGTCCTTTGCCAATGTAAGCCATCGAATGTAGGGGTCGTAATGATGAGAATAGGGGTAAGGGTAGTATATGACATTTTGAAGCATATGCAGAAATCGTGAGGAACAGCTTGATTCGCTGCTGAAGCCCCCATGTTGTACGACTGGAGCTGTTGGCTTTTGGGCCTGCGGCTGGGCCTTGGCTTCAAGCATCAGAACTCCGAACCTGAAATCCCGAGCGTGAGAAGCCTTAACCCAATCCGGAACCTCTGGGGTTTGGAGTTACGGTTTTCGAGCTTCTGGTTTAGGAAGCGTATATGCCGCACATCCGCAAGAACTTCATCTCAAACCCGGAGATCTCAATCTTAAAATTGCCGTTGGCACATACTCTCTAGACTCTAAACTCTAAACCCTTGCTTCAGCAAATCATAACCCTAAACCCTTAGCCCTCAACCCTAAACCCTGTCCTTCATGCCCGGATGCCGCAGAGCAAGGGAGCTCCTGCAGCTTCCTGTGCGGCTTCAGCTGATTGGGCATTGGCTTGGGTTTAGGGTGTCAGCACTGGGGTTTAGGGGTTTATTTTTAAGTGCGGTAGCCTCTTGGTCCGCAGGCAGCAGTTTAGGGTCTTTGTCCGCAGGCAGCAGCTGAGGGTTTAGAGGTTAAGGGTTTAGGGTATGCCACAGGCATCTGTGGCACACGGCTTGGTGGTGATCGATCTATGTGCTTACCTCTCCAGCCCTCTACCTATCCTTGTATGTAAAGCCATCTACGTATACCCACCGATCTATCCATCTGTCTATCTATCTACCACCTATTCCATCTGCTCGGTCTATCTATCAACCCACCTATCTATCTACCTATCTTTCTAATCTATTGATCTACCGCTGTCTATCCATCTCTGTGCAGCTAGCTATCTAGTCATTTAGCTATCCATCCCATCTCACAATGGGGAACCCGAAAAATCTGGGCCATTCGGTTTGCTCAAGTAAGGCTGCGGGTTTCGGAATCCACCTCCGGCCGACGTTGATTTCGTGCTTTCCAGTGCTTCGAGTTTTGGATTCAGCACTTTCACCATTCTTTCCGCACAGAGTATCCCCTAGAACCCTGCACCGCTAAACGCGAAAGAAAACAATCTTGACGCCTTAGCCTCCAACCCTTCTTGAACCTGGAACTCTCTCCAAGCTTATTCTCAGGTTTTGAAATCACAGCCGACCCAAGTGCTCTCAGCTAAATCACGAAAAATTCCGAACAACACTAAACCGCATGCCCGGCCTATGAATTCGAAAGCATCGCCCGGCTTCCACTTGAACTTCTCGTCGCGCAACTTCTCTCTCCCACCGCAGGGGAATGGGTCCTCATCCGGCACCTTCCTGACTCAAGGGGGGCTAAGAGGTAAGAAGGTAGGGTCCTGAATCCCACCGAGGCCCTCGAGAGCGACTTCTCTCGGGGGCTTTCTTGGGGTGAGTTGACTCAAAAAGCTTTACAGCGTGGACCTGCAAGCCCAGGCCTTGAACCACCCAAAATCCCGGACTACGGGCACACTCACCGCCGATAACGAAAGCTGCGAGAACCTGTGGATAGTGCTTATCATCACCATCGTCGTCGAGAAAACAACTGCTGCAAAGACAGGAACAGCCATGCCCTGAACCCTATCCTAAACCCAACAGTCATCATCATGGCAGCCCTGCGCCCGAAAAGTCGCGACTCGACAACTCACGCCAGAAGCGCTTGTCATCCGGGCCGGGCGCAGGGCAGAGCTCCCACAGAGCCTGCCGGGCACCGCGAAGCTTGGGCTTTAGGGCTGTCTAGGACTGTATGCTAGCATTCTGGGACTTTCAGGGCAGAGGCGTTAGGGTTTAGTACTTGGGGCTTGTCGGGTTTTTGGGGTTGCAGGGTTTAGGCGCTCACAATGTATGCAATGGTAGTATATAATACATAATTGGTCGCCGCTTCGGGATCCTTTAACCCTTAATTCGCTCACTGCGAGTGTTGTACTCAAAATTCCTACTTCATAACTGCATTCTGCAGACCGTGGCGCAAGGGGCTGTAGCGGTGACTTAGACGTATGGGTTAGTCGCAGTCGGAGCTCACTGTTCATGGTGGTTTTACCACCTACTCCGCGGTTTCACGCTTGGACCAGTGTATGAACTAGGTGGTTTTGCGAATTGGGTATGCTTTGCCTGCATGTGATGCGGTCCTTCTATGTCTATGAGCTTGATGTTCCTGGACGTGGCTCAAGGGAGCTGCCTGTGATTGCCAAAACGCGCCAACTCAGCCACTTCCCGTGCCTTGGGCACTCATCCTTTGATGAAGTGAAAGTTGTGTCCCTGTTGTCCAAAGTCCACACCTCTTCTACTACAGAGAGATGGCCCTCACTTCTGAAACCCTCAACGCAACACCCGAAGCTCGTGACATGCAAGCCCGTAACCCCGACCTCGCCCGAAGCCCTCACGCATGTCCTGAACCCACACAGAAATCCTGATTATAATTCTGAACTCTGATGCATAGCAGGCCATCCTCGAACCGTTCAGCCCGCCCGGACCCAAGAAGCAAGTTGCTTGGAGCCTTCCTTCTGTGCCGCAAGCTGTTCCGGGCACCGACCTACATTGAGAGGATGCAGTGGGGGTCGTGGAACCATCGTCATCATGAAGAGGAGGCAGCAGATGCAGCAGGATGAGGGGAATGTAGCACCAGTTTAAGCACATGGGACTCTCATCTTGGTCAATTCAAGTCGCAGTGCCCAAAAAAAAACGATGCAAGGAAACTCAACGTCTGGTCCAGATCAAACAGCGGAACGCAAGACAAGGCGTGAAAAAACCCCGAGAAGGCCTTGTCTGGATACGACACCAGGCAAGCCTGAAGCTCCTCTTCACCACGCTTGACCGAGACCTGCAGGGAGGTGTTGAGATCTGCCTTCGCGCTTCCGTGGCTGAGGATCTCTCTGAGATGCTCAGAGACTTCGATGTCTTAGCTTGAAGGGGTTCGGGGTCTCTGGACTTTCGGTGGGTCAAAGGCCTCGACTGTGAAGCCCTGCAGACTTCAGCTTGGAAGCTCGAACTCCGGATCTTTGGGCTTTCAGGTGCCAAGAAGGCCCGAATCCCGTGATATCTCCTCAGCCTTCAGCTTCACTTCTGCATCCCACCCTTGGCCCAGGCGAGCCCATGCCTTGGCCCCGCTCTTCGCTCTTTTGGCCAAGTCCTGACGCGGGCTCGGCTTCAGGTGTATGGCTTACGGCCCAAGGCTGAAACTGTTCTGCCACACGCCTCCAGCAGCAGCAGTAGGAGCAGTAGGCGTCGGATGAAGAGCAGGAGTAGGAGCAGGAGTAGTAGGAGTTGGAGTGGTAATTAGTAGTAGTCGTCGTCGTGGTGGTGGTGGTAGCAGTAGCAGTAGCAGTAGCAGTAGCAGTAGCAGTAGCAGTAGCAGTAGCAGTAGTAGTAGTAGTAGTAGTAGCAGTAGTAGTAGTCGTCGTCGTCGTAGTCGTCGTAGTAGCAGTCGTCGTCGTGGCGGTGGTAGCAGGTAGCATTTGTTGTTGTTGTTGTTGCGCTTGCACTTGCGCTTGCGCTTGCGGCTGCGGCTGCGGTTGTTGTAGTTGTTGTTGTGGCAGTGATAGCAGTAGCAGCAGCAGCAGCAGCCGAGCAAATGGCCTCAATATTCGTGGAAACAGGGTTCGCAACACTGTGACGACGGCTATCATAAGCCGCATAATACAGTGGGAATAGGAGTACTCATTATGAATAGCAACAACAGACGTTGTGAGCAATAATCAAATAATCACGATCACCACAAACATCATCATCATTATCATCATCATCACACCACTACCGCCACCAAAGACCCCGTCATGGTCATCATCATCATCATCATCATCGCCACGTCCCAGTGATGATCCCTATCTGCTTTGTTCGCATGCTCCTCATCATGCCCATCGTCCTCAACGCCATCATCACCTGGAGCCTCATCACCACCGTCTCTGAGTTGCCAGCCGGCTATCAAAACCACAACTGAAATCGGAGATAGCAGCATGATTCACACCAAACTTGGAGATGAAGGATTCACAGTGTCGTCGGGCTCCTCCGAAAGCTTCACATACCACAGACTGCTGGTGTCGATGGAGGAGGCCTTGGCATGGAAAGGTAGGACACCGGCAGAAGAAAGCTCAAAACAGCAGGACAAGGAACGCAAGGCTCGAGGTTCGCAGGTGCTGATGCGGTTCGAAAGTGTGAATTTGCTAATGCTGCTGCCTTTGCCGATGCTTGAAGCTGTGGCTGTGACAACACTTCTTCTACTGCTTCGGAAGATCATGCATGTTTCTTTTCCCACCTCGTCTTCCTTCATGTCTTTCTTCTTGGCGATGGCATCCTCAAGACCAGACCACTCCAAGCAGCCGCGGCTGTCCTAAACGCAACTGTTCCCTGACAACCCTCTTGCTGCAAGCGCAGCTCCCTCGCGTTGTCCAGCATCTCCTGCGTGATCTCACTTGGCTCAAACCTGAGCTGGTGCGTCTTCGGTGCTTCAGACTCTTGGATTCGGGGTGTGGTACAGGGGCCTAAAGGAAGTAGGGTCGGTCTTGTGAAGTGAAATGCCGAAGCGAATTGCCGAACTACAGCCGGAGTACTGGAACCTCGTAACCTCTTACTCAGCTCTGAGATTCCGACTGTGGACCTCTGGTGCAACATAGAATCGACACAGCGACGCCGGGGCACAATTTCCGAGCGAAGTTCACGTTGTGCTGTATGTGATTGATGTCCTCGCACGTGCTGATGATGCGCCTAATCGCCCAACCCCTCCCCTCGATGATTTCAATGCTTGACCTCAAGCTTGCCCTCAACTTCCGTCGCACCGCATGCGAGCAACGAACTTAGCACGGAACCGACCCCGTCCCCACCCTGGGATGGACCGTCTTCATCGTGTGAAGGCACTCTTCTCCTAGGCCTTCGGGGAGTTCCGGGCGCTCGGTCCTCCAGCGTCTCCTTCTGGTATCGGAAGCACTTGCCTCAACGTGGGAGAAGCCCTGAAGCCTTTCAACCCCTGTCATGCGAGGCTACCTAACCTGCCTCAAAAACGTCCCCCAACTTTCACCCCCTTCTCTTCTCCCCAAGTGAGAGCCCCAGAAAACCCCCTCATAACCTCCGACTCTTCGGACTCTTTTTGTGCCAAGGCGCAGTCCAAGTCGGGCTTTGGATTTGGATCCGGCGCCCCAAGGAGCCTGGGGGGAAGGTCTGCTCGGAGGCTCGGTCGGGAGTTCGTGGGCTCAGTCGGGTAGGGGTTGGGGGGGGGTCCTACTGTACCTGGCAGGGACAGGGTCTCGGCGCTCACATGTGGTTCGGATGTGTGAAACTTCACTGGGGGGAGTAGACAGGGTTTAGGGGTTTTCTTCTCCCTCCAGGTCCTAAGGTTCGTAGGGTCGGGGTTGGGGCTTGACTGTAACACCTATGCCTGGAGTGGAGCGGCCAGCATTGAGACGAGGAGTGCAAAGGTTCATCCCAAAAGAGTCCGGCACCAGGGCATCGGGTAGCACTATCGGACGCTGGTAGGGGATCGCCGGCGTTTGCTCGCCATCTCCAGCTTTGGATGCCGGCGCATGTGCGTGCATCGTCTTCAGACCCAACCCCAATCTGCAGAGCTGTCGCATGAGACGGTTGGATCAATAAAGCAAGCCAGCGGCCATGAACGAGGGAGCTCGCACTCACACCAAGCTGAGTCTAAAACGTCGAAAGGAATGCATGCGCAAGGCCGAACGGAAAATGACAGGACGAAGCAATTGAGCCCACCGACCAAAGCCAACAAGCAAATGCGCAACTCGACATAAAGGTACAGCAGACAGTATCAGTATCAGCCGTACCTGGTCACCCTTGGCCAAAGGCTAGTCACGGCTAGTCAGAAGCTAGCGACTGCTCTGCGCTTTGGAAGCTGGACCGCCCATGCCACCACCTGGCATCCCCGTCTTTGGGCTCAGAGAGGTTTCGAAGGTTCAGGGTTTGGGAGGACTCGTTTACGGCCCTAGGGCCCGTTGCTCCCTGACACTGGTGCTTCCGTGGCTTTTTGCCTATGTGTGGGATTCCGCTGATTCCTATGGTCTCTTGTCATTGATTCAGAGAAGACCCCCTAGAGCCCACTCTAACTTTCGAAGCCGCTCTTTTGGAAAGGGGTCTGCACAAGCACTGACATACTATGGCCATGGAAGTTACAGCAACTACAGCGGCAGCAGCCTTGTTACCAACAGCCCCTTCTTTCTCGCTCTTCGGCTTCTACTTCTGCCGCTTATCATCATCGTCTGAAACATCGAGGATATGGGCTGGATGCCGTCAAACGTAACAGCATGCGGCAACTCTGCAGAGACCGTACTGGCCCAAGCACAGGCAAACCGATGCGGAAG
The DNA here is from genome assembly GCA_905221615.1 of Symbiodinium sp. CCMP2592. Classification (NCBI taxonomy): domain Eukaryota; class Dinophyceae; order Suessiales; family Symbiodiniaceae; genus Symbiodinium; species Symbiodinium sp. CCMP2592. The sequence continues at coordinate 336,766 of CAJNDT010000036.1, read as the reverse complement.
CTGAGGAGCAGCTCCCATGCACAAGCGATGGATTGCGGCCTGGCGAAGTCCTCCCAGTCCCAATGCGGTTCATGCCTGGTCACTTCAGGGCTTTGGATGTGCCTTCTGGGGGCCTTCCCTCGTCTGGAGTGCTAGACTGCTAGAACATACAATTCCAATTGAAGCCAAACGCCCTCAAAACTCAAAATCGAACCATGCAGGGAAACAGATCCCACGTCCCGAGCACGGCGCCTCTCCATACAAAGCTGCTGCCATGCGCCGCGCATAGCAGGGGGGAGCGAGGCTTAGAGAGCTCACACCCTGTACAAACCGGGACCCGGGAGTGAGACCATCAGAGCCTTACGTCAGGTCTAGTGTTCGAGGTCTCTTCTGGTGTTGCTCCCACCAGGACGTTGGCTACAGGGTAGCGTTGCTAGCGCCCTTCCCCGGTAACCCGGCTTAGGGTGATGAATGCCATAGTGTCCGGCTTAAGGGCCGTCTAGGCGAGGGTCGGCCGGAGTTCGAGAGCAGCTCGCAGATGCGGAGACCAGAGCTGAACGCGCTCAAGAGCTAGGGGCTCAAGGGTTTCCGCCATGTGTGCCTAGGCGTTCAGGGCTCGCGGGGGTAGAGTTATGAGTGTTATGAGACCGGATCATTTCCAGGTATCTCAACCCCAGGCCTGACACACAAGGACGCCTGGTAGTTTGCCAGGCCCGAAAATCCCTCAACCCTAAAGCCCGGGATGAGGAAATCCAGTGCTAGGCAGAGAGCTGAACCTTGCCAGGCTTGCTCCTTTGAGAGGAAAACCTGAAAACCCCTAAGAAACCCCTTTTCTGCAACAGAGGCCTTTTGACTGGAGACCTTAATCTCTTGACCCCACGCGCGACAGGCCCTGTTTGGCTTTGCAGCTCCTTGGCCCACAGATTAAGCCGGGGAGAGGAGTGAAAGTGAAGATGCTTCAATAGCCGAACGCGACTACGGCCGCGACCGAAAAGAGAATCAGAAACGAACTCCGTTCTACCGGAACCTCCTGAATCGCAGCCAAGCTTAAAACCTAAACCGTGGATGGAGCTGAAACCCGACGCGATTTTCCTGCACCGTCTACCGTTTGCCGCAATGCAACCCATCGGCTTGCCTGCAAGAGGCGCGGAATCCGGTCTAGGAGTCAGGGCTTAAGGAGGAGAGGGGAAAGGGTTTGGGGTTCAGCGCCCGGATTTTCCCTCCTACCTAGCTGAGTGAGGAATTAGGGCTTAGGTAGTTGCTTGCTAGCTTGCTGGTCAGCTAGTTTTCAAGCTAGATAGTCAACCAGCTGACTGGTTCAATGGTCCTGTAGCTGGTCGGTTCGTAGATAGAGACAGATACATAGATGGTTACATGGTTCGTTGGTTGATTAGTTGGTGGGTTAGCGAGCTAGTGAGATAGTGAGTGGGTGAATTAGTTAGAGAGTTAATTAGTTAGTTAGCTAGCTAGTTAGTTGGTTGTTTTTTTTTGCCGGTTAGGTGGCTGTTTGGTTGATATGTTGGTTACTTGGTTAATTACTTGGTTAGTGGTTGGTTAGTCCGTTCATTCGTTCATTCATTCGTTCGTTCGTAGGTAGTTAGCTAGCTAGCTGGCTATCTAGTCAGACAGGTCTTCTCCTTCCTAGCTCCGTCTTCTGGAGACGACTGCAGCGGCCGAATAGGGTGCATATTCAACCGCACATAAACATAGATCTACATATGCACTACACACCATATGTACATAGACGCATGCCTACTGCCGACTGACTTACTTACATACACACTCAAAACCAAAAAAATGCCTACAGCTGCTGAGCTCGTTCTATGGCAACCGTGCAAAACCTGGCCTGTCTTTGTACACCAAGCAAGCGAGCAGTACATCGTACGCAAAGCGGTACATACATAACCACAGATATACATATCTAGACGCCATGCTGAATACGTTACACCGCTACATCTCCGACTTCCCGCTTGGGGCCTCTTCGACCTATCTTTTCTTCGTATCTGCGCGCATATATCGCCTACGTAGCAGCTTCGAAGAACATGCCGACACTGAAGTATTCGGATCCCGGTCGACTGTCCTATATTGAAGTGATTACGTGTGCTCTTTTCTTCACATCCAGCAGAGCCGAGCTCTTTTTCGCCCCCAGCTCTCGCAGAAGCGTGTCTTCTACCTCAGTCATGCGCTTAAGAAGCCACGGCCCATTTCGCCCCTTGCTTGGCCCCAGCCGATGACATGAAGAAGCAGCAAGCAGGACATCACGAATTTGCAGGTCTCTTCCGCTTACGCGACGTTCTGCTAGATGTCCACAGGTTCCAAGGGCTAAGGTCACTGAATGAGCTCAGGGCCAAGGGCCTACCATGAATAGTAATGGTAAATCATCAGAAGAAGAGTGATTGGGTCAGGGACATGGGATCTGCAGTCCTGTGATAACGACTAGATAGCTTCTCGTGCTTTGCATGGCTCAAACTCAACTGGGCATCCTGGCCAACCTGTGCAGCGCCTTTGCCTGACGCGCCTTTAGCGGAAGGTTTCTGAGATCCTCAATAAAGACCCGACTGAAAAAGCCGGAGCCCTTACTATGATGAGAAAGCCCCTACTTGTGCGAAGGCCCCCAAAGTCAAAGTAAATATTGCGAGCGAAGCACCTGGGTCCATGCCAATGCCGTGAGGCCACTGGGTGAGCCCGAGCATGGGCCATGCAGCCTGAAGGGCCAGAAGCCACGCTGCTAATGCCATATGGGAGCTTCCGAAAATGGGGGACCCTAATATAGTACCCCAAATAGTAGGATCCTCATTATAAGGACCCCCAAGAGGGGTACCCCTAATTTTCGGAAACTCCCATATGTCAATAACAGGGCTCAACAAACAGGGACCTAACAAGAGGAAAAGCTTTCTTGGCGCCGAAGCTCCTAGTTACTCGAAACCCCACTGATCGGTTGGGACTTGACACGTTCTCGCATGTGACAAAAATCTTGAGGCGTCTTCTTCGAACTTCAAGGGGGGTGGAAAGATTCTGAGGGCTGGTACCCTTTGAACTTGGGCACTCCTACATGACCGCGTATATCGAATCTGGCCAGATTGGGTACCGGCTGTCTTACTCATTTCATCTTTTAGAGCCGTACTATGACAGGCCTATTGAAGTAATGCGCAGAGACTCCCTGCCAGCTTCCAGCACTTCGCACGGTTATGTCGACGCCGGGTCGCCAGAGTAGAAATCCGTCGAAAACCCCTCTCCATAAGGCTAAACCTACACCAGACAAATCTGGAACCGCTAGATCCGAGCCCCACAAAAAAAACAGGATTTCCAGGAGCCTCAGAGAACGACTCCCCATCCGCATCCAACTCATCATCCTTTTCCGGGTATGAAGCGCTGGGGTGTCGAATGTGGGAGTGCATTGGGTTCGGGCTTACAAAGCTTTCACGCCAAGCTTCGAACAATCAAAGGCATCAGAATTGTATTCAGCTTAGATCTTATGCATCAGTGATGAGACAGGCCCTATGCTCAGCTTGGTACAGTACGATTGTGTCTGGTCTGGGGCGCGGATGCCATAGATCCCGATTTCGGGTGTGGTGAGTTGAGGGGTTCAAGATGGTTCAAGCCGGGATTCAAAGTCTTTGTGACGATGTCAGGGTCTTCGTGAAGTGGGAACTGCTCAGGCTTCAGGGTGCTGAGATTCGGAAGCACTCCCTGTTCGCACTTTCCGGGGTTGGCGTCGTTGCGCGCCTCACTGAGGGACTCGCCGTCCCATTCTTTCTGCAAGCAAGCCTGCAAGGGGACAATGTGAGGAAGGCCACATGCCAAAACACAAGCGGAAGATACCAGGCGCGTTCGGTACATTACTTGTCTGTATGAGATTTTACTTCTCTGTATGAGTATGTATGTACGTATGTATGTCTGTGTGCATCTATGTCCGTATGTCTGCGTGCCTGTATGCCTTTCTGTCTGTATGTCTGTATGTCTCTGTATGTATGCATGTACACACGTAAATGTACGTGAGCGACTGCAAATGCATGTAAATGTTTTATGTAAGTATGAGTAACTAGATGTATGTGATATTGTGTAACACGTAAACGTATGTGGATGTACGTAAATTTATGCGAGTGCATGTAAACGCATGTGTCAATGCATGCAAGCGCATGTTCAACTGCATGTAAATGCATGCAAAATGCATGTAACTGTATGTAAATGAATGCAAATGTGGGTGAACATGTGTAAACATATGTAACTGTATGTAGTTGTATGTGACAGTATGTTTGCATAGCGAGATTTCTCTACAAGTTTACAGCATCCGGAAGTGAGGGTCAAACGAAGGCTAGAGTCTGAGACCTGCAGGGGAACATAGCACGCGAGATGGAATTTCAAGTGCACCTAGCCTGCCCACAGAAACTCAGCAACCTCGCCGGCGCCTTCTCCCCTTCGCCGGGGGATCGGATACCCGCACGCTGACGTCGTGCAGGGTCGGCAGTGTGCCAGAAGCGCTCAAAGTGGCACAGCCGTAGCACCTCATCGCCCAATTGAACCATCAGGACTACCAGCAATAATTAGAATAGGGTGTTGGGGCCCACTATACCATATGTATAATCAGGAACCCCAAAAGATGTATTGCCATCATAAAATGCTACTTCTGCCCCAAAACAAAGACGTTTTGCTCCAGGATCCGCCACCCGGCCCGAGTCCTAAGACAAAGCCTTGTCACATCCCACTAAACACAGAAATCCTGCAAAAACTCCGAAGTATCAACCTACGAGTGATCCCCCAAACCTCCAAAAACAAACACTCACCCGAAAATCCCCAAAAATCCCTCAAATCCTAACCCCTACGCATCCTAAACCCAAAACCGCCAAGCCTAGTAAGGTCCCAGGTGCACAAGCGGCCACGGGAAGCGTGGAATTGGCAAGGCCCCGAAGCCGCGCGGCGTAGGGGGCCCGGGGGGCCGTGCCTCGCAGGGCTTAGGGCTCTTGAGGTTCTGTTCTGGGGGTTGTTTTGGCTAAGTTGTTTTACGGCTTGAGGATTATCTTTCCCTCTTACGGCTTTCAGCACTCACACTCGGACAAGCCTAGGCGAGGTTCCCAAGTCCGCGTTCAGGCACATGTGGCCCACACCATCACTCATTGGTGACAGCAAAACATTAACGACTCAACCCTTTAGCCCTAGTGACCACGCTGTGTTCCCAACAGTCCGCATCTCCTCATCACTAACACACCAGCAGACTTGCCATCCGTGAACTGCCAGACCCTCCGCGGTCGCATGCTGTCATGCAGATGTCCAAATTCTTAGCGCACTCCCTCGTCACTATCACACACCAGCAGTCTCTTCATCCATAAACCGCCAGCCACGTCGCATGCAAGCTTACGGCTTTAGGATTATGTTCTTGGGGATTTCCTTGCTTACGCTTTAGGGTTTAGGGTTGTTTGTAGCTTGTGTAGAGTTTCGAGTCTGGCTGTGGCGCTGAGGGCTGTGGGACTTAGACCATTTCGTCTCTCATGCTCGCACAAGGCAGGCAAAGCTCCACCCAAGTTTGTTCCTCCAACCTTAGGTCATTGGTCATTTAGGGTTTAGGGATTCGATGAAGAAGGACTTCAGATTTAGTTCTTCGGGACTTGTCGACGCCCAGTCCAAGGCAGGCCAGGCCAGTGCTAGCTGACTCAATGGGCCTTGGGACTCAGGATTTAGCGGCCAAAGCCGGCTAGGGCTTCAGGGCCTCATGGGCTTCATGGGTTTCAGGGACTTTTGCAACTCGGACACTGCAGATCTCAAGACCCGTGAGCCTGGATCTCGCCAGTGCGCCAGCTTCGCCTTTGTAGCGGACATGGGGCTGCCAAAAAGGAGATCCCTGATCGACAAGCGCTGAACCAACACAGATTTAATACAGGGCTCTCAATATTTAAGATAGGGTTATGGGGCCCATTATACTATATTTATCACAAGGAACCCCCAAAATAGTAGTGGTAATGATCTAGGCCCATATATGTCTTGAAGCCAACACCTCCGCGTTTTAAGAGAGTCGCCTGGAGCTCCAGATCCTGATCACCCTTGGCTTTCGTATCGGTGTCCTGGGCTGAGCACTGCAGCTGCCTCTGGGCATGAAATGATCGAAATCTGGAGAATACCCTCACAAGTCTGCCATGCTCCCCCGTAGCCGAAATCTTCTTTGAGGCCATCGAGCCCAACCATGCCCAAACTGGAAAAGCCGGGCCACAAGCCAAAGCCCAAGACTTTGAAGCTGCAGGGTGGTAAAGTCTACAGAGCCAATAATCGCAATGCCCTGACAGAAAAGCAACCCCGACCCCCAAACTCCTTTTGCAACTGGCCTGCTGCGACTCCGCCAGGACGAATACTTGACCACAATCACTTAGTGAGCACCCCAAACTCCTGAACTCACGTATAAACCCGAACCTGCAGAGCCCCTTCAAGACAGTTTAACAGGAACCCTTGTGCAGCGTTTTTCGGGTCTTGGGTTTCGGCTTCACTGTTCTTAAACGAACCCTGAGCTCCAAACCCTAAACCCTTTTTACACCTGGACTACGCATATGCCAGGAACTGAGGCACTAAACCCTAAACCCAGAACCCAAACCTCAACACTACCCTTAAATTCCCCCACCTCCGGGATCTCCGCAAAGAGGAGCGCCTCGAGTCCAGCGGGGAACAGAGGCGGGAAGATGGACCTGGGCTCGTCTTGGAGGCACCCCGCAAGGGGCTCCTTTGAAGGTTGTAAGTTGGAAATTACGGCAATTTCGTTTAAGGGTTCCCTCAGCTAGAGAAAGTTGGCTGTAGGTTGAAAGGGCTCCTTTTACAGACACTTCGTTTAAGGGTTCCGTCAGAGAGAGTTGTTAAAGGATTCGGGGTGTTGTTTGAAATTCTTGGGCTGCGTCGCTCGCCTGGGATTTGAAGCTTTAGGCTTTAGCCCTGGGGTTTGACAGGCCCGACTTCTTCTTGAGAACACAAGATGGGAGTTTCCGAAAATTAGGAGTACCTTTTTGGGGGTCCTTATAATGAGGATCCTACTATTTAGGGTACTACATTAGGGTCCCCTATTTTTCGGAAACTCCCAGATAGGATCTGTCAATAACTGCCTAGAGACCAGTCGCGCCAGCAGTCGAGGACTTGCCGAACGGCCTCAGGTTCGGATTGGTTAGGCGTTTAGGTGGTTCCTTCAAGCGGCTTCCTGTTTGGGCTCTTCTTTGCAATTTTTGAGGATCAATCGCTCGATCTTCGAAACTCGAAGAACTGTTTCGGGCCTTTTGCGGGTGTGGAGTTCAGAACCAGGCTTTTGGAAGTCAGGGCGTTCCTTTTTTTTGAGGGCCCTTTTCCTCCCTGGTAGGCAGAGCCTGTTATGAGGACCATTGCAAAGTCAGGGCATACATGCTTCAGGGTATTTCAGTGTTTTCTGCGCACTTTTTACCGTTTTGAACCCAGGCTCTACTCCGCGTCAAGGTCGCAACCACAATCACAAACACAATGCTGGCATCGATGTCATTGGCCACTCTGACTTAAGGGATTGGGAGACGGAAACACGCAGAATGGCAATAACAATCATCATCGGCATGATGCTGCTGCTTATTGTTGCTGGGTATCTTAACTGCTTAGGTTGTTCTTGAGGTCAGCATTGCTGTCCCCAACGTCCAAGCAGCCGCTTCAGATCGGGACTGTCTCAACGACTGCCTCCCTTTCCCTCGCAGCCAGAAGCCAAACTGCTCGCAGGCCCCCGGAAGCAACTCTTGCCTGCGACTCTGTGGAGGTGCTGTGGGGGGGGTGCTTCACATTTACATTTAGAGTTTAGAAGTACCCGATTGAGGGCTATCTATGGATGCTGGATAAGCGTTTCATGGAGGCTGAAGAGGGATACATGAACAGAATAGGGATTGTCACGGGGCCTGTGTTTTTTGCCCTGGTTCTTAAGATTCGGGAGACCTTGTTTAGGGTCCTACGGTTCAATACCCTCCATTGCAATGTGAGAAGCGACTGTGCACTTTTTGAAAGGCCCGGGGGCTTCAGGAGGTAGGGGGGTGACATTGAGGTTGCAAATCTTGAAAGCAGCTGCCACAACCTTGGGGCCACCAAATAGCAGGAAACCGAATGAATCCAAGACTCTTCGATTTGTTGTCGATTTAGCATAATTCCTTCCCTCAGCCTTCCTGTCCCAAATCCTGTGCACAAGGAAAAGCTTCTTCGGGAATTGGAAACCTTCGGCGTTCTCATGCAGGTTGGGAGGCTGCTTGCTGAGCGTGGCCCACAGTGGGTGACCGAGAACTGTGCACTCTCGAGATGTCAGGCAACAATCAAGGCCGGCGATTTGCTTAGAGTCGCCATCCACCAGAGGTCCAGTACACAGCTGCAGAGCACGACGCAAATCCGGATCCCCACAGCACATTCCTCTTGGCATGGCAATTACGAGGCATGCAGTCTCTCTCGCTGTCTTTCTCAGGTCCTACGAAGCCTCTCTTTCTCGCTCTCACTTCCTTCCTTCCGTTGGGGCAAGGTCTCACTCTCTCTCTCTCTCCCTCTCTCTTCTTGCTTGCTTGCTTGGGGTTTGGAAGCCCTCCCTCTCTCTCTCTCTCTCTCTCTCTCTCTCTCTCTCTCTCTCTTTTGTGTATCTCTGTCTCGATAAAGCCAACAAACAGACACACAGACAGACAGACAGACAGACAGACAGGCAGACAGACAGACAGAGAGATAGAAGGCTGGAAACAACCCCAAGTTTGATCAGGGTTTGATCGAGCTGCAGGTTGCTCCGGTAGCGAGTTGCCCCACGAGAGCTGCTCAAGGCGGAGTTATGGAGGATGTCGCTGATGAGGAAAATCCTCAGCACTCGTCGTGCGCTAGCATGCTGTCGCGCTAGGGCCGCTAGGGATTGAGGTGCATACGGCCTGTTGGGCAGAGAAACCTGACAAACCGTGCATACTCTGTCCAAAGACCCTGTGCGGGTAAGGCCGGGGACGCCGAGCACTCCCCAGCGCAAAATATGTGAACATTCAGCCCTGTCACCTAAACTCGCAGCACCAAAATCCACCACGTAGACTCGGGCTTTACTACTCCATGTCGAAACTATAAGTAGTATTGTGCACTGATACTTGTAATATGCCGCCGTGCCTTGCAAGCGGTGACGAGTTCTCAGCGTAAAGTTGGTACAAAAGGACAACATCAAGTAATATCGAACCCTGGAACATACTGCAGAAGGCTGCCAGATCACAGCATAACAACATACAAGACAAGGTTAGGAGCAAAGCGCTGGCAAACAAATCTATGGGCCGCTGCTACTGACAAACCCGACACTCAAGTAACCCAACACCTCTCCAACACTTCACCAAATACGGTTTACAATGATGCACACGTGCATGAATGGTTACTACATGTCATGATCGCAGTACAGCACATATATACCATACACACGTACAGTTGCATGGACATGAGGCTACATGTATATGTGTGAGGGAATGCATCTGTAGATTCTGTAGATGTGTTGCCTGCCTGCCTGCCTGGCCAGCTGTCTGTCTGTCTGTCGCATACACAACACACCACACCAAATCCATACCCACATGGGTGGTTATCAAAATTAGGGTCCGTTTTTGGGTCCTTAATATGATACGGCACCTAATATTTGGGGTACCCCAAAAGGGAACAACCACCCACATGCGATGCGAAGCCACCGGGCCAGGCCGGCGTCGATGGTCAGCTCGGGCTCCTCTAAGGCCCAGAGTCCTAGACCCTCCTTGATTCCCAATTCCCACACTTACGCTTGTGGCTCAGAATCTCTAAACCCTTTTTGCAGCAGGCCTCGTACCCTAAACCCCCAACATACTACCTCCGTTACAAGTACCAATGCCGCTGCTGCTGGCTTTGGGTCTTCTGGCTCGGCCTTTGCAGGTTGAAGGTTGGTGCCTGGGGGCCTCCGAAGATCTCCTGCTGCACCCTAAGGCCAGTGAGCCGTCGAGCCGGGGAAGGTCAGGGCCGAGTTCTCTTGGGTGGTTGTCAAAGTTATGGTCCCTTTTTGGGTACCCTTAGGTATTAGGTGCCGTATTATAATAGGGACCCAAAAAGGGACCGTAATTTTGACAAGCACCCTCTTGAAGAGTTCCTTCAGATTTCTATAAGAGCTCTAGAGGGTCTCTCAGAGTATATCAAGCTTCTCTAATACAGGGGTGTGAGCATTAATTCGGAAAGGGTTTGGGGCGACGTATGGTGCAGCTCTACACCAAGACGATTCAAAACTTTTTTCTGAAAGCCCAAAGCCCAAAGCCAACTCCTGTAAGACGAATCCCTTGAACTGGGAGTTACAACAAGAGGCCTTCAGTAGCAATCTGCCATTCCCACACCTCTAAGCCTTCTATCCCGGCACGCCGGCATCACGCATGGAAGCTTTCTGGCTTCCAGTTTCTTTCGGCCTTTAGGGTACGGCTGGCTGTTCTTGAAAGGCTTTACTCCCAGTGCCCTGGCTGGACAAGGTCCTCTAAGGACTTGGCTAGAGCTCGTGACAGCATCGGGGCGCTCTCTGCGCAGTCCATGCAGTAGATCATTGCCTTCCACTCACAGCTTCGCTAAACCAATCAACTACCCCGCAAGCTTTCGCGCGAGCTCCGGCGACTGCTCTTGTTGCGGGTGAAGTGATGATGATGATGACTGCCATGATGACGATGACGAGGATGGTCGCACAATGTGCGAGTAGTGGTAGTACTAGTAGTAGTGGTAGTACTAGTAGTAGCAGCAGCAACAGCAGAAGAAGAAGCGGCAGCAGTAGTGGCAGTGACAGTCGCAGCAGCAGGAGATGGTTGTAAGGCTGACCATCATTCAGCCATTTCTGGAAGAGTCGTGTCAAAGCCATCCCCGAAAGCAGAGTGGGCCAAGACCGTCAAATCGCTTTGCGTGCTTGCGCACACCTTGCGCGCACCTTGCGTGCGCCTTGCGCCAAGTTCGACCGGTGTTTTGAAATTTTTGGAGTGGTACTACGAACTCACCATGCAGATGTTGTGTGACAGTCTTTCCTAAACCTCCGCCTGACAACCGCTTTACACCTCGAGAGCATACCTTACACTATCGTTTATTGGATGAGTTCATACAATACCGCGGTGAAGGATCTGCGCTGGACCGTGCATCAATGCAAGAGCCGAGCTGTCTCACAAGAGTGTGCTTTCGGATCTTGGATGGAACGAGCAAGACTTCACTCATCCATGCTATGAAAAGCCTCTCTCGCCTTCGGCAGAAAGTGTCGAGATCTCACCAACTGTACATACATACATACATGCATGCATACATACATACATATAGACATATATACATACACATTATGCACACAACAAGACATCCTTGCGAATCCCTCGGTCCGCGCTTGCGCGTACCTTGCGCGCGCGGCCTTTTCGCCTCCTTTATCATGTTAAGATTCAGCGCTTAATAAAAACAAGCCAAGGGTTTTCGGACGCAGCTCACATGTGCTGTTGACGGTCATGCTCTCGCTGACGTGACTGCCATGTTGGCAACCGCCATGTTTAGCTTTTTTGTCATGCTGATCTCCCATCAAGAAATACTGAAACGACGAATCCTTCACACCGAACCAAAACAGCAAAACCTCCTGGCCTTAGCGATGCGCCAGCGCGCACGAGTGAGCCCCGCCAAGTGATTCTCAAGCTCCTTTGCTTGTTGGCGTCACACACAGATATGTATATATATATATATATCATATATCATATATCATATATCATATATACATATATATATATATATATGTATGTATGTATCTGTCTGGTTGTGCATGTTGTCGCATGTTGCAGCTGACGGGAAACATCCTGGTACGGACATGATGACAGAAGCCTAGACTGAGCCGAGACATCTCAACGTAGCCTCCTGGCCTGCAGATGTTGGTCACTTGCTCTGTCGCAAGGCTCCTTGAGCTCACGCTCCCGGTCGACGACGGAGCTCTCTGAAACCACCGTAGCCGTGTCCTTTCATATCGAAGCCGCAAGACGAGCAGGGCTTTTTCGTGAAAGAAAATGCGCACGCACCCTTCCTTGATCCCAGGAGCACTGGACCGGCACGAATTTCCGAAACTCTCTTGCAGCTGAAGGGTTAAATCGGAAGACAAGCAGCCGTCTTGTCCAGGGGCGTCTTGCTCCCCATCTGTGGGGTGCTGTTGGAAGCTTTCCTTGGCAATTCGGCTGTTAGTTGTTTCAGAGAATCAGGAGCCCGGGAAACTCTGGGGACCCTCTTGCGGGGTCTTTGTGATCAGGATCCCATGACTTCCTGACGCTCCGAGACTCCTATGTGCCCCGGAGCCAGCACAACGCCCAGCTAGTGCTGTGTTTAGTTTGGAAACATTGGAGGCCGCGATGCGAGAGACGAAGCAAGAACTACCGGACCGAGCTGAAGAGTTGTGGTGTAATCAGCGAAAAGCTTTGTCAGAGACACAGCAAATGCAGCCAAGGTGCCCAGGCGACGCATACTTCCGGCCGTTCTCCTCCGGTATCGCTTGCCGTTTTATTTCTCTCTTTACCGACCTACGGGAAGTGTTAAGGCCCCAGGCCAAGCGTCGGATGTCATAGCTGACGGCATGACCGGCGACAAATCTCGTAACAAGGCTTAAAACCCTGAATGCCTGCCTCGTAGACGCAGAAATGCCGGGCAAGTCCAGCCTGCCGTGGGATTGATCCACAGAAACCTTTGACTCGTCTTTGCGCTGGCTTTAGCAGTTCTTACAAACAAAACGGATACTGTCGAGAAAACAAACCTCCGGGCAATCTCGCGTCAGTAGCACGCAGTCATACACCGCGCGCACCCATGCTTTCATCGCGCGCAAGTGAACGACTGTCCTACTCCCAGATCTATGTATCTCATAGTGTGCGATCAACTGCCGGCGGCCTCGTCCACACCGAAGAGCACGGACAGGCGTGAGACGCGCTCAGAGCCTCCTGCTTTCCTTAGGTAGGCATCGATGGCGGGAACCTGCAAGAGGGATCATCACGACTCTTGAATGTTGAAGCCCACGATGATAATGATGTTGATGGTGTTGATGTTGATGATGTTGATGGTGCTGGTGATATGGTGACGACGGTGATTCGTACTGTGGCGATGTGAACTTGATGATGAGGTGGTGATGATGATGACTACAACGGCACATGATGTGATGCTGCGGATGAACAATGCGGTGATGATGAGGGCATGGTGATAACGCTAACGCTACTGCTGGTGCTGATGTTGAACCTGACGCTGGTCGGGTGATGGCGATGGTAATGAAACTGATGATCCTGGCGGTGGTTCTGTTCAGGACCAATGTTGTAGTAGCGACAGCAGAGGTAAGCAAATTGGCATGGGAACTTTCAGCGGAACATGTGCTTGCGCAGCCGAGGCTGTGACTGAACTCCCCCCATCTGACAGCTTGGGGATTAGGTGTTTCCAATTCTTGCTCCCCTAGCCCCAGCCACCCCGATGCAGACCCGGCCTCCCCGAGGGCCGGCGCGGCCTTGCTAGAAGTGGCCACGCAAAGAGACGTAAGCACACCATTCTCCCCGCGTGATGAGAGGAGAAGTACCCTCAGCTTCTCATGATTAAGACCCCATACTATGACCATGGAATCACAACAGCGACGTGCAGACTCACTAGAGCAGCTGTCAACGCTGCACTTGTACGGCTCGACTCGGGGCTCAGGGGTTGGGAGTTTATGGTTTTCGGGCTCTCCGTTTCCAGGACACCGGACATAGACTTGGAGTCTACAAGACACTGCCGAACTTCAACCCTTTTTTGCGGCACCGGCACCGCCTCCCCGATTAGCTTCACTGTGGCCTGTCGCAAGAGGAATGTTGCTACTGACTGTCAATGTTCCGAGCGCATCCAACAGTAGACTCAATGATGCATGTACGTAGCAACTGGAGCAGAACTGCATGCCCTACGAATCGAGAGAGATCAAGAGGCATCCGCAGAAAGCTTGCGGAAGGCAGTGCTGCAGCTGCAAAACTATTATGTCTATCGAGATCTCCAATCCTCATCAGTCGTTTTGTATCGATCATGCTCGGGCCGGGCAGGCCTTGTCGGGCACATGGCCGTGTGTCCGTTCTAACCTCTTTCTTTCTGCAGCCTACTCTGGAAAAACATTGGGCTGGACTGAGCTAATCGAGAATCTCAATGTGCAGGCTCAGGCATCTCAGATGATCTTCAGCTTCGTCAAGACAAGGTAGGAGCCAAAGGCAAAGGCAGTGAGGAAGGTGGTCAAGCCGAAGTAGCCGATGACCATGAAAGGTGTGAACTCCCCTGTCATGTTGTAGTTCAAGTACTCATCGGCTGCAGAGGCCACTCCGGGTGCGGCGACCACACTGGCGGCTCCGGCAAGGCCCCGCAGGGATGGGGACTCCGCACGAGGGCCCGGCACGAAGACCAAGGAGACGAGCCCGAAGGACACCAGGAGGGATGCGAGAAGGCTGGAGCGTGCACGGGCGGCCGCCATGACTCGACGAGTTGCGTCTGGGAGTTGCAAGCTCTGTCTTTTGCGCTCTCGAGCCAGCCTCAGCTTCAGGTGCCCAAGATATATCTGCAACATACATACAGCATGCATACAGCACATAGTCAGACACTCATGTCTTATGCTCACTGAGACAAGTATTCACATACTCATAGATGCATACTTCCATCCATCCATCCATCCATGCATGCATGCATGCATGCATCCATCCATCCATCCATCCATCCAGCCATCCATCCATCGATCCATCCAGCCATCCATCCATCCATCCATGGATCCATGCAATCCGTACATGCATCCATACATACAGCCATACGTCCGTGCATGCATGCATACATACATAAACAAACATGCACAATGCACAAAAATGCTCTACATCTACACACGCACCTACTTTGCAACCCTGTTAGCTTTTCAGGACCGATTCCGAGTGCAACGCTCTCCATGTGCCGGCAATGTGGGGATGCTGGCTTGTCATGGGGTGGCAGTGGGTCATCTGTACTGATGAAATCACGACCGACCGCACGCGCCTGACCGGAAGGACTGCTTGACACCTCCAATCAACAGGCAACACAAAGGATTGATTTCCTATAAGCATGATTCAATGATGACAAACGGTTTCGACGACAACGTACAGTCATGAGGCAGCACGGCACCACAGTCCTGTTCTGCTCACGCTCTGAAACACACGCCGTCGCCAGGATAGCAAATCCCAAAATGAACACCCAGAAAAACATCCACAAAAATGGCCCCATCGCTCCTCGAAAGATGTCGCTCGTTCCAAAAGGAAGGTCTTCAACTGGCCTTGACGTGCGGCTGGGACGGTATGTAAGTAAATCTATCTATGTATGTAACCGTGTGTATATATGTACGTATGTGTGTATGTATGCAGTTAAATTACACACATCCGATCACTACCAACTCAAGGGACGAAGTACGCACCGCAGTCAGGCCCCGTCTGCTGGTGGAAGAAATGTGTTGAAGAAAGCTAAGGCAGCCACTGTTGGCCTTGACCAAGCCGCTCTTCTCCAGCTCCTTCCACCTCGGAGCCCTTTTTTGGGGCTTCCTTCCCATAAGGTTGGGTTTTCCCATAAGGTTAGGTTTCAGCGCTCACACTAGGGTTTAGGGTGTAGGGGTTTTTCCCTCTCGCATTGCTAGGGTTTAGGGGTTTAGGGTTTAGGTTGAGGTAGGGCTCAGGGTTTTGGGTGTTGGCACTCACTCTGAACGTTTTTCCCGAATGCTCTGCAGAAGGGTTCCCGTTTTAAAGGTTGGGGTCCAGGGGTCCAGCAGGTGACCAGCGATCGTGGTTAAAGCGTTCGCGAAGCGTCCGCAAGCGTCCGCAAGCGTTCGCAAGCGTTCGCGAAGCGTCCGCGTGTGACGCGAGGCGTGTCGCGCAGCGCTATTAAGGGGAAACTCCACAGAACGCGCGTCCCGACGGCGTTCTGAATCCGTCAAGCTAAGGGGGAACTCCACAGGAGGCGTGCGTCCGCGTGTGACGCGAGGCGTGTCGCACAGTCAAGCTAAGGTGGAACTCCACACGAGGCGTGGTGTGGCAGCGTGTCGCGCGTCCCGACGGCGATGTGGATCCGTCAAGCTAAGGGGGAACTCTAGAGGACGCTCGCGCTGTTAATGGGGAACTCCACAGAGCGCGCGTCCCGACGGCGTTCTGAATCCGTCAAGCTAAGGGGGAACTCCACAGGAGGCGTGTTCCGGCAGCGTCCCGACGGCGTCCCGACGAGTTACGGGTAACCCCAGAGGACGCGAGGCGTGTCGCACAGTCAAGCTAAGGGGGACCTCCACAGGAGGCGTGGTGTGGCAGCGTGTCGCGCGTCCCGACGGCATTTTGAATCCGTCAAGCTAAGGGGGAACTCCACAGAACGCTCGCGCTGTTAATGGGGAACTCCACAGAACGCGCGTCCCGAATCCGTCAAGCTAAGGGGGAATTCCACAGGCTGTTAATGGGTAACTCCACAGAAGGCGCGTGTCGCGCGAGTTCTGAATCCGTCAAGCTAAGGGGGAACTTCACCGAAAGCGCGTCCCGACGGCAGATATCGCATCCCCTAAAGAAAATGCCCGGAGAAGGAATGAGGGCAGCACGAGAATCGTATCACAACGATTGCACGAGATGCACGAAAAAATTAAACATTACATGGATCCCGTGAGTGTACTGCATCGCCGGCATGGCTGATGATACAAGGTCATGCTTGTCATGATGTTTTGTCATGATGTTTGTTTTTCTCAGGATGCGATATCTGCGTTACGCGTGTCTGCATTCGGGTTCGTGGCCCCTATCAGGTTTTGCTTGCTACTTCACAAAGGACGAGAAAGAGCGGTCTGCCAGTTGCCCTTTAGTGGGAACGCCTATCAGGCAGGGGCGTGGTAGGGCAGGAGGAAATGTCACCACCGCACACCCCTCTGCTCACAACCAATAGTCTAGAGTCGAAGTTTTTAGTAACGTTCCATTGAGGTTAGGAGGCTTTATGTCATTGCTCAGGGCGTTAGTTAGTTGTTCTCACTAGCTCACTCTTGCTTAACATACTTTACACTTGAAACTCCGGAGGCAAGGCCCAAGACTCTTCAGCCAGGGCTCTCCTGGTGCACGCGCTTGTCCTGCAGGGCTCTGCCGTGCTGCGGAATGTCACAGGGCCCAGGGTGGGGCCTCGAAATGCGGGGAGCCGCAGGGCTACAGATCTTCACGGTAGAGAGATAGAGAGAGAGGGAGAAGCAGAGAGCGGGAAGCGGAGACAGAGGGAAGTAGAGAGAGAGAGAGAGAGAGAAGCATACAGAGAGGGAAGGGGAGAGAGAGAGAGAGAGAGAAGCAGAGAGAGAGAGAGGGAGAGAGAGAGAGAGAGAGAGAGAGAGAGAGAGAGCGAGAGAGAGAGAGAGAGCCAGCTAGCTAGCTGCGCATATACTTCTTGCGCACACCCATTCAGGCTTGCACACACTCTCACACTGGGATGTTCCCTCAAAAACGAATTGCATAAGGAGCACAGGCACTCTTTCTAGTTCGAACACCCTTGTGCCGTGTACATCCGATCCAGGACTGGTCCTCGCACAGCTGCTGCAAAGGCAATGTGGCGCCTGTCAGCTCTTAGCCCCCTTGGGCTCGGAAGGTTTGAGTGTTCCGTTCGGGGCTGAGAAAGCCCCGAGGCCTCACCACGTGAAGCCGAACCCTAAACTCCAAACCCAAAAAGCGCAAACCCAAGCTCTTGGCACTTGGGGGCACCTTCTGCCGCACGGAGCGAAGTGGAAACGGCACGGCCCAGGCGTCCGAACCTTCAATCGTGCGGAGCTACCGCTTGGCAGTTTCGGAGTTCACCCCCTGAGGGTTGGTTTTGCAAGATTGCAATGCACAGCAACCTGAACTGGCTTCCGGAGGGGTCGTGAGCGAGATGCCACGTCGGTACATCTCCAGAACCCCAACCCCCACTCTCGAACCCTAGACTTTTAACCCGAAAACCTACTGGCCCTACTGGCTTAAAAGCCCACCCAATACCTTGAGTGGGTTGCGGGGAGTGAGAAACGAGTACAGTGCATCCAGAGGATGTGGCCATAGCGATAAGAGGACACTCTCAGCGACATATGTATTCTGTCCAAAAAGTGCTGTCTCTGGGTTGGTTGCAAAAACAAGGAAATAAAGCGCGTACGAATAACAGCGAAAAGTGCTCCTCCAAAAAAGAGTATGGAGTGATCTGAAAAAAACGTGCCAACTTATTCCACTTGGGCTCACTGACATCAAGATGTGTCGTCGGAGCTTTGAGTTTAGTTGAGAAGCTTGACTTAGGTCACATTCCCCAATCAACATCGCTTGCAGGACGCTGTGAATCGGATGGAACTCCCTCTCTCTGTCTCTCACACACGGACTCGAGTCGATCATGCCGTGAAGAACCCCGTGGGGCCGCCACTGATCCGCCGATCCGTCCGAAGGAAGCCGGAAGCGCTTCTTGTCCTTGTGCTGTCAGCTTCCAAAGGCTGCTTTGCTCCCGCGCGGAACCCCCCAAACCCTGCAAAACCTCCAAGCCTGAAGACTGCCCCAAACGAACACCTACCAGAGCTCCAAAACGTCCCCAAACTCCCAAGAAGCCCCGAAAGAACCGAAGAAGTCCCGGCCTGGACCTCCTGCTGCGAGTCTCCGGCGGCGCGCGCCGCCTCACAGAAATTCAGGCGGTGCTCGGGGTAATATAGGGGCCTTACAACAGACCATGTTTTTCCAACCCGCAAAATGATAAGAATAGGGGTTGGTCGTGCATTCCGCTGTAATTCTGATAAGGAGCCCTTAGGGAATATTTTGTTGGTAGTTATTCCGCACGAGCAGCTGGCGATCCCTCGTCACAAGGGCTTTGCTCAGTTCTGTAACCTGGCTCCTCCAGGGCTTCCTTTGCTTCCACAGGGGCTGGTATACAGTTGTTGATGGGGTTCTTTCAGGGTTCGGGTTGGGCCCTCACTCTCGGCGTCGGCGGACACCCAAGATGTGAGAGGAACCCCTTGCTTCGGCCTGCTTCGCCTTCATCTCCTGCAGCAGGTTCTCGTAGTCTCCTTTCTTTCCGACCCCGGACCTGGGTTGCTGTAATCTCGGATGCGGGTTATTATGAAGGCTCGTATACAGGGTCACTGTACAGCTTCACATAGGCGTTTAGGCTAGAGGAGGAGGATACATGGCCAAGCCAAGATCTGGACCTCTTCCCGAGAACCTTCTGAAAAACTCAACCTCCCCCATTGAGGCTCCGACATGGAGGGCTCCCGGTTCAGAGCTTCGGGTCTTCTGATTTTCTGACCATCTCTGCTACCGGTATCACGCCTGACTTCTCCGCCGGACGACTGAGGGCCGGGCTCTGTCTCCTCGCCTGACAAGCAGACGAGTCACCCACTCCCCCGCTCCCTGGGGGCGGCTTGCCATGGATACTAGTCTTACATCATTCTGAACTCTGAGATTCTTCCACACCCACAGGTACTCTAAGATACATCCGTGGCCAAGCGAAACACGGGCCTGCACCCGCTTGGACCGCGGCAGCGGCTGCAGCGGCGGCATAGTAGGCGCTGCCATAACCGTAGGTGGCAGCATAGCCTAAAGCTTTCGGTCATCTTCTCTGAGGTGGCGAACTTACATGCATTAACAGGTATCCCGCGCCCTACAAGCATTCGAGAATACCTTCCTTGCTTGCTTTCCATTCCTTCTTGGAGCAAAGCTAGAAAATGCACGGCCCTACCTCCTTGTCATAGTCCCAATCTCGTGAGACAAAAACCTAAACCGTATATGTTCGAAACCCTCAAACCAAACCCTAAATAGATCTGATCTTGGGGCTTTTCAACTTGGCCGCGCAGCCTGCACTCTACACAACTTATTTACAAAAAACCATATAACTCTACTACACGTACAATATAGTTGTAACATTGTTAAAAGCATGGTCCCAAAAAGCTTGATGCTTTCAGCAGCCGGGGTGCTGTACGCAGCTGGCAAAGCATAGGCGCTTGCTTGTTGCGCAGGCCACTGGTAGCCAACGTACCTCGAAGGACAACATGAAAACATAGAAAAGTCCGAATCCTCAACTTCGGAGTTCAGGACTGCAAATCACTGACGAGCGGCCCCGGAAATGAGTAGCCTGCAGCCGCGTAGTTGTAGTTGTAGCTGCCTGCTCGTTGTGTGAGCTAAAGGTGATTCAGCCGAGAAATGGGACCTTGCGGCATCTGTAGCGTTCATTGCAAGGCTGTGCACAGTGTGGAGTCGTTGAGTTGAGGAAATTTGCTTCCCTGGTTCCGCCGCTGACTATAAGCCAGCAGCCAGCATGTCTATAGTCACCGAATTCTGCCACCATAGACAATGATCGAGCACCCATGAACATGATGAAGACCAAGACCACCAGCACCACCAGGAGACAGCCAAGACACAACCGGCAGACCACCAGGAACACGGAACACTACCGGGAACACCACTCCAACATCGTTCCCCCTCGTCTGAAGGGCTTCTAGCATTTTTCAGGGCACCATCCGAAACTTTGCCGACCCGACTGTGCTGGCGGGATTCAGGGTTCGAGATGCACACTCACCACAGTGTCCAGATCGTCAGGGGACCGTCCCGAAGTCGCTTCCCCGGGATTCAGCTCTTTGCAACAGCACTTGCCGCAATGCTTCCCCTGCCTTGTGTGATCCACTGATGAGCTTCCAACGTTTTCAAGGCACAAGGCATGAAGGCTTTGCCCCATGTACTGGCGGATTCAAGCGTTTGGAGGCCAAGGCCGACGCAGGGGAAGTCATGATGAATCGTGCTTTCCGCATGGATCGTGTGCAAATGATGGGACAAGATGCACCTCACCACAGCGGTAGTTTGCAAAAAAAAAAGCATCCGCCTGCTGGTGGCTCCTCCTCCAGCTTCTGCCGCTTCGGAGCTCGAGATGATCGGGAGGTCATCCCGAGCTCACCGGGAACAAAGCTCCTGTCAGATCAGATAAACTATTCGAAGCTTTATGGCTGTGCTGATGATAACTGCTGGTAGGGCAGTGCAGCTGCAAGGGCACTTGAGTCACTTTCTCAAAATTCGAGCAGAACCCCGAAGATCTGCATCCTGCGTGGTGATGGCCATCAGGTTCTCCAGCAGGCTTCAGGCACCACCGGAGCGGCCACCATGTGACAACGCAGGGCACGCGAAAGGCTGTTCGGACAGCACCGTTGCCGTTCAGGACGAAGTTGTTGGCGAGAGGAAATGGAGCCAACCCCTCTTACTGCCTCTGCCTTCCAAGGACGCCTCTCAACACACCAACATCATCCCCGCCGAAGTCAGTGAGGATGGCTTTGCAACATCTGGGAACTAGAAGGCTTGCCCCCCGAGCCCCGATCCTAAACTTTATATATATACTAGGTTACTAGGCCAGCCGCATTCTGCACGACGCGTGCGGCGTAGCCTGGACTGTACATGGTCATAATTCGAAGCTATTGCTACGATATTCCTAGTCTTTTCGCGTGGTCACTCGTAAGTAGCTGTCGCCGATCACACCAACGACGACGACGTGAGCCTATTACCATTACACGTGCAACCCACCTTCGCCGAACACCCGGCTCAAGCATCCTGAAACCGAATCCTGTCAGAAAAACTGCAACCCACTGAGCGGCTCACACTTGGCTTTTTCATGGCGGCCACTGCATGGAGCAATGCTTGGCAGAAACAAACCATCGTCACAGGTCGCGAGATTTATTATGTCTATCAAACTGAGCGCAGTGAAGAGCCATATGATGACCATCAGATTGCTGCCTAGCCGTGCTCTGCGAAATTCCATGGAACAGGCACGACAACGCATCCTCAGTCCCACACGTGTGTCCGCCTGTGCTAATGCTCATGCTCGCAACGATTGTTGACTTGATTGATACCGGCCGATCACGGGCAAACCTACCCCAAGGTAAAATCCTGCGGCGAGCGTCGGCGAACTGTGGGCAGGCATGGCTTGAGCGTTGACATGCGCAGACGGAGGCACACAGAAACCAACAGATCGATATGTTGTGGGCTGCACCGAATGAAAACATCACGAACAGGTGCACAAATTCCCGGGCTCGACTCTGGGGCGCTCGGTTCCGCGATGTTCCGCGTGTTTGCATAAGCAATCTTGTGGAGAGTCCATAGCAGACTTGTGTTTTTGAACTGCTGCGTGATCACAAATTGCTAGGTGGGCCATGCGGGCTGAATGCTTTGCTTTCAGCGGCATGTCACGTGCGATTCCAGATCCTGACATTCCGCCACTGACATGTGCGATATGGGAGCTTCCGAGAATAGGGGACCCCAATGTAGCACCCCTAAATAGTAGGATCCTGATTACAAGGACCCCAAACAAAAGGTGCCCCTTACAATCTCGGAACCTCCCATACAGGAAGCCGTGCCTCCGTCAAGCTCCACGAGCAGCTGCTCCTTCGGCAGGGGAAGGTGACGCCGCTGCTGAGGCAGCAGCCGCTTCGAAGACAGCTTCCAGAGTCTAGAGCGGCAGAAGATGCACCGGCTCCCCGTCTGCGCTTTGAGGCCCTGGACGCCCACTGCGATGTCCTTCTTGCCAATGCTGCCCGGGGGCGGACCTTTCCAAAGCTCGGAGTAGCGCTTGAAGCCCTGGGGCGTGAACTCGCCGTGAAAGAACTTGACCACGAGCTCAGAGAGCACAGTTCCCTTAGGGGAGTCACCTCCACTGCCGGTCAGCAGGGAAGAGCAGAAGGACTCAATGTCCGCGTCGCTGACGTCGTACTCGCCGCCTCCCCGTGCCTGGAGCTGCGTTCGAGGAGGTTTCGGTGCGGCGGGCGCAGCACTGAAGGCTGCGAGCTAGGTGGCCACGTACCCTGCCGCCACAAGGGACAGGCAAACGAGAGGGCGGCTGGAGCGCGGCATTGTGTGGAGCTCTATAGGCCAGAGGGGCTTCCCGGAGGTCCAGCTCGTCCATCTCCAATCAGTCACATCAGCCAATCCGGCCTCTCCCTTGCTCTTCATCCGCTCACCAGGACCTGGCTGGCTGAAGCCATGCGAAATGTCATGGCCGTCCAAAGCACAGCTGTTGGCTGGGAGCACTTGTCATGGAGGATCTCGTGTTTGATCTTCTGCCCGCCAAGTCATTCCCGCTGGTGGACAGTGTCTCCTTTGCATCAGCCATCACGTGGAAGTACCTCAGCCACATTGACCCTCCGTGCATTCCCCAGTACGTTGCGACCTGAGGAATGTCCTTCCCACCCATCTTCATTGTGCACCCTCTGACCTTGCAAGACATTTCGGAGCAAATGAACTCGATTGCAGCTGGCCGCCCGGTGCAGGGCATCCACAACACATTGCAGAATCCTGGGCCGTGAGGGCCAAAGGCCACCGCCGCAGAATTCAAAATCTGAAACTGTTGTGCGAAGCTGGCCGAAATTCCCTCGCAGGTGTCATCAAACAGCACAAGTGACTCAAGCGGCCATGACGCTTCAAAGCCTCCTCGGCCATCTGCCACACTTTCTCGTCATCTTCCGGAACCACAGGCTCTGCCGTTTGTCCGGGCTTTCTCATAAGCTCAAATCTCTGCCGCTCGCCGCCAGCGCGCGGCGCGCACCAGGCCTTTTCTTCCGGGGCTTGGCCCGCGAATCTTGAGTAGACGAGCCATTCCTCAGATTCCTCCTTGAGTTCACCTCCTCGTGGCAGACGGTTGAAAGGGCGGCCGTCCGGTCGCTGATCGCCGTCAAGTCGTCTGGAAGATTCGCCCCATGCCACCCTGTAGGGCTTCGTAGGAGAAGCCCTCCTGCGCTCCGCACACTCAAGACACCCCCGTCTCTGTGTTCTTGCAAGGATTTCCAGAAGTTCCATACCCCGAAACAGACGAACTACACGCGTTTAGCGCTGAAGTCCGGAGTTCTGGAACATGAAACCCTCACAGACAGGAGCCTGTAGATGCTGGTAGGGGTCAAAGCTCAGAAGCCGCGGGTCAGAACTCGCCTTGCCCACGGTCACGAAGTAGAGCACCTGCCGGGCAGGGCGGTGTCGGACTTGCGGATGATGCTCGGAATGTTGTGAACCCGATAAACCCCCTTCATCCTCCTTGTCCTGTGGGTGTTCTGAACCGTCTCATGACAACAGTCTCTGTAATCTTGCACAGCAGGCTTTTCCGATGCATTCCGAATGGACACCAAGCCCACCAGACGTGGTGAGAGTGATGGGACAGATGGTACACACTCGATAAAGCAAAACCCTCGCCGTGCTCCTAGATCCTGCGACGTCTTCCCTCTCGCGACACGGTTGCGCACCATCCTAAACCCAATACCAAAACCATCTTTATGAGTCAAGCCCAAGGACCCAACCAAACAAACACACCCAAGCACCCTGCGCTGCAAAACCCCTTCCGCGAAACTCGATCCCACCCGAAAGCTCGCTCCCATGGCGCCTGGAGCTGAGATTCCTCGCATGCGGATGGTTCTCGTGCAGGATTTCTCTCCAGACGTTGGGGGATGTGCAGAATTTGCAGGGGCGAGCCAAGCAAGTTTTACAGTTCAAGATGACATGCAACCGAAACTACCGAAACAGTCAGGCTCCGGAAAGGCGCGTCGGCCAAACCGCACAAACGCGTCTAAACTTTCTAACATTCTTCCTCGCGATTTCACGGGCTTCGCCGTACAGGTTGAAAAACGAGGCGATGGCGTCTGAGAGTAGATTGCTCCTTGTTCTTCAATGGTCCATCGGAGAAGGAAAATGTGTCCACTGTGCAAGGAAGTCACGACAAGGTCCGAAGAAGGCCCCTCCGGCCTTGGAAACCCCGTAACGACCTGCGAAGGAGGGAGCGGGTCCTCTGCTGAGAAGCTTTGTGAAGAACTGGCCCCCTTTGCCTCCATGGACCTGCATCGCAGAGCCGTGGATTCTGAAAAACAAGCCCGACGTCTCGGATTTCCAGGACCTAGGACCCCGTGCCAGAACACGCAGCACCCCCAATCCGAAACAAGCTCCTTCCCGTCCAAGAGTAGATGAACTGAACCGAGCCCTTTTTGGAGCTGGGCCGGACTTCTGAAGAAGCATCATGTTGACTCAAGCCCTTTTTGCGTCCAGGCCTCTTGAAGTCTTGAATCAAGCCCTAAACCCTAAAACCCCGACTTCAAATCCTAAACCCATATTTGCATCCAGGCTTCTTCGAACTGCCCCTAAACCCTAAGACTTAGCCTAAAACCATCTAAGACTCCGACTGCAAATCCCGCAAGCAATCCATATCAGCAATGATCAGGGCACCACGGGTCGCGCAGCAGGGCCAGAGCCATATCGTCCATGAAGCAGCCCATTCCTAATGTATATATATATATATATATATTTATTTATTTATTTATTTATTTATTTATATTTATATTTATATTTATATTTATTTATCTATTTATATTTATAGATATAGATATAGATATGGATATACAGATATAGATCTGTATACAAGATCTTACATATTGCATATTGTGCATTGCACATGAAAAGTTGTGGGTTGTCATCTGAATGGTTTCGTCTTGGGTCGACGCTCACACGTGCACGAGGCAGGCAAGGAGCCACGAGAGATCTAAGCAAGACGGATAGCACAGTACAGCATCAACATCAAAGCGGAACACCAAACACCAAAGTGGCCAATCTTTCGGCACGGGGCTTTGCATAAGGGCTTGGCAGTCACGGAGTTTAGGGATTCATCACTCTCACGCTCTGAAAACCGTTCTGGACCCGGGACAGGAACAGGACAGGGTTTCGGGAAGCATGATCGGCTAACCTCAAGGTTGGAGGTCCCTGTCCAAAGCTCTCAGCTCTTTTTCGGTGTCACTCCCACAACCTGGCCACACCCAATCGAGCTCCGGTTTGGGTCCAGGTACTGCCTTTTTCGAAAGGATGTCACCAGGAAATTCTACAGGTATATAAGGTCTGCGTTCTTAGAGACCGGCGATCTGAGCAGTTTCAACTGAAGCCGACGAGTACCACCACAATTATTCATCAGATTCCTTTCCAAGTACACCTTGTTTGTTGTTTGGCCTGCACGGCCCGGAGGTAAAGGGGTTTATAGCAGCAGCAGCAGCAGCAGCAGCAGGAGCAGCAGCAGCAGCAGCAGCAGGAGCAGCAGCAGCAGCAGGAGGTGTTGTAGCAGCGATGTCTCGTAGTGAAGACAGACAGGCGACACTACACCATGTGCTGCCGAGGAACCTGTGGCGCCGAATCCTGCGGCCTGTCCACACACAGATCGCAGGACTCGAGCCGACCCTAAACCGGAAAAAACCCTAAACCGCCAGCCTGCAAGTACTTGCTACACGTGCTCGTCAGGGTTACCAGCTCACCACCTTAGAAACCTGAGCTTCGCCCGGCCTCCGCGGCTAAGTAGAATACATGGCCCAGCGCCCCGGCATGCCAGAGGAGCTCCAGGTATCTCCTGATTACTCCAGGCACCCACAGCTTCAGGCCGGGGTTTTAGTCGTTTATTCTCATCATCAACACCATCATCACCATAACCCACATAGTAATCATCAGAACAACATAAGACTGAGTTGACGCATGTCATATTAAAGCATTGGTCTTTGGAGTGAGGGCGGGAGGCCAAGGTCATGTCAAAAGAGGTTCACGTGCAAAAGCGATTTAGAAGGGACATCGAAAGATGGCATGAAAAACTCACACGTGAAGAACCCCGAGCCCATGTGGCATCTATGCGAATGCCACATTCGATGGTACAAGTTTTAACCAAATCCTGTGGGCATGACCTGCTACAATCCTATTCGCCACGTGCGTCAATGTTTCTCATAAAGCTCAACCGGCCCCACAGTGTCATGGCTGCATCGTTGCGTTCGGTCTGTGACCCGGATTGTCCTCGGATGGCGCCACCCGGTGAAAGCGCCGAAGAATGCGGCGGCAAAGCTCCCGGCGCCCGCCACCTCCTCAGCTGTTTCGGCCCAGGGAACATCAAGGTCAATCTAAGAGACGTCCTGTCGGATCGCCGTGCAACTTTGAACACTCTGACATGAAGCCCTTTATGTCAGTCCCTGATTCCTGCCCACACGCGGAGATCTGCGCTGCATGGCGCACGTCGACCTTGGAAGAGGTCACCAGATGAACACCAAGCGTTGGCTAATGCCGGTGATGCTGGCCTCGCTTCGTCTGTTGGTGAATCGAGCGGTGGCTCATGTTGATGATGCAGGCATGGTTTCTTTGCCTCCTGCATGGCTTGTTTTCAGTCTGTTGGTTACCCGAGCCACGGCTGCCGCTGATGCTCCTGGTTGGTGATTCTTCGATGCGAGCGATGGATAATGCTGTTGCTGCTGGCCTAGCTTCGTCTGATGTTGATCGTTGCCGGTTGGCGGACAGAAAGACACTGATGCTGATGATGCTGGCCTGGCCTGGCCGCATTGGTGACCCCGAGCGACGGCTGATGCTGATGATGCGGCCCGGTCTCGTGGGCCGATGCTGATGATGCTAGCCTACGGTTTGGTGCGTGACGCTGGTTGGCCCGCTTGCTGATGATGCGACAGCTGATGCTGATGATGCTGGCCTGGCCTGCCTGCACTGATGACACCGAGCGACTGTTGATGCTGATGATGCTGGCCTCGTCTCGTTTGTTGGTGCACCGAGCGGTGGCTGATGTTGATTATGCTTCTTCGATTGTGCGCCCACATCAAGCTGAGAAGCGATGGTCGTGACCACTGACCACGCATTATCCATACAACGGAAGCGTTAACTCCCGTTGGAAGCAAGTGTAGAGACCAGCAGCTCACAGCCTGCAACCGAAAGTCTGCAAAAGTCTCAATTTCACTAAAACCAAACCCTTTGATCTCGCCACCAGCGTGCTTCTTACTCCTCCCTCCAAGGCGCTGGGCGGGCTAGAGCCCACAGAGCGCAGCCTCCGCAGGTGCCACTGCTTTGGACCATCTTCTCATAGTTGTTCGCAGTTACTACACGAGTTCCAGGCTTTGCCCCCTACCTGGCGGCTGAGCGCTCTCCATCTTGGAAGCCAAATGGGAGTTTCCGAAAACAGGGCACCCCACTATAGTACCCTAAATAGTAGGATCTCCTTATTACAAGGACCCCCAAAACAAGGTACCCCCTATTTTCGTAAACTCCCAAATACCAGATCGAGGCCACAGCAAGTGCGGCCGGCCGCGTCTCAAAGCACCCCCAGCGAGAAGCTCGAAATGAAGCACTCCACCCCCAATTCATGGGAAGGCAGCACACACACACACACATACACTCCACACTTGCAGCCTAAACCCTAGAAGGCCGAAAGCTCGAAGAGAAATTTCAAGATTCTCCGGCGCGCCTTCTGGCAGATCCAGAGGACTCCCACTCTCCTTGTCTCGAGTTCGAAGAGAGGAGACGATGAATGCGAAATCGGACCAACCCGTCTGGCTCGAAGGAAACCTTGCCCTCAAATCATCCGATCACCTCCTGGCCAGGCGTCCGTGCGCTGCACACGCTCCGGTGTCTGCTTCACGAAAGCGAAGAGCTCCTGGATCTGCGGCTAACAGACAAGCGCCGACTTCGCGAAAGCCCGCTATGCTTCAGCAGTTCACGCTGCCATCGTCCCACCCAATTGCTGGTGCTAAGCTAATAACTTCACATCGACACACCCCACCCGAAAGGCTGAACCTTCCGATAACTGAATGTGGCACAGCACCACCAGTTACCAGTTTTCCCCAAAAGCAACGACGCCTCCTCCGAAGCTCTGGCACGAGTCAGAACATAGAGCCCTTGCAGGAAGCTCTCCACCTGCGGCAGAAGCTTTCGACTCGCGTAGAGGTGGCCAGCGCTGCCAGGTCTCGGCATTGACCGGATCAATTCTTCTTCTTAGTATGATTATCACTATTGTTTATTTTACTGCTATTATTATGAGTGTGTGTATTACTGTTATTAGTATTCTTATTATCATTATGATTATTATGATTATTATGATTACTATGCCTATTATGATTATTATTCGTATTACTATTTTTACTGTTAGTATTTTTTTGACTATTAATACATTTGTGTGTTTCATTATCGGGATTGCCAGCTATCTAGACCACCTTGTAGGGATCCCACTACTGCGTAGAGCATAGGCATAAGAAAGAACACAGGCACCCCAAGACAGGGTCTCAGCTTCGAGGGGTCTCGAGGTTCAACCTGGTGCTGACTTCGCTTTGCGGTGGGGTCTCTTCAAAAGCCAAGAAAGATTCCTCGGGAAAAGCAATTCTAAGGTAAAGGCTCGGAAATTAAAGCTCAAGATTGGGAGCACTGGGTCTCGCATGCCCAGAGCAAGGCGAACCGCACCTTGTGGAGCATGAGTAGAACATTCACCTCAATTGCTCTTCTAGATACAGCTGTCGCAGAGGATGGGCAGCCCAGACTCTCCAAGTCCCAAGACCACCTTCACCACCTGCCGACGGAATAGACCCTCGCAACACAGAAACAAGCAAAAACGGCTCGTGTCGGGGTGTCGCGGGGATCCAACCAAGCCAACGAGACCAACCAAAAGCTTCGAGATCAAGAGCTTCCAACATGGCCCCGGCACCGCGGATCCCGTGCCAGCCGCCAGATGCCCGGCGCGTGGCTCCGGCACGGCCCTGCAGGCCACGTGGAGAATCCTTGGCAGCTCATCCGGCCCGCGAAAAGGAACACCGTCAGAAGCTGTTGACTTACTGACATCTGCAGCCGACTCTGATGTTTTTGGTGTCAACGCCTAAGTGCATCGTACGGCCAATGAACCGAGACTCCGGAGAAAGTCTGCCTCAGGCAGTGGGGGCTGCTCATCCGACATCCTCAGCACAGACCTGCAGCTGCAGCCCCATCCAGGCCCCAAGGGCCATAGGCGGGGGCCGGCCCTTATCACGCAGAAGCTCGTGCCAAGTGCTAAAGAGCCTTCCTCAAGACCCAAACACCAAGACGAAAAGGCCAAACCTGACACATGATGTCGTCACTACCTCCTAACTTCACCTCATTCTCCTCGCTCCGGTACGGTCAAAGAGTCTCACTGAAAGATCTGCCTCCGATTGAGGATTGCTTCCAACAGCGGGTCTCCGAGAAGATGCCTCCTGAGTCCCACGCAAACGGCAACACTTCGGGCCCAGCGGTATAGCGCGCACTCACCACGCATGCCCATGTGCGCATGTACGTAACTATGTGTGTATACAACTGTATGTCCATTAATGCATCCATCCATCCATGCATAAACAAACAGAATTAACGGCCCGGAACAAATCAACGGGTCCTCCACCCCGAACCTTGAATCCTGAATCCTACAGTAGGAACGCAGCATCCTGGAATGATCAGCTGAAGGTACCTACCCGGACCTGCCGACTCCTCTCCAACAGTCAGGAACCAAAACTTAATTCAATAAAGGGACCCGCTCTTTATGGAACCCCTTGAAGTCGGAGCCCGGCGTCAGCGCCGAGTGCTCCAGTGCCCGGGTCGTGGGCTCTTCTTGCTCCCCGGCCTCCTTTGGCAAACCCAAGCAAGAGCTTGTTCTGGTATTCAAGCAGGGTTTTGGGTCTGGGGGTTTCGACGCTCGCACTCGCACGAGGCAGGCAAAGCTCCATATAGTGGTCTAGGGGTTTAGGTTTGGGGGTCGGGGGGTATGTGTGTTAAGGGTTTCAGAGTACAGGCAGGAGGCTGATAGAACGTAGATGCACGGCCTTGTGCATAGAATGCTGTCACCACCCAACGCTTCAAAAGGACGATGTACGACGCAGAATAATATCGGGTCTTCTGCGTAAGAGATACCGGAGACATAAAACACGTTAAGGGCAGTGCGGTTGAGGAGTGCATAGTTTTGCAGATGGTCGAGGCTGCCTTTCCCCGGACGGCTTTGTTTGCTTTGCTTCTTGTTAATCTCCATGCGCTTTGCTGGATTTGTAGAACTTAGAAAGTTCAGGATGTCTTGAGCTGGGGTGTGGTGAACCTTGATCAAACACGCTCCAGCATTCCCGGGCTCGCACATCCTAATTACACCTCGAACACGGCAGCCTTGTGAACACCTGACTTGCGCCTCAACCAAGGCCATGACCGCACCCTCTTGCGCAGTATCCATGGCCTAAACACGAGCAAGGGCTCTTGGCGCGAAAATGTACAGTGCAGCTTCGATTAACTGGATTCTGTTGTACATCTGTCACACATTGGCAAACCTTCAAAAAAAGAATGTTAGACTAAAATGTACCGTACTATGATGTACTATGCCATGATATAGTAAACTGTCCATACTATGCTTAGCACGCAAACTATAATACCTGGTGGCCGGCCAACTTGGCGCCGCCGCGGGCCGCTGAGGCCGAAGGGGCGCTGGAACCTTCGGTGTACTCTGGGGCTTCGGTGCCGGATTTACAGCTCACGACAGGATACTGTCGTATAGTGTAGCACGGTATAGTTTACCGTACGAAACTGTAGTAAACTACATTACCACTTGTGTATAATTTTCTTTTAGAATAGTATCAGTATAAGACGGATACAATGATTATGGCATATAGAGTCATGCTATAGTGTGTTACGGCATATTGTAGTAGTTTACTGTAAAACCGGGATATCAAAGCATATCATAGTATATGTAAAATCTTGTGGGTGTGTCGCATTGAATCCGGCCCGGAAGCGCTTGCCAGCTGACGCTTCATGGCAGCTTCCCTCCTTCCCTCTGTCTCCCGAGGTGCGACTGAAGGCCATGGCGAGCACATTTCTGTTCGAGAAAGTGCGAGCAAATTTTTACTAGCGAGCAAAACGGCAACCGACCCAGCACCTCCCGAGAGCAGATGAAAAAGTCGTGCTTTCAGGGCCACGTCACGCCTTGAGTTTCCATATGCGCTTGCCGGTACCTCAGCAAAGCAGAGGGCAAGAGCACAGTCAACTTTGCACCAACCTCTTCCAAGGCAAAGGTGCAACTTCCCGATGGTCTCCGTCGTGAGGTAGGCCGGCCAGACGCCAACATCTGAAGCCCTGTGCAGGCAGACCGTGGCTGGAGTCTTTGGTCTACGCTCGATTATGCGCCTCTGGTTATTGAAGTAGGGCATTGTTACTCCAACTGGAAAAGAAAGCGCTGGTACACCAGTACCGACAGAGCCGCGCGTCCGAAAGTCTCCAAGACACATTTGCTTCCAAGCATCCCCCAAACCCCCGAGCCCCTCCTTCAAAAGCTTGGAAGCAGCACTCTCCAGTAAGCAGAACCCTTGAACAGTTCTCAGTAACCACTGAGGATGAGTGGGCATTTTAAGGCCTTGCGAAGGGATTGGCCCAATCCACAAAAATCTTTTCCCTGCAGCAAAAGCCCGCACGTGCTCACCCTCGTGCAGAGCCCTGACACAATACACCCATGACAGACCTCGCGGAGGTACGCACGAAGAGCGCCAGCTCTGGTCGCTCTCCCGGCTCGTCTTTGCTCCCGACCTCTCCCAGGCCGAGGACCTCACGAAGGCCCACGAAAAATGCATGCAAGTGTGCCGGTTTACATGTGTGCGTGAATATGCACGAATGCATGAATGCATTAATGCATGAATGCATGCATGCATGTGTGCATGTGTGCATGTTTGAACCCAGGCTCTATGCCATCATCAGCTGGGAATCGGCAGCTAACATCACATGCATGAGTGCACAACCGCTTGTACCAATACATGTATGTATGTATCATGTATGTATGTATGTATGTATGTAAGCATGAATGCATGAATGCATGCACGCATGCAGGTGTGCACAAGCGCTTGTGTATGCGTGTATGTATGTATGCATGCATGTATGTATGTAGGTAGCATATGTATGCGTGCTTTTTTGTTTGCATGTGTGCATGCATTTGCACACACACACACACACAGGTGCATGCGTGTGTACATACATGAATGTATGTCTATGCATGCGTGGACCCGTGCATGCCTGTGCACGCATACTTGTTTGATTGTGACAAGTCCTGAATTGGCTTCTGTGCCCTTCGACCTGAAAGCCGGACCTTGGGTCCTGAATCCATGCCAACACGGAACTCAAAGCCAAGACTCTGTCCTAAGGATGCTGTCGGCATTGAGTGCTGGCGGGCCTGCGGGCAGATATCAGGCCATCATCGACATCAACTGCAGCTTGGAATCACCAGCACTCGAACACGCCCTCGAAACACTCACAAGCCGCACAAGGACGGCATCACCGGCATCAGCCGTCGCTCGAATCACCCACAAGTCAAATACGGCCTAATCATCGATCGAATCACCCACAAGCCAAACAAGGCCAGCATCATCAGCATCAGCCGTCGCTTGAATCACCCACAAGCCAAACAAGGCCAGCAACATGAGCATCAGCCGTCGCTCGAATCACCCACAAGCCAAACAAGGCCATCATCATCAGCATCAGCAGTCGCTCGAATCACCCACAAGTCAAACACGGCCAGCTTCATCAGCATCAGCCGCCGTTCGAATCACCCACAAGCCAAACAAGGCCAGCATCATCAGCATCAGCAGTCGCTCGAATCACCCACAAGTCAAACACGGCCAGCATCATGTTCGAATCACCCACAAACCGAACAAGGCAAGCATCATCAGCATCAGCCGTCAGTTGAAATCACCGACAAGCCAAACAAGGCCAGCATCAGCAGCATCAGGCGTTGCTCGGATCACCCACAAGCCAAAAAAACACGGCCAGCATCAAACAAGACCAACATCATCAGTATCAGCCGTAGCTCGAGTCACACACAGGCCAAACAAGGCCAGCATCATCAGCATCAGCCGTAGCTCGAGTCACGCACAGGCCAAACAAGGCCAGCATCATCAGCATCAGCCGCCCCTCCAATCACCCACAAGCCAAACAAAGCCAACATCATCAGCATCAGCCGTTACTCGAATAACCCACAAACCGAACAAGGCCAGCATCAACAGCATCAGCAGTCGCTCGAATCACCCACAAGTCAAACACGGCCAGCATCATCAGCATCAGCAGTCGCTCGAATCACCCACAGGTCAACACGGCCAGCATCATCAGCGTCGGCCGCCGTTCGAATCACCCACAAGCCAAACAAGGAGAGCATCATCACCATCAGCCGCCGTTCGACTCAAAACAAGGAGAGCATCATCAGCATCAGCCGTCAGTTGAATCACCGACAAGCCAAGCAAGGCCAGCATCATCAGCATCAGCAGTCGCTCGAATCACCGACAAGCCGAACAATGCCAGCATCATCAGCATCAGCCGTCGCTCGAATCACCCACAAGCCAAACAAGGCCAGCATCATCAGCATCAGCCGTCGCTTGAATCACCCACAAGCCAAACAAGGCCAACATCATCAGCATCAGCCGTTGCTCGAATAACCCACACGCCACACAAGGCCAGCATCATCAGCATCAGCAGTCGCTCGAATCACCCACAAGCCGAACAAGGCCAGCATCATCAGCATCAGCCGCCGTTCGAATCACCCACAAGCCAAACAAGGAGAGCATCATCAGCATCAGCCGTCGCTGGCATCAAAGCCACGGTCGCTGAAGCACCCAACCAAACCCGCATACAGAATCATCAAGCCGTCGCTCGGAAGTACTTGCTTTGGACCAATCGACAACCAGCTGTTTCTAAGTAGGCGTCCGAAGCTTTCTTGATGGCTCTTTTTTGCAAGGACCGAATGCTTGAACGCATCTGACTCTTAGCTCACGGCCCTGGGACCCTTCAGCCCTGCATCTCAACAAAACTGAAGGGTCAGGGTGCTTTTTCGAATTCAGGTTTCAGATGCCTGCAACTCATCAGCAGTTGCCTGAAGTGGAAACTCCGGGAGCTTTGGCATCTCGACAGCTCATTGTAAAGCCGAGGCAAACGACTCCTGTTTGCCCCGCGTCACAAAAACGAATCTGCACCGCAAGCTAACCTAAGGACCTAAGCGCCGATGCCTCGCTCCCTTGAAAGGCACCTTCCTCTAAGCTCCAGCCGAAGACGTTGCAGGCTGCATCCAGGGCTGCCACGGCGTGGCCGAGGTTCCTGAGTGCCAGAACCAGTGCAGGTCTTGCGTCATTGCAAGGTGGGGTGGACTCGCGACTTCAAGTCTGAGGTTCTTTTTGACACCCAGAAAGCTGGACTTCTTTGCGGTTCCAATCCCGGCCGAGGGTCTCAGTCTTCTGTCTGGAAGTACTTCGTCATATGAATACGTGCACAGATACCATGCACGTTTTTGCAGAGAGCGAGCGAGAGCGAGAGCGAGAGAGCGAGAGAGCGAGAGAGAGAGAGAGAGAGAGAGAGCCGAGACCCCACCCACCCGATCTGTCCATCTACCTCCCGCTCTTCCAACCTTTTCTGCCCAG
The DNA here is from genome assembly GCA_905221615.1 of Symbiodinium sp. CCMP2592. Lineage (NCBI taxonomy): Eukaryota > Dinophyceae > Suessiales > Symbiodiniaceae > Symbiodinium > Symbiodinium sp. CCMP2592. The sequence goes on along the minus strand of CAJNDT010000036.1, from coordinate 301,650 downwards.
GCGCAAGTGGCAGGAGCGAAGCGCCCGCTCCCCATACTTCCAAGCTTCGCCTCATCGGCACCCGCAGCATCACGAAGCAGCTTCGGGTTCACAGAAGACTGATGCATGAATCATGGGAACTCTCATCATACTGACACCTGTATGGTTTACGCTCTCGCAGCTTGGACAATCCAGACGAGGTCCCTCAATGGGCTTCCAAACTTGGGGTCTTCCACTGTGCTCCAATCCGGCTTCTTCTCATAGCACCCCTCAGAGGAACCCCTCGCAGGAACCCCAAAAAGGAACCCTTTAACGGAACCCTATTTTCTTACTGCAACAGGCCGGGATCTGGGAACCAAGGCACGGATGCACAGCGAGGTCAGCGCCACCAGGAAGCCCGCAGATCCATCCGCAGCAGTCACGAACCTTATTTCACACAGCCGGGACTGGCACTTTCGAAGCCAATGTAAGAGGGCGAATTGCTGTCCTGACTTTGAGGTTGGCCACAATGAAAACCGGATTCCTCCGCCACTCTCTTTGAATGCACTTTGAAATGGACTGGCATCCCCAACACAAACTTTGTGTGCGAACTCCTTTGCCGCTCCAAGAGCTCGTTGGGCGCCGGCAGCCGGAACTCCAAGGCATGCATCTCAGGCTGGAAGTGATACCTCCAAAAAGGACATGTTGCACTTGCAGAGAAGTCAGGAATGGGCGAGGGACAAGTCGCCGTCCCTGCTCTTGCTGCCGTGCTTCACCGCTGCTACTGCTGCGAGCCCATCGAGCGGCGGCAGCACCACCTGGTTTTGGGCAAATTGAATGAGGCAGGCAGAGGCAGGATCGCAAACTGAATCTTTGCCGAAGAGACCCTGAAGGACCAAAGCACGAAATCGCAACAGAGAAGGGGCACGTGAAACTCAGTCGTCTGCAGGTTGCCAGAAGAAGGCATCACGCGCAAAGCCCACCTTGTCTCGGCCGGGTCTCTAAATCAGACCCTGGGATCGGTGAAGATCCGATCCAGCACAGCTGGCAGGACGCCCTCAACCCTTGACACCCTTCGTCGAGCGTCTAGTGACTGGTGTTCAGGCTGGCCTTACACGTTTAGGCCGCCTGCTACAGATGATCCAGAGAGCTAGATGGCAGGGGATAACATTTAATTTGGAAAGCAAAGCAGTCGCGCTGGCAAGTCGCTTGCCAACCTAAACCCCCACCGTGTAACGCCATGCGGCATATGCAGCCCATCATAGCTCTTCCTTATCTCAAAGCCAACGGAACTTTGGACTCTACTTGTAAGCGTCCTGTTTGGAAAGGCAATTTTCCGATAAGGTTGCATGGAACGTGTTCAAGCCGATATGTACAGTATCCGATGAGTCGCTCCAACTACAGGAGGCCCAGTTGAACAGTCGTCGCAGCGGTTCGAGGCAGATAAAGCGTTCTGCCGACAGCTACACGACCACAGACAAACATGACCGCAGGCTTTCGTCTACGGAACGTATCCACGCCCTCGGCTCTCTCCGGCAAACTCGGATGCATGTACTAGTCATTGCAGGTTCAGAAAATTACGGGTGCCACCAAGGATGCTCGAGTTCCCTCAGGATTCTTTCACCTTCAGAGCCCCAGAACCTTTAGCAATTACCAACCTAAAACTTGGCGCCTGGCCTAAACCTGAAACCCAAAGAGGGAGGAGGCAGGTCTCCAGGCGGAGATGCCCGCGCCAAGGCGAAGAAACGCTCCAAGGCCTTGGCAACTACCGGGCCACAAGTGTGGGTTTTGTTTCAAGCACCCGTGTTCCGTCCTGACGGGTGAGGTTGAGGGTTGGGGCTCGGCGTTTGGTCGTGACGGTAGGCTTCCTTTGCGGGCTGGCTTAGGTTTTTCGGGCTTGGATCCTTTCGGGTGCTTGGTAGGAGAATGGGAGATAGTTAGGGCAGGAGCTGAAAACATTGGGTTCGACTCCAAGATTACAGGAAAATCTGCTCGGCCTTGCGCACATTCACTAGGCATCGAAATAGCAGGAGTGAGTGAATCCTGACGAGCGAGGTAATGTCCCAGATGTCCCAGTCGCTGAGTCTCGAGGGCAGTGGAATAAACCAGAGACCAAACAGGAAAGCAACAGGCACGTAATACTGACTTTAGCCCCACAGCTGGTTTATGATAGTCAAATTGGCCCGCCCGTGAATTGTTCGAGGAGCTAGGCAAGTTGGCATTGCTGAGCCCGGCCTGGTGCCGGAGTTCATGCTGTGGCGCACCCTGAATGGTCTATTCTTGCCACAAACCTAAACCCTAAACCCGACCCAGAATAAGAAAGGGGAATGAGTCATTCGCTCTGCTTCTCAGGTGCTCGCAAGGGAAAGCGGCACCGGGCTGGAGGCCGCCTTCACTATACTGCCCTGGCCCTAACTGAAGCTGCTGCTATGACTATGACTACCAACACCATCACCACGACTACCTGCTGCTACTGCTGCTGCTGCTCCTGCTGCTGCTCCTGCCCCTAGTACGACTTCGGCGTACTACTCCCTGCCTCCAGCGGGGCAAGGCTGTGCGGAAGCTGGACTCCTGAGGCTGCACTTCCCGAGTCTTTCGGCTTCCGGTGCCTCAAGCCCAAACACAGAAAACTTTAAACCCGCATATGAGTTCTTCCCTCCTACCTAGCAAGGACGAGGCCCGCATTGCAGGGAGTCTTGCTTGAACAGTTGAGTTTTGAGTTTAGGGTTTCGGGTTTAGGATTTAGGGTTTCAGCACTCACAACTAGGATTTAGGGTTTAGGGTATAGGGTAGAGGTGGGCCTGAAGGCGACCACGTTCTTCAGAATCGAAGGAACTGCTGCTACAAAAGCCAGAGTCGTAAACTATGAAGACAACGAACATCTGAATTGTCAAAATTTACATGATACTGCTAACATCGGCATCTTCGTGATCACAACGTGTCGATGTCAGACTGGAGTCATACTCAGAATCTTGATAAACAGATAAGCCTAAGTGAGTGGCCGCGGCGAGTGATACTAGCCGCTAGCATGGTCATCCTAAGAAGGATCTCAAGAAACAAAGGCCTGTTACGGGTGGGTATTCGCAAGATGCACAACACTTCAAGAACTCACCCTTTGAGCCAAAGTTCAAGTGCATTTCTGCCTCCGTTGTTTAACAGTTTTCACAGGAGCTGGCCATGGCATCCTCACTTCCCCAAGGACCCTCCCGACATTCTGAGCCCGCAACTCCCAAATGCATCGAGTCTCAACAGGCACATAAGAGTATCTGGTGCACGGTCAAGCAGAACAAGCACACGGCAGGCATGCCCAAAGTCGTCATCATCGGCGGCATCGGTGGCAGCACTGGCGGCAGCATCAGCATCAGCGTCAGCACAAGCACAAGCATTACCATCGGTATTGTCAAGGAAGCTAATCACACCCAGCTGCTTTGGGCGCCGTGGTAGCTTCGCCAAGGGGACGGCTGCGAGGACCAATCCTCCGGTGGAGACACGGCTGTTGCTTTAAAGGTGTCACTCCTTACTCACACGTCTTGATTCACGGCTTCGGGCCATGTTGTGAAAGAAGGCTTGCGGCTACCGACCAATATGCAACTCCACGCTAGCCCCACTTCGGCCACGTGGCTAGCTCTCCAGGCAGCGATGCTTGAACATCCAGGAAGTGCTTGCTTCGGAAGTGATAAATAAGCACAGACTCCACTCGATCTTGCCTTGATTCAGCTTCAGCCGCGCAGCTCTATACTCTAGGTGCCAACAGCAACAGGAACGGTCTGCGATGCGTAGCTTGGCCATGCTCAGCAATCAAAGGGTCCATACACTGCTTGTCGAGCTTCTCGGTAAACTCAGGGACTTTTTGTTCCCCCTGTCGTACGTAAAGATTAGAAGCCGCCCGAACTGTATACTGTACGGATCAAGAATCCCCGCAAAGGTAACTCTGCTCAACACCGAGGGGCAATTCCGCAGACAGGTTGGGCGACAAATCGCCCGTGAGCTTCCGAATGGCCTTCAAAACCCCTAAGGGTTCCACAAGGGTTGTTTTCAATTTTCTGGTATTGTTCCATGAGGGATTCTGGGAAGGGTTCGTGCATGGTTCTTCTGCAACCTCCATCCGGAAAGCGGAGCACTACAACTGTTAGCGGCTGTTCACGATACATGAACTCATGAAGTGCGTTGCTGCGAAGCTCCCACTTGGGCGGCCTCCTGAGGAACTTCTGGGGCGGCCACCAGAAATCGCATGCACAGGACGACGAAGGCGCCCAATGGTGCCATTGCGCCATGGATCGGCAGAGCCTACCCTGACGCATAAGGAGGAGTACTCCTGCAGACCACCGCAACAATGGCGACGACGATGACGCCACCACTGTATACCGAGGCTGCACCGCTTTTGCTCTAGCGTGCTCTTCTTTTTCTGTCGTCACCTTCATTACTGTCAGGAGGTTCTTGTTGCTACTATTACTGTTTTCACGATTTGACCGCGGAACTTGAAGCTAGAAACACCCCTGTAAGCAGATAGCAAGCATCATGAACAGCTCCTGGCTGCGCGGTAGCCCCGTGGCCTATTGCACCACCGCTTCAATATCCCGGTTGCAAAAGACGTTGTGCTGGAAATCGGCCCTTGCCGTTTGGACGCTCAGGAATTTTTGCGGGCTGTCCGCACGTGACAGGCGATGGACCTGCCTTCTTTGGGTGGCTTTCGGTGGCCGCAGGAAGATTGAGAAGAGACTGAGACCCGCTCAGGAGTCTTGTCTTCCCTGTCCGCCTGCTGCAGACTGCGGGTGTAGTTCAGCTTCCTTCTTCCTTCTTTGCCCTTCCCGAGTCCAGCTGACAGTACTGTAGGTGCCAGCACTTCGCTGCAGCTCCTTCTCTGCGCGCAGCACAGCGCCGCAGGAATGCTGCGCATATCACGGCCTCCTACCCGGCACCCAGCGATCGCTATACACTGTACACTGCCACCACCCGGTGAAACCGACGTGCCACGCAGGCACAAGCTGGCAAAATCAAGCCTCCCTGCCGGACTGTCCAGTGGAGCCTGGGAAAACCACACAAGCGAGTGGTCCGCTGTCATTCACAGCCAGGGCGTTGCCCTTGCTGCCGTGACAGGAAGAAAATCTGCAAGAGATCTCCGTCGCATCGTCTAAAATTCTGAAACTAAGCATTCAGTGAGGATCCATCATGCTGAATGCGACGCTGTGATCTCTCATGTGTTTGCGCATTTGGCAACGGGCGCCAGCACCACGCAACTTGAACCAACATGCTCAAATTACCTAGCCTAAAGACGCTAGGCCCCTGGCTTCAGACATGCCCATCGCGCGGTGCGGCTCCCTTCACGAACAGGGTCGTTTCGGCGATTCCCTCAGGAGCGGCAGCTTCAAGAAGCCTCGAATCAACTCGGGGCTGCACCGGAGTTTTGACCGACACACAAGAGCACCGAAAGGAAAGGCTTCATCAGAGCCTGCGCACGCCCCCAGCGTCTTCGCTGCTTTGCCTTTCAAAAGAGGGTTTATAGGCTTGGGGCCAACACAGGGCTTAAGGTTTGGACTCTCAGACTCTCACAGTCGCAAAGTCTTCGGGTTCAGGGTCGCGCTGGCGCTGGATCTTTTTGGCTTACTGCTTTTTCGTCGTGCTCGGGTGCTAGAGTCAGAGAAACTATAAATCCTCCATCCAACACGCGCCCAGGATGCCTCCGGCTCAGGCTGCACGGCCTCCACGGGCTTTTGAAAGATCTGAACCTGAAATTTTCGTGAGCGTCACAGGCTTCAGTCACTGACTTTGGATTCCCTGCACTTTTCAGCCCGGGGAGCTTCTGGCTCGGGTGGTTGTGCCGGCAGTGGAGCACAGGCAGCTGCGGCTTCTCTCGCCGACTTCAGGACAAGGTGTGACCGTGGCACGTAGCCTGAGTTCTGGATTCAGGGTCGAGGGCTTCTTGTTACTCCTCACCAGCTTTGGCACGAGCCTGACCCTTTCAAGGCGGCTGAGCTTGGCTGAAGATGGTGGAGCATTGGGACTCAAAGTGTCAGGGGCTTACACCCCTCCTGCATGGAGTCAGGCAAGCCGCCAGCAGACAATGGCCTGCCAAGTCCGAGGAGCGTTACGCGGCTTGGGCATGAAGCGCAAGTACTCTTGAGGGATGTCATTGTCGAGCAGGCAAGAAAAGCGGTTTTTGCCGTTAAGAGAGGGTCGGGTGGGGACCAGGATCTCTCGAACTCATGGCAACACTGCGAGAGGATCGCAAGGCGGCCTGGGCACCGTACATGTGCTGGGTTGTAGGTCAACCCAGGAATGGTTATATCGAAACCGACCGTGGCCGAACTAGGCTCCTGAAATGAAGAGTATAGCAGCATCCAGGCCTGTGGCATCCTGCCTTCGCTGGCAGAGGGCAGCCCCAAGCCCAGTAGCCTCCCTCCTGTAGCTGAGCGAGGCTCCATGATTCAATCTTCGGGTTTTGCCAGGGTCGCGCCGGGACTCATCGTCAACTGGGAAAGTTTGGGGTCCTGAAGGGCTTACGGTTATGTTCGATCACACTCACAAGCGAGGCTTGGCACCAGGCCCGAGCCTGTAGACTCCAACTCAGCACTGAAAAGGCAAAAAGCTCTTTGCCAGAGCCATCGGCCCTCGCAGAGGCCAGGTCAGAACTCATTATTCCTACTTGTAGCCCTTGAAACCCACTAAAACTATACTAAATGAAGGCTCTTGGGCTTGAAACCCTTGCCGGTGCCTCTCTTGGCTGCTCCCACTCTAGCGCGAACTCATCTCCCTCCGAAAGCCTCGGCAACATCTGTCCGGGTCCAGGGTTCGGATGGGCCAGGCTGGGAGATTTAAGGGTTTTTCGGTGTGGATTTGCTTGCACCAAGGCGGAACCCAGGTCTCGAATTCACAACGCAAGGTCCAGGATTGACCCAAAGCAGCGCTTCAGCAATCGCAGCCGCGAAACTCGAGCTGGTGGGGCCCCTTCGGCCGGCACGGGCGCACCACCACACAGACGGGTAGGCCTGGCAAGCAAGGCGTGTCCGGAGCAGCACCGCAAATGTGCAGCATGATGCTCATGGTCATGACCCCGACCATGGTCACGATGATGTATAACGGTATAACGGTTGCTCTTGTGCTTACGATCGCCGCAAACATCCAGTGCAGTCCGAACCTGATTCTGAATGCCAGCACGACTGACTCATGTTTGTGTTGAAATTCATGTAGTCTGTTTGCAAACGCCCCACCATCAATCTCAAGCTCGTCTTTGGATGCGGGCATCTTCCCGGGCAGTGCGTCGCCTGTCGCGAGGCCACCGAAAGAGCCTACCGCCTACCGCTCTACGTTTTCGGTGGGACAGGTGAGGAGGCTGCCATCCCAGCACAGGCCTTCGGAAGAAGTGACAACCACAGCTTGTTCCACGTCGCACATTGAGGCCTTGCAAGGCTCAGCGGCATGGAGGCCCAAATTCAAAGAAAACCGTCACTCTTGCTGGCACCAGCCGAGGTGCTAAGGGCCGTGGAGAAGCGCTCTCCACAGCCGGGCTCACCTGGGCAGCAAGGGCTGACGCATCCCGTCGACCAGTCTCTGAAGGAAACCACCGTGCCCAAATGAGTTAAAAGATTAGGTACGATTGGGTATCGGTATTTGGATGTTCCCCCACCTTCGGCGGAGCCGCAAGCATGGGCTGCTTGATGCCAAACTTGGTCTTGATGTGCGACAGCGGAATATATCCTGCACGTGAGATACGTGATGAAAGGAAGCTCGACAGAACCGCCGTGGTTCGTTGGCAAAGAATTCCTGCGAGTGGCAGGTTTGGGGATAATAGTGCCACTATGTTCGTGAGATTATATCAGCCTGGCATGTTGAAGTCGAGCGACTAAGAGTACAAGCTAGTTTGCTCAGCTGCGACTGTGCTGCCAAGACGCCGCACTCCAGCGGTGTGTAGCCATCATCTCCATGGAAAAGGCGCCAACCCCAGGCCCAGTATCCGCCCTCCTGACAAGGCACCGTGAATCCCAAACCTGTGAACTCTTCAGCCCGAACACCCCCTTAAACCCTCAAAGCCAAAAAGTCGAAGGGGCCACCACAACACAACCCCCAACTTAGGAAGAGCCCGGCCTCGGATGGCTGCTCCCATTCTAGGGCGAACTCCTCCCCTGCTACCATCTCCATCTGGTGCTCCCCTGACAGATGCTTGGATTTTGGGCTGGGGGGCGGCCTGGGGTCCCAAGAGAAATCATCCTAAGAAGCATGAAGATGGAACGGGCAATGTGTTATGGCTCTTTGGAGCTCAACGTAAGGAAGGCCCAAAAGAAGCGCATGTGCAGGAAGGACACCTGCAGAATGATCCTCATGACCTAGGGAAGATTCTATGGACTTAGCACGTAGGGGTCAAGCAAGCAGAGCTCACCGCCTGCACCGGTCGTGCAAGTCTACTTGGCTCAAAAAATCAAGGCTCAGGGTTACGCAAGGGCCTCGTGGGTCGTAGTCTCGCACCACACCGCAGACCGGCAGACCTGCAAGAGGCTGCTGGCAAGAATTCAGAAACACAGCGATTGCCCCAGATTGACAGGTTTTGCTGTAGATAACACCCCCCCCCATCTACTCCAAAACAACCGAACGATGCGTTTGACAGTCGCATTCCTAATCATTCAGGCCCTGGTCACGGATCTCAAACCCTCTTCCCCACTGAATCCGAAAGTGCGAAGATGCCGTTGGCCCTTTTGCTCTCAAGTCCCCAAGCCCCAAATTTAGGCTGTGGGAACATTTTTGCTAAGTGTTTAGGGTTTGAGGCCAGATCTAAGGTTAGCGGTTATGGAGTTTAGGGTTTACGCGCGGAACTCGAAGAACCTTAAAAACCAGCGGCCTCTCAGCAGTAGCGGCTCTTCATGGCCCACGGGCGGTGAGCCTGCAGTTGCAGCGGGCATGCTCCCATCATCCCGTATTTCGGATCTGTTGTCGCCTGTAAAACACTACTCCACAAGGCATCGGAGAGACCCTGCAGAACCCCATAGAAACCCCTGGACCCTCGTCTGAAAACCCCAACGTACTACTGGATGGGAGTTTCCGAAAACGGGGGACTTAGTCCCCTAATTAGTAGGATCCTTATTATAAAACTCCCAAACTACGTGATCGGGTCTCCAAGGCTTCGAGATCAAAGAGCCGAGGGAAGCGCCTTCCTCGGTCGCGCAGTTTTCCTGGCTCTCCGCTGCCTGAAGTCTCAAGGCCATTTAGGGCTTTTTTTTTGAGGGCCTTTTTCCTCCCTGCTACAGTCGGAATACGTAGTAGGTAGAGCCTTTACGAGGACCAAAACAGGAGAGAGGAAGTTACATGATTCAGAGGGTTTAGGGCTCTCCGAGGGTTTAGGGCAATTTTTGGCTTTGGGCCTTGCGGCTTACGCTCTCGCGTAGCTCTTGGTTGCAGACTGCTTATCCAAAGCGCCTTTTGGGCGAGCTACTGGGGCCATACTTAGACACCAAACTTGACCTTTCGGCAAAAAGCACAGAGTGTTGAGGTTCGGAGTTCAGGGCAGTTTAGGGTTTGGTTCTTTGGCCTTTGCCTTCCGGTCTTTCGGGCTGAAGTCCCATCTGCTTGACCCTCCCTTTTTTTGGAGCCCGGCCAGGTTCCCCGTAGCGCACCGCCCTGCCTTGACCCTCCCTAACCCGAAGGCCCCAAGCCCTGCTGGGCCCTGCCTGGTAAGCAGCGATGCAGCTCTCGACGTGGGCGGCAATCACGTCCTGGTGGAAACTCTCCTCGGGAGCATCGTGAAATGCAGAACAGCAGTCGCTCGATGCGTGGAGATTTTGAAAACTCCATAAGCACTTCTTGGGCAGATTTTTCAGGTGGCATGCAACCAACGCCTACCATACCACACAAAGCTCTGTAAGCCAAACAGACGCTGCATTGTTAATATGTGTGCAGCCCAAGCGACTTCACAGAGAGGGCAAGTGTTCCACACGCTTGCGTCTGCATCTTGGTCCGCACAGATGCTGTCGGAGTCACTGTCAGTGTCGGACTGCCCTTCGGCATTCGCGAGACAGCGCTCCACATGCGACTGTAGGAGATCTGGGTGAACGCGCTCCTTGGATCCCGAAGCCCGTCTTAACAGACAGGTCTCAACAAGTCCAAACTCAGCAACTCCTCACCCCAACTGCATGCAACCAACCTTCTTCCTTCTCCGAATACCTTGCACTTCTTGCAGCTAACATCAATGCAAACCTCTTTGCAGTGTAGGCACAGCGCAAATGGGACACTCTGTCCAGGCGTATGATCCGGCGACAGCCTGCCAGGTCAAGTCAGAGAAGGAACCAGATGTCAGGATCGCGCCGGTTTAGGACACGTCATGTTGGGGAACTCTATGCATACTTGTAAACTCAAGATGTGGCAGCACGAGGCTAGGTGAGCTCAGACTTAAGTTCTCGATCTTCGGGGGGGAGGCAAGAGTCATAATGGAAGTGACAGTGTTGGGAAAGTGCGGTGTATAATGATCATGCATTGAAAACATCGAATCAATTTACTGGCAACTGCTGAAGAGAATTGCCTGCAGAGTGGACAAGCACTTGTCCACGTGCTCATGCAAGGACTCGCCAACAACATAGTTTTTACCTCGGGCATTAGGGTGGACTCCAAACAACCAAACCAAGCAAGATGCGAAACCTGGAGGGACAAAGCGCGAGAGGGAGAGGGAGAGGGAGAGGGAGAGGGAGAGGGAGAGGGAGAGGGAGAGGGAGAGGGAGAGGGAGAGGGAGAGGGGCCAGGTCAGCCGGCAGGCAACAAATAAAGAGAACATCCTGTGTGCTAGCGGGCAAGGTGGACATGAAGATGTCTGCACCGAGAGGCAAGCAAACTTGTGGACAAACAAGCAAATCGACAGACTTCGCAATGTAGAAGAAGCCCGAGCAAACAAACTGCAAAAGAAATCAAAAAGACTCAAACCGAGGCACATATGGGGCACTCTCTGTGCGATTCTAGCTCCTCCTCCAGCTGACACTGCTCAGATGGTGTCAACTCCATGGCTCTCTGGCTGTCTTCTCGTTCCTGTGCCGCGCCGCGTCCAGAGGGTGGGCATGGGCCCTTCACTGGCGGAGCTTTATTTGCAGCGCTGGAATGGGCGGTCGCTGGCTTTGGCGGGATTTGCGGTCGAGGAGGCGCTGGCACCCTCGGTCGGGCTGGCTGCTCCTTGACGTTCAAGAGGTTCGGGACAGGCCCCACCAATTTCTCACCATGGGACAACATCATATGCTGCTTCAGAGTCAAGCGCAAGCTAAAGTTGTGGCCACATGTGGGGCAGGCAAAGCGGCCTTGCTCCTGCGCAGGTTTCATCGGTCTTGCCGGTCGCAGTCGTATCTTCTCGGCTGCTCTTTGTGCTCTCACACTGGGAGCACCTGACGGCTTGGCCCTGCCAGAAGGCATAGCCGGGTGTTCCAGCAGCCTGGCCCCGGGAGCCACTGCTTTGCGCCGGTACTCCGCCAGCGTGAGGCCTTTCCACGCTTCGCTGGCGTTGGACGACAGCAAACCCCAAGTCTGCGCGGCCTCCCCTACTTCGGCAACCATCCCCAACTTGCGAAGGACGGCGTCAAGTCCAGCCGCCGTCGTCCAAACCACAGGCATGTCGAGGGTATGATTGCCTCAAAGCTGTTCACGACTTTTCACGATTACACCAATATACACCAATTGTTAAACCAAATTTGGATTTCAGCTCATTCTAGGTTCACGGTGGCGTGAAGGAAGGAAGCTGTGCAAGCAAGTAACTGGCGAGAGACTCCATCGCCATCGTGCCATCCAGACGCTCCTCCCACACATCACTCAGATCTGTTTGCTCGCAGCAGCCGCGGCAGTAGACCCACGGACCATGCCATCGGAAACCTCCGATGCTCACACACGCCAACGTTTGCATGGCTTTACATGTTACATCATGTCACCATCGTCTTACATGCTGATGTGACCGAGACACACTCTGCACCGGGAAGAGTCTGAGGGGCATGTGCTTCATGCTGCAGTTTCTGGGCCAAGCTTTGCTTGTCATCTCCTTGTCGGAGGAACTTGTCATAGGCACACAAGCGCGTTGCCATGACCTGCAACTTGGATACCACGACACTACGTGTTTGTCGGAAGCAAGAAGCAAAGAGAGTGAATACCGGGCCTCAGCAGATTTCTTCTTCTGAAGTGCTTTTGCCATTCCCCGGAGGCACCCAAGCTGCTCCAAGGAACCGCTGATGCGTTCGGTCTGGTCTCCTGAACACATCCGCCAAACAGTAGCTGGCTTCTTCATTTAAATATGTATCAACTTGAAAGCTGAAAGCTGTGACTTCCGATGGCCAATCCTGACCTTGTGAACCCCCAACAGGGCCTTGAACCAGCACCTGCGTTTGACCCGCAGCATGGCAAACGCTTCCGCCACAGCCCAGTAAGCTGCCAAGTGCCGACACGAGAGACCTGCACTGCAACACGACGATCTCGTTGAAGCAACTGTCAAAGCCCAACCTACACACACGGCCCAGCCCTTTGAGGAAGCAGCTGTGCATCACCTTGAACACCGGAGATGATCGTCACCTGAAGCCCAGCATGTGCATCATGTGCATGGCGCTTTGCTTTCGCTCAGTTCGTGGGCCTTCTTGCCCTTGGCTCGCGACTCCACCTTGATAGGCAGGCCACCTGCAAGACTGCGGCCAATGCTCCTGTTTTACGTTGACATCGGTGCTCCGCGCCTTTCTTGGTTGCATTGACCACATAACCACAGGCGGGCAACGGTGGCGGGTTGGGGCGGCCCGGCATCGCTGAACACGGAAACTACGCGCATGCAAGCTGCTGGTGTTTGTCTGATTGCACATGTGCTGCAGCTGCGGCATGCCTTGCGACATGACCTATGTCAACTTCGTCAAGCGGGTTTGTTCAAGCTTCTACCGTATTTGATGGGGAAGGTGGTAAAACTTTTTTGTACCTCTAATCAACCATATATACTAGTCAGCAGCAACATCGGTGGAGAACGGTCAGTTTCTCGCACTAGATGCCCTACATTTGCGAAAGCTGCCGCGAACATGCATATGCAGCAGCTGAAACCAAAACATCAGCCAAACAAACGGCGCCCCACCTCCCAAATCGTAAACGATTTGCTGCTGCTGCTACTCCCCAGCCAACGCTCAAATATATCCGCCTGCCGCCCAAGCCCCGCAGGAGATGAAACCACATGCACACGTTCTGCGTCAGGTCTTCTAGCAAAACTTGGTTGGCCCATTCTCGCCACCAGTGTTTGTTCGATGAGGCATGTGCCTGCATGATGACCACGGGATGGCAGAAAGCTCGTCGCAGCCTGCCATGTTCATAGCGAAACGTTGCAGCCAGGTTGCAGCTCTACTCTCTGGAAATCTGTGTGGATCAAGCCGGTGCCGATCTTCAACTAGCACCCCGGAGAGCACCAGGATCCAGCGCAATCCGCCTTGCTGCAAGCAAAGGCAGGCCACGGCGCGGCAGCTGCAAAAACTTGCCGAAGAAACGTGCGACGGGTTCGGGGGTGTGACGGGTTCGGCGCTGTGCCGCGCCGCAGACCGTCAGCGCAGAGCGCACGCCGCGACCAACTTCGACACTGCACCCGAACAACCAAGTGGCTGCTCTGACGCCAACGACCGTGGTCCTATTTGCAAAACCTGTTGCAAAAGGTGCCGCCCTTCATGCGCGCCGCTTTGCGGGGAGTCTTGGTTCATGCACTCATGGTCAACCCTCACAGGAACTTGCGCATTCCCGAGCTTGGAAGCTGTTCTTGCCGCATGCTCCTTGCACGTACCGGGCAACAACGGGTTCGTCGGGACCAAGAATTCCAACGTCGGGGGTGACAAGCGCTCCTCCCGTCGGCTACACGCAATCACGGCTTCACTCGTTGTGACGACGCCCTCCCGTGCCTTGCACGCACGCGTCGCTTCCCTGCGAAAACCCAAACGAGTTCTGTGAGGGATGGCGACTGGCTGAGGTAGCGGGGGCAGCGACCTTTGGGCAGGCTATGCGACCATTTTTTTCCGCGCACCTTTTATCCGCAGGCGTGTCCGCGACGAAGGTCCCTTTGCAACTGCGAATTGTTGGGCGGAGGCCAAGAGTCCCACCGCGCGTCGGCAAGGAGCCCATGCAGGCTGGGCCCGGGGCCATGTCTTTTCGGCTTCACCCACTCGAACTTGATCCACAGGCCGTTGCTGGAAACATCGGCGTTGATGGGCTTGTCAGGCTTTCCGGTGCTCAGCTGTGGAGCATTGAGCACTGTTCCGAAGTTTCCAGGTGTCCTCCGCTTCAATGCTTCCCACTCGGGATCCTTGAGCGGTGGTTTCACGGATACGTTGCCGAGGTCGTCCACTGGCTGTTTGCTTGTGAACTCCTCGTAGAGCCCGTGGAGCTCCTCCGAGCCGAGCATGCGCCGCTCCGCGACCTTCAGCGCCGCCCCGTCCACATCAACTGTGTATGGATGCAAATGCCCTGTCCTCGTGACGGGGGACGCCAGTGTTGCGTCGCAGCACGGTGCCCCACCATTGGCTGTGGCACTGCTGTGGCGCCGTAGACGACAAGGTCGAGGCTCCGACGGTCCTCGGTTGGGACGCCGGGAGCTGTTGTGTGGGCGGGCCACTGCTGTGGCACGACCTGGCCTGCGGGTCCTACGGCCTCGCGTGCCACGCGGACCCAGGCGCGCTCTCGCACGTCTGGCCAACAAGACCGTCCGCGAGCAAGCTAGGGCATGGTCACCTACAGGGTCGTCGATCATTGTTTTTCCACAAACCTTTCGTCGAAAGGGAGGGTCCTGCGTCTCCTTGCAGAGTTACGCGAGTCTACCCGCTCACTTACTTCGGCCTGCAAGCGGGCTGACCCGCTCACTTACTTCGGCCTGCAAGCGGGCTGCTCACCGTGGAAGCGGCAGGGTGCTGGGGCCCGCCACGTCGGCGAGGTTAAACACGAGCTCGGCGCCGCTGGCCATGCCCGACCGGCCGCCAACAGAGCTGTCGCACTCTGAGCAGCGACCAACAAACGAGTCCACCAACGCCGAGCCCAAGCGGCAGTCGCGGCATTGCGCAGAGCGGGAGGAACGCGCAACCGGCGGAGGCGAACGAGGTCGCGAACGAGAGCTCAGGCTCCCGTGCCCCAACGTCCCCCAACTTCCGAGCCGAGAGACCGTTGCGCAGAAGCTCCGGGCTCCTCTTTGCGGCGTGTGGCCGTGGCGAGCGCTGCCCCGTTTTCATCCGCTGAACGTCCGTGCGGCGGGCCTCTCGCAACACGAAAGAAATCAATGTCGCGTCACAGCACAGTGCCCCTCCCCAAATTACGCGGTAGATGACCATGTCAAATCGGCGGCGTCCAAACCCACTCTCGGTGCGGTCGTGCGTGTGAGCCACCGCTGTGGGACGACCTGCCTTCCGGGCCCGATGGCTTAAGACCCAAGCATGCTCGACGATCTTGACCGTGCGCGCGAGCAGCCCCGTGCGCGGGCTTGCCACGGCATGGTCCTCCAAGGGGTCCACGGCCGCATCCGGGTGCGTCGCCACCGCAAGTATTAATTTGTAAACAGACTTTTCGAGCTGCCCAACGAACTAGCCGCGGTCGCAGCTGACTAGTCTACCTGACAGGCTACGCACTACGCTACTCGCGTCAGGGCCGCAACGGCATGCGACTTAGGCCGGCGAGGGCCTCGTGGTGGAGCAGGGTCCAGCGGCGGGCCTTCGCTGGTGTCTGGTTGCAGTGGCTGCTCCCAAACACCCAGTGCCGTGCTGGCAACGACCTGCTGCACCGCCACAGACAACATGCCCCACCACCCCCTCGCCCAGCCAGCTAACGCCGCTGCACGGAGTGCAGGCGGGGCCCGGTGAGCCTTCAAGCGGACGAGGTCTCGCACGAAAGCTCGCGCCCGTCGACCACCGCTGCACAAGGTTGCAGGTGTCCCGTGCGTGTCAACGGGGACACGAGCGTAGCGTCATAGCACAAGGCTGCGCCGCCGCGCAGCGCGCCGTACACAACCAGGTCGAGGCGGCGCCGGTCTGCGGCTGGCACGCCAGGCGCCGTGGTGTGGGCCAGCCATTGTGGCACGACCTGCCCTTCAGCCCCCAGCGCCTCTCTCGCGACACGGACCCACTCCGCGAGCTTGGCCCGTCTGGCCAGCAAGCCTGTGCGAGGCAGCGGCTGCCGCAAGCGGCGTCGCAATGCGATTTGCATCGCGGCAGGTGGTAGCATAGTGGCCGGCGCTGTTGGGATCGCAGGGAGCCAAGCGCCTGCCTGGGCCCCGGCCTGGGACTGCAGAAGCGCCTGAGAACTGGGCGACGTGTTTTTTTGTGTTTTTTTCTCACGCCTTTTTACGACTGCAAAGGTCGTCTCAACTCCTCGTGTTACTACGGCTACGCGGCACGGTCCCGGGCTAGGGCCGCAGCGGCAGGCGGCTGGGCCCCTCGTTGGCTGCAAGGTCGTGGATACTGTCCAAGGAAGGGCCGTCACTCGGCCCCTGCTGCAGAGCAGCCGGCCAGGGGCAGCCAAGCGCAGCACTGGCCACTGCGAGCTGGATCGCGACGGAAAGAGCGTTCCACCAGCGCCTCGCCCAGCCTGCGGCCGCCGCGTTCCTGACTGCAGGGGGTGCGCGGAGAGCCCGCAAGCGCACCAGGTCGCGCACGAACCGCTGCGACCCCTCATTCCACCGTCCACCTATCACCGAGCCGAGGACCAGCAGCCTCTGTGGACCCCGCGCAAGCTCGGGATACGTGGACCTCTTGCGACGCTCGGCGGCTTTCATCGCGGCCCCATCAACCTCGACGGTGCAAGGGTGCGGGTGACCCGTCCGTGTAAGGGGTGACACCAGGGTCGCATCGCAGCAGAGCGCGCCTCCGTGGGCCGTGGCACCATAGACCACGAGGTCGAGGCGCCTGCGGTCTGCCGAGGGTACGTCCGGGGCGGTCGTGTGCGCGAGCCATTGCTGTGGCACGACTTGACCTTCGGGGCCCACAGCCTCGCGGGCGACGCGCACCCAGGCACGCTCGACAACCTTGGCACGTCTCGCCAGCAGACCGGTCCTGGGGCAGGCTAAGGCATGGTCGCCTAGGGCGTCGACCGTTTCGCCACACCCTGGGTTGGGGCCGCAGCGACTGGCGCAGAGCGGTAGTGCCAGGCGCAGGCGTCGCTTCAAAGCAACTTGCATTGCTTGCGGTGGGAGGGTGGTGGAGCTTTCGCAGGGGATAGCTGTGAGCCATGCTCCGGCATGCGGCCCCGCCTGAGAGCGAAGCATCGCACGGGAACTAGCAGCACGCGCTCGCGAAAGTGGGTGTTGCGTGTGCGCGAAGCGTGCATCTGCCAACCATGTGGCCAGTCCCCGGGGCCTGCATCGTCTGTCGGGTATTGGAGCTGAGCGGCAAAGCGAGACGCAAGCGTTGGCGCAATGCGATCTGCATGGTCGCAAACTGTCGCAAACATTTGTACGTGGGCTTCCATTTGCAAGCGCGGACTGCATGTCCCGTGCGGCGTTCCCATTGATTGACGCTACACGGAGTGGCCCCGGAGCTATCGCTTTTTTGTCCGGGTGCGAAACGGTCGTCCTACCACCTATTGCTGGATGCAACAGGCCGGTGCCGCGACATCAAGCAAGGCGAAGGCTGCAAGCTGCCTGGCCCCCAGATGCCTCCAGCACCATGTGCCCTTGGCCAGCACTATGCTCCTGCCGATGCCACCCCAACGACAACCGGCTTCCTGGATGACTTTGGGCCGTGCCCGCTGGCAGGCGTTGCAATAGTGTTTGAGGGCGTGTTGCCGCCAGCAAACAAGGCAATCCATGCCTGGGATTTCGGGACCCTCCCCACCGCTCAAGGCCTGGCCTACAGTCGCCGTGGGCCTGCGGCCTGCGGCGTACTTGGCTGTACGGGCAAATCAACGCAAATTAGCAACCCGTCATCCACGCACGACTCCCGCAGTGCGACAACTACGTTCCAGAGGTCACCACACGGAGCAGCCGCCGCCCCTCGTGCCTTCGCGAGCGCTCCTCTACGCAGTGCGCCAACGATGCAGAGTGCTCCGAGCAGCGCGGCAACAAGGGTTATCCACACCTTTCGGAGACTGCGCTGGGGGAGTCCTAATGCAAACAGACTACCTGGCGCGGGACGAAAGCGGCTGTTGCAGCGCAAATGCAGCCAGCGTGCGTCGCCATGCTCCGTGCGCAAGCATGTGCAAACTGGACCGCGTACCTGTCCGCCATCCCGTGCGAGCCATGCACCAGCCCAACACACCCAGCCAAGTCCTTGGCGCTGCGCTTGCGGCTGCATGCATTTTAGCCCACAGCGGGGACTGCGACCCCAGCTTTAGGTGTGGAAGAGCGCTCGATGAGCTCGCGAGTGGCCAGCGGGGTGGTCGGCGCGATGCACCTTGGTGTTCCCCTGCACCCAGTTTGGGCACCCGCAACCGTGCGCAATGTCAGTTGATGACGCCGAACTCGTGCGGGGGCCGCAACGTCTAAACGTGTTGGGTAAAAAAATGCTGATGGAACGAGCACTCGTGCTGCTTCCTCCAGGATTTTGCCGCCTACGAGCCCAGCGCGTGTGCCCGCCGCTGCCGCCGTCGGTTGGTCACGGCGCTGGGGAAGCATCGTGCTCATCGCCGTCCAGCGAGCGGTCGTGGGCACAGCATTTTTTTTTGTATACACACACACACACCTCTTTTACGTGCGTCCACTCCGCGGTCCGAGTGCACATGCCAACAGTCCAGGCAACAGAATACGGCATGCGGCTTGCAAGGGGGCGCTGCTCGGAAAGGTCAGCCAGGAGGTCGCTGAGGAGCAGCATGTTTCCATCAACGTTGGCGGTGCCTAGGAACGGAAGGAGAAGGAGGCTGGCAGCATCTGGCAGCAGGGCCGCGCGGCTGCAAAAGCCAGGAGCGCATACCAGCGCAATACAAGCGCGGCAGTGCACGCCGCCCGCTGTGCAGGGGGAGCGGCATGGGCCCTGCTCCGGGCAAGGAGCTCTTGGCCGTACTCTCCAAAACGGCGATGGTAAGTCGCAGGTTTCTGCCAGCCAAAGGACGAGCTCCCGACACACCGACAGAATTCCACACAGAATCTTTCCCATCCGTCCAGGGACGTGTGGATGCTCCTGCCGCATGCAGTGCAGCTGCCTACGCTGTGTTCCTAGAGGCCGCGAAGCGGCAAACGGCTGGGCCCACCAAGTTAGCAAAGTTTAGCGCACGGTCCAGCGACACGCGACGGCATGCCCACCAACGCCCTAGCCCATGCCAAAAAAACAACGTTGCATACACACTTACTCTCGAGCTGCTTACTTTCGGATCTCGCAGCAAAAGGAATACATGCCACGCTTCCCATCGTTGGATTCGACCCGCATTCCCTAGCACCTCAGGGTGTTGAGTGCAGTCGGTGCTCCGCTCGGGTAAGCGGCTCACTTGCGGCGCTCGCCGACGCGAGCATGAGCGGAGCCGCATGGTGCATGACAGCGACATCAGCGACGAAACAACAAGCCTGACAGAAACGGCTGAATCTCGAGTCGATGCGATCAAGGAGGTCTTATTGCCAGATGCTACACTACTACACATCCCTGACAGTTAACCGCATGATGTAGCCGACCTCGGTTCCTACCTGTTCCTACGTCCAGCAGTACGTACAAGACCACCTCAAGCTGCACTGCTCGCCAGGTATGGGAGGTGCGGTGTGCTTGTTCGGCAGCGCTTGTGCCATACACCAGACCCCAATCCTGTGATGAGCGCAGCACCTTGCTGACTTGTACCCTGCGTCCCGTGCGCTGCTGCTCTCGCAAGCTGGACCGCACGCGGCCCGATCCTTCACGGTCTGCTCACGTCGGATGATGTTGCCGCGGTACAGCTTGTGACGCCACCCGTGTCAGCCCGGTGACCCGAGATGGACGCCCGAATGATGGCAGAAAAGCGCCCGTGACAGCAGACGTACCTCGAGCTAAAAGGTTCGTCGCTCGAAGTGGGGGCTCTGCCCAGCCGGACGGGTTCTCCGATGGAGTGGCACAAAAAGAAAATTGGCCTCCTTCACGTCGCCGCTCCACGTGCCATGTTTTTGGAGCCCTCTCTCCAGTCGGAGGTTGTGCACGAGCTCCTTGCTGATGCTCCTCAGTCTAGCAGCATCACAGCCTAACATCGGGACCTGGATCCCCCTGGACCGTCTTGGGCCTCAATTGCACAGACGTGCGGAAGTGAGTGGAAGAGATTGGAAGAGAAGCCGCATTGCTATTCGAAGGTTTGGCAGGAAGACTTGCGTTGGCATTGGTCCAAGTAGTAGCCGCAGCACGTCGCCGTGTGCATGTGCCGGCGCCGGACGGCTGGGCTTGTACGCAAACTGCGAAGGCGTCCGACCCGAACACCGTCACATATCTTCGAAATCCACACATAAGACCGTAGAGTTCGCCAACCGAGCAGCTTGTTTCCTTTTCGCACGGAGCCTACCACTTTTGGGCCCGCCGTCCAAGCCAGCGCCGGAGCGCAGTCGCTTTGCCGGCCGTGCTGCGTAAAAACCCCAGCCCGGCCCCGTAGGCAGTCTCGGAACGCAGACCGCGCGTTTTGAGACAATTGCAAAAATTGTGCGTGGAACAAGATACAAGTTCACAAACCCTTCCGTGAGCTATGCAATGGTTTCATTATTGAGTTGCAGTCCATTCCATAGTCAAAAGCACATGACGCTTTTCCCTTGTCCAAGTTCACGGATCGAATGCTTCGCAGATCGATACAAACATCGTTCGTTGCTTAGACGGTTTAAGTGCAGACTTTTGTGGGAGCTTCCTCGATTTTCATTGTTCAACTCCTGCGGCGCAGGTGCCCCTGCGGGAGGGACGTTGTATGAGGGTGGGACAATGAGCGCTGCAGATTCGACAGCGTGGTTTTCAGTGTTGTTCATTCATCATTTCAAGTGTGGTACGAGTGTGATCATTCGACCAATCAGGCAGCCGCCACTGCAGATGCGACACCGTGGCGCTCAGTGTCGTTTACGGGTGATAGGCTCTGCGCTGCCAATCGCGAAGGAGATCGGCAAGCTCGTCATGTCGGCAGTGCGGGCCAGGCAAAATGGACATGGCCTCATTCCATGATGGTACTGCATATATAGCCATCAGCTGCGATCTGCAAGCCGCCTGGCTGCCCCCAGTGCTGCACAGCCAACGGGAAAATTGTTTGCATTCCATTGCCGAGCACGCCGCTATAAACGTCCGACCCACGTACCCATTACGTGCCTCACCGCCGGGGCATTGTCGAACAAGCGCGTTGCCTCTCGAGAATGAGAAGCGCTAGTTGTGTTTGGTTGGCCGACGTGAAGCTCAATGCACCAGCTGCGGATGCGCGGTGCATCGAGGTGGTCGCCAACGGTTTGCTGCTGTGGGCGTGGGTCTCAGCTTGTGCCACAAACGCGGCAAGGCTGTGCGGTCAATACAGCTCCAGAACACGTGTGCGGAGCTCGGCCTTGCTGGGAGATGCCCTTGTTGCCCTTGCCACCAAAGTTGACGAGTGCTTGTTTACTCGCTGAAAGTCCTCCCTTCGCCTTCGCGGACTGTCTTCTACGAGTGGGTCCACGGTCGTGGTCCGTGCCCCAGCCTGCTGGGCTGTGGCGCAGGGCCAGCTGCCAGCAGTGTTCCTGCTCGTCGAGAGGCTCCACCGGCTCGCTGATTGTGCTGCCTTTCGGTGTGCCGTCGCTTGGCGGGCCGCTCTCGCGTCACCAAGGGCATCAAATCTCTCTTCACACGAGCAAGCATGTATGCGGTGCACGCGGGGCCAACGGGAGAGGCATTCGCGCAGAGTTCGGCCCCAGCGCTCGCGACAACGGCGCAAGGTTCGTGAAGCCTACTACAACGATATCCAGTCTGGTCCATTCTCTACGACGTTACGATCGGCGCCTTCAAAGCCTCAATGCGGGTCGGCCGCACATGCTCTTCCATGCGATGGCCTGCTCTGAACCCATGTTGTTCTGTGCTGCGTCCAAACCAGTTTCGATCCACACTATAATACCTGTAAGCCGTAAGCCAGAGTTGTGTACACCAGCCGCACGTTGGCAACGGGCAACGAGTCGGAATCTGCAGCCACCATGGTTTTGGCAGTGCTGGCAATTGTAGTTTGGCTCTTGTGCAGCCAAACAGAAGACGTAACGAGTCGAAGTACAAGGAAGTTCATGTGAAAAAAGCTCAGCCAGAGCACCCGTTTCGTCAGCCGCTCTGTTACGGTTGATTTGAAATGTTGAGGTGCTTGTGTGAGATGTAGGACATGAGCCATTAAGTTCTGCCGCCTCATACAAGGCCGGCGTTCCGTCCGTTTGTTTCATGGCATCCCTCCGCCGACGGGTGTTGGGATGCAGCATGAGGCAGTGGGCAAATGGGGGCGTATTTGCCAGGCTGATGGCCGCGGGTGCTGCGCACAACTCGGGGCTTAGCCATTGCTGGGCCGCGACGCTGGTCTCGTCGGCAAGCGTGACGGGCTCCCGAACCTGCGAGCTGCCCATGTTGATGACACCGCTCTGCAAATCGCCGAAGAGGCCGCAAGCGGGTCACATACCCAGAACTGTGCCATGAGGGCCCGCAACTCGATCGGGTCCGCGTGTCGTTCGGAACAACAGTTGACATGTGCACTTGTCATTTAGAGTGCGGAGCTTGCGGTGTGCAGACTGTCGATGAAGGGTCAAACATGCAGTAAGATTTCAACGCCCGCCCAGCCAGATAGTTGGGCCACATTCGGCATTCTCGAAACTGTCCGGCTCGTGATACTATGCCTGAAATACATCGTTCGCGAAAGCAGTGGCTAGCATCAAGAGACCTGTGGCGATTCCAGGTCTATGTGCTCTTGTGCACCAACTCCTCTCAACTGCGCCAGACGTGGAGAAAGTGCTTCGCTTGCTCCAGGCTGGACCCGCAGCCGGAGAAGAGCATGAGGCGAGCAAGTTTCTGTGGTGATTCTATAGTGAGCTATGACTGCATTTTGTGACTGCTGGCCGGACACTGCACAACCAGCTTCAACCACAACGTGACTCGCAAGGGATCTAGCTGACGCCTCTGCAAGACTGAGCTTGGGCCTCCGTTTGTTCACGCGACCATCGTCATCCTAGCTACTCCTGTCTACTTGAGAGAAGTGAAACTTCTGAATGCTCGTACAGCACATGCCACTTTGCATACCATGCTCTGCCGACCGTGGTCATTCACAAGCACGGGCAAAAAGATCAGAAGACAAACAAATGTTGGACAGACGCAGTGTAAGCATCGACCCTAAACATTCAACATGCGCAAAGTTGTTGTAAATCGAAGCCATAGACTCCACAGACTTGGCTTGAGAAGGACGGGTTCGGACAGAGCGCAAGGATACTGTACAAAGCGTGGACTTTGCCACAAGTGGCACTGCAGTTCGGCTGGAACCGTGAACCTGCGCAAGGCACAAATACACAACGAAGCCCTACAGCCCCTACAGCAAAATATCTACAGAAGATCGGAAACGGGGCTTCTATGCTCTACATGGCTCTGCAATCCCAGCTGTTTGTCAAGTTCCTCTTGCCTGCACTCCCATGAACACCGTCTGCTCAACGTCTGTTTGAGTGAGTTGCGGAGTACTTGCTTTTTCTCACAACCTACCCTTTCACTCGCATAAAGACCGCTTGCTCGCGCGCTGGTTCCCAAGACTAGAACAAAAAAGGTCTGGCTATAGAGAGGAACCGTCAACGGTATGCAAGTTCCCGCAGATGATGGGAGCCTCAAACCTGAACTGCGGAGCCTGTGGAAGTGGACGTCAAACACCCGATCCCCGAGCCTTGAAAAAGACACAGCTCGTAGTGTCAGGATTTTTCAGATCCAGGTCAGAGCTCGGGTTTGGAGTGCGACTGCTGCGGTTCAGACCTGTAGGGCTTTATTAGCGCTTAGAGCCTGTGTAAAGCGCCCCGGGACGAGAACCTGTGATCTCTGAACAGGTCAGGAGCAAGACTCTGACTGGGGGAGACTTTCGTGAGCTGCGCCAGATCTTGAGTCCAAGTAGCAACAAGGCACCGCAGTGCCAGCGCGACACGACTTGTGCGGTCGCTATGAGCATGCCGATACTTCAGAGCAGGGTTCCTCTGAGCAGGTCGGTCCCAGGATTGTGCTGGAGCTTGAAGGCAAGCCAGAAGCAGGATGCAGGTAGATGTCTTTGAGGTTCAAACTGCCAGAGTCGCAGCAAACGCGCTGCTGCCGCCCTGCGCCGGTGCAGTTTTCGAGCTCTTCCCTCATAGAGTCGATCAAAGTGTCCAGGCTTTGGGGTGCCCTGGCCAGTTTGAGGAAGACCTCCGTAAAGTGTCCCAAAGCAGGACGGTGATACTCGCACGCATGCACGAAGCAGATGCGTGCAGGCTTGTCCCTCTTTTGGAGACGGCACGCCTTGGGCCAGTGCGGCATCCCACCACTGCCAGTCTTTGCTTCTTGCCGCGGCGGGCTGCGACATGTGTCAGCAAAGATGACAAGGTTCATATACGCCAGTGGCTTGCAGTTATGGTGATGTTGTGCTTCGGAGCTGTTGTCAATTGTCTGGAATCGATGCTGCAGGTCAACCTTGGTGAGGTACCACTCGTCATGCAACACGAGGGGTGCCGCAGAGCTCATTGCCATGTGCAGGTTGAAGTTGACTTCCACTCCATGGGTAATGAAGTACAGAACCAGCAGCACGTGTGGCTCTCCGCTCAAGTCTCGCAACAGTCTCGCCACTATCTGCCAGAAGGCGGCCGTTGTTGGCACATCTCGCTCATGCTGCACCACATCAAAACCAAGTTCGTCCTGGAAGAGCTTGCACACCCGCGATCCCTGTTCATGAGCCCCATCGATGGCATCCAGGCTTGGACTACCACCGGTGAAAGTACTGCAAGAAATGACGACCACACATCGCTTCGATGCAGCTGGAACTTCCACTAGCGAGACTGCCGGGCCTGCTTCACGCAAGAGGCGCTCTCTGCCTGCATGGCCAGGCTGCCGCCTTGAACAAAGCCAAAGCACCACAGCACCTGACACAAGACCAAACAGCACGACAACCACCGCACATGCTCCCGGCGAAAGCCCAGAATCGCTTGCAGGCAATGGGCTGATGGTCGGCTTGGTCATGCAGGCGGCTTGGGTGGCCTGACAGACCTGCCCAGGATGCACAGCTGCTTCCAGGCAGCATGGCTCCTGCTGGCTTGAGGTGCAGCTGACGCCCTTGCTCCAGAGGCAGCAGTTTGCATCGGTTTGCTGTGCCGCCGTGGCGTTGGCCACAATGCGGCAAGGACCTTCAAAGGGAGGCAAGGCCTCGCCACACCCTTCCTCCTTTGCTGCACAGCCGTTCCCACAGTTGTGGTAGTCGCAGCACTTCAAGATGCAATGCTGAAACCGGAATGGCACGTTGAAGAAACTAACCACACTGCACAAGCTAGTGCTGGTGACCCCGTTCTCCGGGAGACAGCAACACCTCATGCGAAAGTCAGCAGACCCGTGAAGAGGCGCTTCAAGGCATCGAGCATCCGGTCGAAGGCAGCCCGCCTTCTCTGTGCATGTCCTCTCCAGCCGAAAGTCGCAAGTCTCATGGGGGCTCTCGTCAAGGAAACACGCATTGCAGTGGTGGCGAGTTCGTCTCAGGGGCGGCTGCGGCCACTGCTGCCGGACATCGGCAGAGCACAACTCCAAGTAGGCTACCAACACCACTAGGAGCGTCATGCCTGCAGCACCCTCGCAGCTTGAGCAGCATTCCACAAATGCAAATGAATGCCGTGGCAAAACAGACAACCCCACAACTTCAACGCAGGATTCCCTTCCACGAAACAAGCACACCAGATTCCTGCGTGCCTACGAACATCAGCATTGGGAGGATTGGCCCCCAGATTCAACGTGCCATTTATCTTTCGCGTCTGCTCCGCTCCTGGAAGTTTAGCTCTCTTCCTCGCCGTGCTGTCCCAGTCACAAGCCTCAACCCAAAGGAAGACCAAAGCGGATTTAGGGTTCAAGCTTAGGGTCCTTAGGATTCTAGGGTGCCGGGCCCACCTCATCACATTGCCGGCGGTTTCCGGAGGATTGTCGGAACGGCGACCACGGCCTTAAGAGAGCCTGAACGGGGCTCGGATTCGCAGACCGGAGGAAAGCTTGAAGCTCTTCAGCGGCCAAGAGGGGTTCATCCGTTTTCGCTGGTGCCCTGTTATCCGGAGAAGAGCCTCCAAAGCGAAACATCAAAGCCCGGATACACCAGGTTCAAGCTCTCCTTCGGGGCGCTTGAACGCCGAAACTGAAAGCACCCCTTGCGCCCTGAGAACTTTGGACTCGCCCCAGAAATCCGATCCTCCAAGACCCGGAACCCTGAGAC
This sequence comes from Symbiodinium sp. CCMP2592, assembly GCA_905221615.1. Classification (NCBI taxonomy): domain Eukaryota; class Dinophyceae; order Suessiales; family Symbiodiniaceae; genus Symbiodinium; species Symbiodinium sp. CCMP2592. The sequence continues at coordinate 275,445 of CAJNDT010000036.1, read as the reverse complement.
TCCAATATCCCTTAATTAAGGAATATACCTTAAACTATAGTAGAATCCCTAAGATGATATAAAATATATTCCTTGTATTCCTAAATTAAGGGATGTTGGAGTCTCTGGGAACCCTGAGGCCCAAAATCCCCAACCACATCTGGGCCTTTTTGGTCCGGGCCGTTCGGTTCCTCGGTCGCCTCCGTGCTGTCGTTGAACCTGGCATCTCCGGTCCCCTAAAGCCCCCAAGTCAAAAAACTGAAAAAAAAACTAATCTGAGGGTTTAGGGTTCAGGAACCAGTAAGAAGAGGAATAGCGGCGGCGATCGTTGTCGTAGCAGCAGCAGTGGTTGTTCTTCTTGTTTACAAGCCACCCGCAAACTTCTCACAGCTCCCCAGAATCCCATAAGGCCAAGATCCGGCGCCTGTCCAGCGAGCTTTGGCTGGTGGGCCTTGACAGAAGGCTCGGGCTGAGGGCACTTAAACTTTGGACTTCTGCGAGGGCAAGGGTTTGGTGCAGGTGCTGTACACGTATGTTCATGTGTGTATGCATTCTTGTATGTTTAACTGACGCATTGACTCGAACATAGTCACATGGTCATGTGTGCATGAATGTAGACTTGCAGCATGGCATAGGAGTTCACCACGTCCAGAAGCCTTCTGTGAAGAGAAGCAGAATCTTCAACGTCCGTCGGGCGATTGAGTGGGTGGATGCTCGGCTCGGGGGTACTTCTTGCGAGTTTTGTGAGCTTGGAGTGGCTATCAGGACGGTCTCCAAGCCTAGTGCCCTGAAATAAGATCACGAGATAGAATCTAGACTCTGGACACATACGTACATCCATGCATGCATGCATGCATGCATGCATGCATGCATGCATATAGACGGACAAGCAGACTAGCAGACAAGCACGCGGACAGGCAGGCATGCAGACATGCTTACATGCAGACATGCAGACAGACCGAGTTGCATATACAAAAGTTCATGCACGGTGTATGTGTGTGTGTGTGTGTGCATGTCTGTATGTGTATATATACATGTATATAGAATTAGAAGAGAGAGACATGCACACATATATTCATTTACTTACACATATGCACACACACACACGTACATTTCTATTCATCTATCTACTTACGCATGTATTCAATTGGAATATTATATACGTTGAAGCATACATGCGCAAGAATCTCGTGCGACAGAAACCATATTTTCTGACCCATCCTGACATGCAAACAAGAGAATAATGTAGTACTAATAGGATCCCTGTTATAAGGACCCCCAAATAAGGTACCCCTACTTTTCGGAAACTCCCAAATAAATGAGGGTCCGAAGCCTCGCCGCAGCACGGTGCGCGAGGGGGTCGAGCTCGACCCTGGGTTCATCTCTCGGGCCCTTTTCGTGGTTTCAGGCTTCAGACTTACCAGAGTCTGTGCCTTAGGGTTCGAATTATGATGCAAGGATGTTTTTTCGGCTTCAAAGAGAAACTCGAAGGAGTTGAGATTTCAGGGTTTGTCTCCGGACTTGAGATCAGTGGAAGACGTGGTGATCTTAGGGTTTAGGAGTTAGCAGTTAGGTGTTAATTAAGGCATGGGGTGTGAAGTTCAGGATTTAGGCGCTTGGGGTCGGTCTCCTAAAGCGCGGCATCACTCATAGAGCAGCTAAGGAATGTGGGAGTTTCCGAAAATTAGGCGGACCGGCGGACCTCATTTTGGGGTCCTTACAATGAGGATCCTACTGTCTGGGGTGCTATATTCGGGTCCCCTACTTTCGGAAACTCACATGTAGCAGAAAGGCAAGGAAGTGGATCCAGTGCCTTTATGACTCGAACCTAGTCACTAGTCGAATGCCATCTAACCTCGTATACGAAGAACCCCTGAGCTGCTGCGCGGAAAAATGCAAGCACAACTTCCGACACCCTAGTGGATAGCATAGATGCAAAAATCAGAGACGCACAAAGCCATATGTATTAACCTTAAAACCAAAACTGCGCGACGAAACAACTGGGACGGCGGCTGAATGCCTTTGAGATCGAGGAGCCTGACCCAGAACGAGTGTTTGTCTGGGTGCATCGTCTATGGGGCAGCAGATCTGTAGACCGAGCCAGCACAGGGCTGGCTCTAATTACGAGTCTAAACAGCATCTGGCTCAGCGCCACGTAGAGGACACGCACGACTGCATGTGTTTAGCAGCTTCAAACTCTGAACCCGCTCGTTCCCCACCTCTCTCTAGCCATGTGGCCCGCCTCCCCGGGTCACTCTCCACCGCCTGGGCTGCGAAACCTGGGGAGTTCTGTGCCACTCCGGCGCGAGTCCCCCCCTGAGAGCTCTGAGCTGCCAGCGCCTCTGAAGATCCTCCGCAGAATAGCCCCTGCAGCAGTTTAACACAAATTCAGGCCGTCTTCTGCCATTAACAAATTTTGTTTATGCATGCACCAATTCATGCACCCATTAGCAAATCTCTCCTTTCCATTCTTTCGGATTGGTTGAAACACAGAGCACCACAGAGTATGCCACACCGCTCCGGGCCCGGCCGGGCCCCGCACATGTGCACCGACATCCCATGACAGAGCGGCGGCCGTCGCCTCTGAGGCTGAAGGCTGAAGCTCTGCCTTTGACCCCTGCACTTCTGGTGGTACTACGGTACTTACGGTACTCCTACAGGATTGCTGCTGAATTTCTGTGGGCTCTCTGGCGACGGCGCTGACCATGATTGTCGCTACGACTGCTATTATTCTGTTGGTCTTACAACTTACCCTATAAGCATCTTCAAGTCACAGTTCTGTCATGGTTGGAACCATCGACAGGCCAATAGACCGAACATCAGTCACAGCAGTTGGGACAATACGGGCTATCTGGTGGTACGAATAACTCAAAGAAGTTCTCACGGATTACGTGCGAGCAAATAACTCAGCACAATCACGGTCAGACATGAGAACCGCGCGGCAGAGGGCACCATGAACAACGAAATAAGATAGCAAGTGTGATCATAGAAGCGATACTATGCAAGGACTGGTACATGCGTTTATGACACAGACATGTCAGCACTGTGTACAGGGATGATCTAGCTTGTGATGTAGGATGGCACACAGGAGTGTAGTCGTGCAGGAGCACGGACGAGAACGCTTGAATCTGGCACGATGTCTTGTAACACCAAATTATGGAAGCATATGCATTCCATGAGACACTACAACTATGCTTAAAATACGAAGCGGTATGCAGAGTCGCGTTCTGATAGCGACAGTCCTGGAAGGAAGCTCGCTGAGGCCGCAGCGCGTGGCAGCGCTGTAACAAGGGGTCCATGGTCTGGGAAGGAAGGCAGAGGCTCAGGTGGAGGGATTGCGATTAAAGCAGCTTTGAGTAGTTTCAGCTTCGGATGTCCATGTAGGGCTGAGGGTTTTCTGCTAAACTTCGGGAGTTATCTGGTGGCCCAGCACAGAAGAACATCCAGATCAGTCTGAAATCCTGAACCCTAAACCTCCCTCTAAGTGCCTCGCGGTGTTTCGGGTTTAGAAGACAAAGACCCAAATAGTAATGGCAGTAGTAATCGTAAATAAGAATACCCAGAATATACCTATATATATATATATATATATATACATATATAGTGTTCATATCCTCGGGCCTGGCCAAGTCGCTGCCGGGGTGCCGTGGGCAGGCTGCCCTCATGGCGAGGGATCGAAGGATTTTAAGTTCATAAGGAGCGGTTCCGAGTTGGACTTCAGCAGAGTCGGTTCAACAAGGTCTGCCATAGATTTGATCATCGAATTGTTGTGGTTGTGCACTTCTCCTGGCCGTAAAGTACTATTGTAGCATAGCAGTGTAGCAGTTTAGTACAAGTAGCATAGGAGCACAGTGCTGCACTATTCAGTCTTGCATGGTTTCAGTGTCAAGGCGAGATCAAGTCGCAGTGGGAGATGCTTTGCCTGGAATTTCTTGTATATGTAAATACATGAAACAGCCAATTTCACAAATCTAATCATGACCAATGGTAGTTCACACTACTTCAGCATGGGTAGTAACGGGTAGTAAGTTAGCCATGTTGACAGGGAGTGAGCTTGGCATACATCCGTCTTCGACTGAGATATTTCGAGAGGTGAAGAGATCCCCGAAACGAGCTTCTGATGGTGGATAAACACGGACCACAGAATGGTAAAACCGTAAAACCAAACAATCACGGACCTGTCAACCTGGGGTCCGAAACCCAAACCGGGATCCAAAAAAAAAACAGATGCCTCCCCATCAGGGGTGTCCGAAGGGGAGTCTGAGCCCAAAACGCCACCGCTGCTCAAACCCGGCTCTTCAACGCCTGCATACAACTCGAGCTCTAGCTCAGATATTTCGGATGTGGAGCGCGCGAGAGGTATTCAAGAATTGATGTGGATCGACCTGTGGATCTCAGGATGCGCGTCAGAGCACGTCAGCGTCGGCTTCGTTGCTCGGTCGTGGGGATTTCGGCTTTTGACGCTCGCCATTAATCTCTTCGTGCTATTGTGCCGAGATAAGACGAGGATCATCACAAACTTAAAGCGACAACACCATCATCGCCGCCATCCTCTGGATCCATTGTCACTATTGTCATAGACATCGGCACACTAGTCCTTGTCTGCATGTTTCTCATCATTGGCAACCCGACAAGCAATCATTTCCGCCTGGTCCTTCCAGGGCCGCCCTGATGGTGGAGAGGTGTTCCTGAAAAGCGCTTGCATGGTCCCGGGTGAAGGATTATGAGCAGTTACGACCCTGTCAGTCATTCACAACCAAGCGGTCCTTGATTGCAGTGCGGAAGCTGGTAAGCTCTTCCTGGCTTGTTCCAAACTAACATGCACAGGGAAGGAGAAGCTTTACACTACAGTGTTATGAGCTCCGGCTCTAGACTTTTCGGTGCCCAGGACTCGAGAGCATGTGAGAGCTTCTGGCAGTCGACGCTGTTCTCCCCTTGCAACCATCCTCTTGGTCAGTCATAACAGGTTTTCATGGTTGCTACAAGGACACGGCACCGGCGCGAGGGACTCGCTGCAGAACAACAAGAGCGAATCAAAAGTAAGCCATGTACTGTCACACTCGTCTCACTATTTGCCCCGAACTGCACTGTTGAGCACGGTGTGTCTGCCTTGCACTACTCTGGGCTGCCAACGATCTGCGGGGCCCTCTGCCTCCTCAAATTTTACACAACCGAGCCCTTCAACCTTGAATCCAAAGGTTCGAAACTAGGCTGAATTTCGTCGAACAAACACCTTTACAGACAGCCTCGGTGGGGTCAGGCGCACGATTTTGCAGCTTGACCTGGGTGCTCCGGCATCCGCAATAGCAATGTATTGGGAGTTCAGACACAATCCTTTGGCATGTGCCTGCGTTACGACAGCTCCACTGATCTCATCGGCTTTTTTCATACCGTCATGGCAAAGAACCTGGAAGGTCTGCATGCACGTATTCGACGCCGTCACGGCTTGCTTGAACCGGCTGTGTTGATTGGGCGGCGGCAGGAGCAGCAAACCCGGAACATCACGTAGAGGCTAGGCCACCACCACGAGTTGTCACGTGTCTCCCGCATGGTTCCACTGATCTCATCGGTCTCTTCATGCCGTCATGGCAAAGAACACAGAAGCTCTGCATGCAAATATTCAACGCCGTCACGGCTGCTGGTTACTAATTTAGCGGCAGCAGGGGCAGTAGCCCCGAAATATCGCATTGATGCTAGGCCACCACGAATTGTCACTTGTCTCCTGCACGGCCGGGTCCACGGGCACATTCATAAATTCCGTCTGGGCCACAACTTGAGCCGCATCATCAATCTCCTTCTTTGCAGCATCAAGCGTGCTGACGTTGTCCATGGACCCGGAAGCATCACAGTCCGGAGCACAAGCCGCATGATTGCTGTGCTTTCTTTGGGCCCGGGCCTTCTTCTGATTTTCTTTTGCAATCCTGACCTTCTCCTGCTTGGCCGCCTGCCAAGCGGCTTTGGACTCCTGTTCCTTCCTCTATTTCTCCCTGTGCTTCTGATTCATTCTCGCCCTCTTCTCATTCTTGGCTTTGGCTTGCTTGTCCTTCTCTTTTTTGATCTTCTTATCAAACGATGCCTTCAGCATCTGAAAAGCGCTTGCCGCACCGTCCAGATGGCACTTGTCCGGATGGATCACAAGAGCCATCTTCCTGTACTGTTTCGCCAGATCTTCTCCAGCTTTCAAGACCTCCGCTCCTCTCAACAGGTCGCAAATGAGCTGCTCGGCCATGGTCGGAGCGAAATCATTCATTGTGCATGTGAATGTGCATGTGAACATGTGGAAAGTCTCCGTTGTCACCACATGGCTGATTCATGCTGAGAAAGAAACCTAACACGTGCAATGTGCAATCACGGCAGGTCGCAATTGCAAATCAACCCGTGGCAGAGCTGCAAAGGCAAATGACCTCAAATGGTCCAAGAAAAGCAGGAGTACAAGTAGAAGGATCAGAGATGGGGAGGTTGATTGATTGATTGATTGCCTGTGGGTGCGAACACGCTTGCACTTGCAAGGCAAAGCAAGCTTAGAACTAGCAGTTGGAGTGGCAGTAGATGTGGCAGCAGTAGAGCCCTGCAGCGGACACTGCTGAGACTTGAGCTCTCACGTTGGAGATGGCCTCAGTACGGGATCACCCTTCCACTGATGTCAATGCCTGTCTCCGCGTCCCTATGTAAAGGCACCAAAGCCGACCGAGCCACACGAAGCCAAAGCTTTCTTTCCGCCAGCGTTCTGGAGGAGAACTGATGGTCCTTCCACAAGAGAGTGTGTTAAAATTGCGAGGATAGTAGGATGGTGGTGGCGAAGCGAAATCCACTATGTCATTTAGATGACGAGGCACACGAAGAAGACTGTAAGGAGGTAAAGAGATGGGTGCACAGAGGAGAATGCGGTTGGAGGATGTCGATGATGGCGACGATACGCCTCATGCTTTGAGCTTCATGCTTTGATGGCTATACACTCGTTGATCTCATCCTTTGCGCGGGCTGCTCCGGATCCCACTCAACATGTGACCAACGTAGCAGTAGCAGTTGCCAGAATGCTCGTGGTTGCAGTCTCAGTAACAGTGGCAGAAAAGGGACTTCTCGTCTCGCAGTGCCCGGTACCAGAGACTCTGTCTCCGCTCTTCTGTCGGGAAGCCTAAAGATCGGAAGCAGGCTGTGCCAAGTTCTGGAACTCAAGAAGCCTCAAGAGACAGGCCTAAGAACCTTTGGCCCTGGAGATGCGAAAAGACTGCGGCGACAAGTTCGGACTGACATTGTAGGAAGATCCTGAGAAAGGTCAAAGAGAAGAGCCATGTCGTCACTTGCTGAAGCCTTTCGACAACGATACCACAAGGTCCTACCAGCAAGTGATCACTGAACCCCGAGATTCACTGGGAGTCTCCGGCACTCCGACCCCACCTCCACACTGAAGCAGCTGCAATTGATGCCGATCTTCTCGGAACATGTGGCGCTCTCGTAGATGTCAATCTCAGCCACCCGCACCTTCTTTGCCCGAAGCTCTTGACCCAAGCTGAAGTCCCTCAGCGACTCTCAAAACAGCACCTGGCAGAGGTCGTTCTCGTACATGGTCACACGAGCCAGATCTCCCCGGTGCGCATGGAGCTCGCAGTACACCACCGAGCAAGTCGAGACCTGAGCGGCCCCGGCAAAAAACTCGGGGGTTTACCGTAGTTTTGGGGCATTAGACACTGAAAGCTCAAACCAAGCTGGAAGGTCACCGAGTACCCCATGATAGCCCGAGTCGCATCTTCGTGGTGCACCTCGGCAGGGACATGCACCCCACGGTCTACCTGCTCACACCATCTCACACCTTGGCACGGGGCCACAGACGAGAACCTCTCAAATTTCAAATGCCGTTTGAGGCGCCACATAGCCAGCCATGAGACGGGTTGCCGTGTGCTTGACGCCCTGTCGCAGCTCGGGGCTCAGGGGTGCCGGCGCCTAACTGGAAGACTCGCTGCTTTTTCTTTAAAGCACCGGCCTGCTGTGGATCGCAGCTGATGCGGTACGGGGGGAAGAGGCTCTGTGTCACCTTGCACACAGCACTCTCGGACGTCGAAGCCTCCCGCGCCTCGCCGCGCCCCACCCCCCCCAAAGGACCCGAGGACTGCTTGCATCAAAGGCGCGAGCCTCACCGCCCTCGAGACGTCCAAAACCCACCGCGACCGCTCCTCCTCGGCCCAGCGCTCGTCGCTGCTCCGGACGCCGAAGTAGTAGCACGCGCTGTGCCTGGGACGAAGGGACGAGACTAGTGACTGGCCGGAACACGTCGTGACTGCAGTGCAGGCAAAGGTACGCAAATAAGGAGATCTTGAAGATCTTGATGTCCTCGGGCGGGAGACAGAATCGCAGACCCGTCTTCGAGCACGGCCGCGAACCGAGTGCCGGTCCGAAAGCGTGGAGTTGTAGCCTCGGCCGAGGCTGCATGAACCAGTACCCAAAGGCCTCCACATTCAAGACACAAGGAACCCCACTGAGGTTCAGAGCTTCAACCAGGGATCCGCGCTGGGGCCCCTGCCGCTCTGGAACTTGCAGTTCCGCACGAGAACGAAGGGCGACAGGGAGATGGCCACCTCGGCACCTCGGAGGTCGCGCTGGTCTCAGGCCCACCCGATTTCCCATGAATTCGAGAACCCAAGTCGAAGCCTTTCCATCTCACAAAGGGCCTCTCCGAAGCGCTGCTCTCACAACCCACACAGCTCCAACTCCTCGAAAACCGCTTCATTCAGGATCTCAACTAGTAGTGCTGCCACTATATAGACCCTGCTTGGACATGCTACGGCTGCTACTCCTCGTGTCCAGTTCCACCACTTTGTTTGCGAGAGCTCAAGAAGGCAGCCAGGTTCCAGTGCGGCCGTGGGTCCCTCGTGCCAGAAAGAGAAGCCATTGACGTAGAGAGAGAAGTGAACCGAGTCGACCTCCGGGACTCCGGGTGTTTTCTGGAAGCTCTCGCGGGCTCTAGGCCCTAGGCTGGGTAGGAAGCAAGAGCCAGGCACATCCCGGCCCTCCGAAGTCCCGCAACATCCAACAAACCAGGTTCAACGCAAGAAGCACCTGAAGTCGCTGAAGAGTCGGCTTTGTGAAACCGGCCTGGTCCTCCGATGACAGATACCACAGCTTTCCCTGGCGCATCCTGGAACTTCAAGACTCGGTGTGTGCTCGCAAGCGTCGCAAATTGTAATTCCAGCGGGAGGGATGGCTTGGCTGATATCTTCTCAGGCAGGATTCGATCCGACTGCGGAGCTCCCTCTCAGGCAAAATCTCGCACCCAGAGGTACACCAGGGCCGGGTGTTCAAGGCCAAGAGGCGGCGCGCCGCGCAAAGGCTGCTGAAGCAAGGAGAACGTGAGCCGACCGGCAGTCAAGGGAGGCCTCGTGGAACTTGAGAGAAAAAACTACCAAAACACATGTCCGTACTGAAAGACGTCACTCCTTCTGGCCCTTCGGGGTGCGTGATCTGCGCTGCTGCTCTGGCCGGGTTTCTCGAGGATCTTGCTGCTGTGGTTTTCCGGCAAAAGCATTAGCCTGAAGAACCAGGCAAAGATGAAAAGTGCGAATCCCAAAAACCCTCAGCAAGGCTGCAAGCCCAACAGATGTGCGGAGACATCTGGAAGCGATGCACCCAACGCCAGAATACCGAAGCCGAAGATCAGCTGTCCTGAAAAAACCGAAACATACCGAGGGCACCTGGAAAAGGGCGCCTCGTCGGTATCTCCCAGGGCCTCTGTGCTACTCGGATGAGATTATCCGCAGGTTTCGGCGGAGGGATATGCAAGAAGTGATTTCAGCTGCCCTCTCAAACAGGATCAAAAGACCGCGACTCGAATCTTGGCACCAAGCATCCACGTTGAAGTCCTCGGGAAAGGGTGGGATTAGGGGTTCAGGAATTTCTGCGCACATGTTCGGTATTTACCGGCGTTTCTCTGCAACACCACCTTAAAATGCCCGAACACGCGCTCGAGACGCTCACTGCACACCTCACCTTGCACTGCTTGTTCCTGTTCACCCAACTAGAATCTGTTAAGCGGATCGGTGGGGTCCTAATCCCAAAACTCTCAACTCCCAACGTAACTCTACGAAAAGACCATGATGGGAGAACAGAGTCAGAGAGAAACTCAAAGTACATTGGGCCCATGATGATCATGATCTACACATGCCATTGGATTTGATCTAAGGAGATCTTGTGATCTTAGACATTGCCTAGCGAGGTGAGGAATTGAAGGAATTTCCTCCAGTTTCAAGCACCGACCCGCTTTCAATGCTCAGTAGCATCTCCTCCCATACTTTCAAGACGTCGTCACTTCGAGACTCTGAGGCTACAGCCGTGCTAAACGTCGGCTGAAGCTCGAACTGATCCTGGCCAGAACATGACACTCTCGCGACGACAGAGTTGACTCTTACCCTTACCTTTACTCACCGTCACGCAGCGCAAGCATCTGACATACGGGATAAACGGACAGGAATCGCCGAACAAACCAGTGCCTAGACAAGCATTCACATCCAAGGGTGATTTGTGCAACATCCTTGTGTATGAGGCAGCCTTCTTTCCTGTGCCGCAAATGCACCTGCAAAGTGCACTCGACCTCGGAAGGGGAAGGCATCCAAGTGGGCAATATCGGCAGGGTGGAAGCGGCGAGAAGACACTACAGTTTGTTCGAGCGTGTGATGCGACGTCCGATATGTATGAACGATGTATGCACATGTGCCGATCGCACGCAAAAGTTCAATCCAAATCGAACTTGGCACACCTGCACCTGCCATCCAAACAGAAGTCGATTGTCGCCAGCTCGAAAGAGGGATGAGTGAATGATTGGGTTTCATGTCAACTGCAGCGCTTGCGCTTCACGCGAAGACCCGCTAAGGGCGCAGCATCTGCACGGCCCGCCGGCCTGGCAAAGGCCTGTCAGACTGCTGGCATTCACCAAGCATTCTTAAAGCGTGTCACGGGCGAATGTCCGACTCACAGCTATTTTCTCGCTCGCCCACTGATGCATGCAGTGTCGACACCCGGCCTGCACCGGCGATGACATCCACAACTCGGGCATCTGCGGAAACAACATCCGCATTGATGCAAATCTCTGCTTCCGAACAGTCGGCTAAGGCTTGTAACGTTGTGCTGCTGATGGGAAAACGTATCAGCAAACAGCTCCTGCTCATCGATGCTGTCATCGAGACGCAGCTGGATAGATTGCGAAGTGCACTTCTGCTCAGCTCCGTCTGATGCGAGCCCCAAAGGATCGGATCCGTTTGGCCCTCTTAGTCATCCTTCCGTATACCTTCAAGTTCCCGTTCGGACGGAACGTGTTTTTCGACAACCCAATAGCCAGGTAGCAATGGAAAGCACGCGGCCACTTTGCTCGACGACCGACTAACTCAACGATCTCTGCGAAAGCTGCGAAAGCCTCCAACAAATAAAACCCGCCGTGGTAGCAGAAGCTATCAAAGACCTGATGAAGCTTGGGAAGCAAGAAATGAAAGTAATGCACCAACTGCAATTTCATCCAACTCAAAGTGCAAGGGAACGCTGGTGGGACACAACACTACATGGGACGCATCACGATTGGAACTTAAACGCATGCACGGAAATAAGCATTCCAAATTCATTTTGTGCAAAACCTAAAGGAAAACACGTTCGCATATTGTGATTTCAAATTCGAAAACTTGCAGTCCGGGCTTGCCGTGGTCAAAACAACCAGAATCGAAATCCGTTTGGCCCGTATACGCTCAAGTTCCCACACTCTTATCCAGGCAAATATATCTATAACAAGAGCAAGACGAAGAATCATCAAAACAAGATGTACATGTATTTTAAAACCCAATTGAACTGTCCCCAAAAAACGCTGCACACTATTGAAAAATGCTCACCACATCAAACACCGGGAAGAATCAACTCCAACATTGAAAACATTGAAACACATTTCTCCAATCGGACTTGCAGCTCTCAAGCAGCTTTCACTGCAAGGATGGCAACACACGCATTCACTTCGGAGTTTTGGCCGGCAGATCAAAAATCAAGAGTGTGACCCGCAGCGGTCCATGCACAAAAACATGAAACCAGCATGGTTGCATGCCTGCGGACATGACGAATTGAGAGCAACTGACAACTACTGTATCAAGTGAACCGTGCCCTCGCAAGACCACATCAATGTACGTTGCCTTCTCTCTATGTTTCACCGCTGTTTTCGTGTGTTGTTTCGAGCTTGAACGTTGTTTAGATGTTTCTTGGGACCGAGCGCCGCAGCCGCAGCCACCGAGGCCCGCCGACGCCAAAAAAACACTTGTTGACTCCACTCGTTGTCTTGGGCGGCTTTGGGTGACGGCCTACCGCGGACACGAGAGTCGACTGTCGTCCGGCGGCGGTGCCTTGCATTGGGCACCAATCGTTATCTTGGGCGACTTCGGATGACGGTCCGCTGTTGCTTTAGCTTGAAGTCGCTGAGCGGGGCCTCGCTGTTTTTGTGTGTTTGTTGGTTTATGTGATGTTTATTGGGACCGAGCGCTGCAGCTGCAGCCGCTGAGGCCCGCGGACGCCAAAACAAAGCGTACTAGCTGCAGCGTGCGGATTTCGTCAGTAGGAGCCGTTCAGCGTCGGAAAAAAACCTTGCTCCCAGCGACTTCAAGCTAAAGCAAGTTTTTCAGCGAAGTCGTGCACACCAAAGTCCAAAAATCCAAAGACAGGGCAGTAGTGGCAAAAGAAAGAAAGGTGGTGGCCTGGGTGGGTAGACATCAGTCTGACATCCTCCACCCCACAGCAATAATAGGTGTGCACAAGGAGCAGCATTGGTTCCCATGCCAGGAGGCCGTGTGGATTTGGAGGCAAACCACTGGGCGCTTACTGATGACGGTCAAGACCAGGTGGCGGAACGATTGGCGCGAGGTCCGGGCGTGCCCAGGAGCCAACTCACGGCAGAACATAGCTAGTACGCAGATTCTTTTCCAGTCTCTCTCTACGTTTCCCGTGCACTGCAGCAGCCACCAAGACCTCCGAGTGCTTCCGCTCTCCTTACAAATTCAACCGTACTCGCTGCGACGTGCAGATAGGCCAGCATAAGCCGTGTCAGCCGTGTAGCATGGAAAAAAGAGGCAGCGACTTCAAGTTAAAGCGACAGAGGCTCGTCGTTCCAAGTCGCCCCAAGAGACAGCAAGCCCAGTCCTGTCGGCGAAAAGTCACTCAGCCCCTGAAGAGCCACAAGCAACCACTTTGTGGAAAGCAGCCTGCTTGAAAAAAAGAACTTCTCAGCTTATTCGGTGGATGGAGGGGATTGAGAGTGCAGATGCAGGTCTACAAAGCAATTTGGCAACAAATCGCAAGCCAAAGCGTCGCTCTCTCTTCTTGGCGTCGGCGGACCTCAGTGGCCGCAGCTGCAGCGCTCGGTCCATTAAACATCACCAAACCAAACAAACACTCAAAACCAGGGGTGAACGAGAAGCTAATAACCGAAACTACGTACAAGCTAGCAGCGTGCGGACTTAGTCAGCAAGAGCTGTTCAGGCGGTAAAAAGATGCTCCGCTCAGCGATACGCGCACTCATCGCCGGAATGTCCATCCCATGTGGCTGTACGCCAGGCAGAACAGCACCCAAATAGACGCGGCGGCTTGTGTCTGCTCTTGCGAGTCACAGCAACTGTGCCTACGAGGGCTATTTGTCAAGGTCCAGGTTTTTTTTGTATTATTTTTGTTTTTTTTTGGTTTTCGGGGCTGGAATGCTAAAAAACCTGCAAGCGTCGAGAAAGGGCCTGGCTTTGTATCTTTTTTTGGCGCGTTACAAGGATGGGCCATATGTACATGCAACATAGTGCACGGCGCTCATGAGACACCCTGTGCACGGCCTCACATTCGCGCACTTCTGCTTTTTTGGCAGCTTCGCAGCAACTTACCGGCATCCATGCACGTTCTCATCGGGAACCATGTGCAAACGCACTTGCAAGCGGTAAGCACCCCCCTTATTTGGTAACTCCGGGTCAGCCTATAGCTTAAACGCACCACCCTCAATTGGCGATAACGGTTCGACATACATGATAAACGCGCCCCCTCATTTGGAGATAACGGTCCATGATACGTGTTAAACAACCCCGCTCATTTGGCGATTCCGGTTCACCATATCTATATATATATATATATATATATGAAGCACACCCCTTATTTGGCAATTTCGCTTCACCATATACGTCTTTAACACTCCCTCACTCGGCGAAAACCGTTCACCATACATCGTAGCTTGCGTGGCCCAAACATAAAGCGGGGGCTTGGGCCCCTGGGACGGGATTTACAAAGTCTCAGAATGGTTATGCGCTTGACTTGCTGCGACCATCGCAAATGGCCATAGCGTTCTTGATGGTACGAAGCTCGCTAAAGAAAAACAGGGCTTGAGAAAGCGGCGGGGGGGGTCTGGGGGGCGGCGCAGCCCCCCCCATTTGCAAACGCACTTGCAAGAGGACCGGCAGTTCATCACATCTTAAGCAAGCGCCCTCATTTGTCGATTCCGGTTCACCATAGATTATGCAAAATGCAAATTAGACACACCCCTTTCCGGTTCACCATATATCTTTAATACGGCCCCTCAGTCGGCGATGACCGTTCACCATATATCTTAAACACGGCCCCTCTTTTGGTGATAACGGCTCATCATATCTTCAACACGCTCCCTCATTCGGCGATTCCGGTTCACCAGATATCTTTAACACGCGCCCGCATTCGGCGATAACAAGACCCCCTCATTCGGCGAAAACCATTCACCGCGGCCAAAACATAAAGCAGGGGGAAGGGGTTGGGCCCCTAGGACGGGCTGTGAAACGTCTCATATATGTTAGGCGCTTGACTTGCTACGACCAATCGCCAATGATGGCCAGAAAGCGTTCTTGATGGCACGATGTTCCCTAAAGCAAGTTCACTACGGGGCGGGGGCGCAGCCCCCCCCATTTGCAAACGCACAAGCAAGCGGTAAGCACCCCCCCTTATTTGGTAACTCCGGGTCAGCCTATAGTTTAAATACACCACCCTCAATTGGCGATGACGGTTCGACATACATGATAAACACGCCCCTCATTTGGCGATAACGGTTCATAATACGTGCTAAACAACCCCGCTCATTTGGCGATTCCGGTTCACCATATACCTTGAGGATCTTCCGTTATGGAACAAAATAACGATATATCAAACTATGCCATTTACAAGGAAAGTATGCGGATTTATAGAAGCATGCGGTTTGGCAGAAAAGTGTTCGATATATTTTCTTGATATATATATATATATATAAATAAATAAATAAATAATGGCGTCGCTGACTGCATGATGTTCATCTTAAGAGATATTGGTACGCGCAATGTCATGTGTCGGGTTTAAGGTTTGGCGCACATAGTGGGATTAAGCTCGTTCGTATCGCAATAGGGCATCTACCCACATACCTCCAGCCAATTCAAGATTGGGGGACTTAATCAAGCTTCTGTTCTTTCCAAGTTCCTGGTTTTTGCGTATGCAGGTGGGGGACTTCCGGGGGTTTCATCACAAGTCTGCGGCCCAATTAAACCAAGTCCGAACCTGAGTAGAACCTTGCCTGCCCTGAGTATCCTCGCATATATCCCGAACATATAAAGTCCCACTCTATGAGGGCAGCAGAACTCCATCTAAAAAACCCTAACTTAAGCCCTAAAGAAACCCTAAAACCCTGGGGGTCTGTGCACTGATGTGCAAGCGCAGCACGCATCTTTCCTCGGCGACATCCATTGAAGATGCCTGGAGCTCAGCTGAGCAACCTTTGCCACTGGCGCTTGTACTGAGCCAGCGAACGGGCAATGGTACGGTGAACTACTAGATCGGGGTGACAACGTCAACTAGCTCGGCTGACTTTCCCGATCCAGTCTTCGTCCGACCAGCAGGCCCAACCTAAGTTAATGGAATGGAATGGAATGGAAGTGGCTGGCAGCAGTAGCTGCAGCCGCCCACGCACTTCCCCCCTCACATCGCAGGGCAACTCCGATAACGTCATGGCCGCCCTCCGTGAAGGGTTCGAGAGGGGGTTCTAGCACAGTGCAGACCAAGTTGCCGGGAAGGAAGACGAGGGAGGCGGAAGGCAGCTCGCACGTAGCAAGAAAAAGGGGAGCAGGGAACCGCCACCCCGAGAAAAGGCCAAGGCAGAAGCCCACCTGAACGTGAGTGAAGGAGCAAGAGCTAAGCAGAAAGGGCTGGCAGAAGGCGACTGGCACGTAACCAGAAAAGCCGCCGCCCAGCCGCAAGGAGCTGACGAGTAGCTAGCCCGGGCAGAGGGCGGCTGGCATGCAGCGAAAAAAGCCGCCGCCCCGTCCGCAAGCGAAGGAGCAGGAGCTGAAGAGTAAGGGCCTAGTAGAAGCATCGTAAGATGGGAAAGCAGGCAGCAGAACTGGCCAACAGTGAACAAGGCGCGACTCCACAAAAAAAGCCACGCAGAAAAACAGCAGAAACACAGCACGACAGGCCAAAAGCAGAAGCAGCAGGAGGCACTGCCACGCCGGACAAAAGAGGAACGCAGCAGAGGACAGGCACAGCGCGCAGCGGCCCGAAGAAGCGGCACGAGGTGGTAGCGGCCAAAACGGCCACACCGAGGACATAGCAGGAGGTAGGAGTAGCAGCAAAAATGGGAACGCCAGGAGAAGAGTGCGAGAAGGACAAAACGGCCACGCCGAGCACAAGAGAGAGGACAAGCCAATCCAGCACGATTTTGGAGCAGCAGCCAAAAACATGCGGAGAACAAAAGAGAGGCAACAACGCACAGAGGCGCGGGCCAAAAGGCAATGCCAAGAACAGCAGAAACACACCAGAAAAGATGCTTGCGATGGATGATTGTGATGCTCGTGGTGGGTCCACGGAGTCTGGACTGGAGTTGGCTTTCTTGGGGGGCGGGACTCCGCAGAGCGGCACTGAGGCGCAGCTGCCCGCAGTTCCTGCTGACAAGAATGGTGAAGTCGGCACCAAGGGCAACAGCTCCTCGCCACAGTAGCGGGCGGCACGTCAGTCACGTCGACGGGCACAGAACTGCGGATGTTCATCT
The DNA here is from genome assembly GCA_905221615.1 of Symbiodinium sp. CCMP2592. NCBI lineage: Eukaryota > Dinophyceae > Suessiales > Symbiodiniaceae > Symbiodinium > Symbiodinium sp. CCMP2592. The sequence continues at coordinate 258,443 of CAJNDT010000036.1, read as the reverse complement.
GGGCAGCTCTGGAGTCTCGGTTTGCGGTTTCGAAAGATTGGTAGCTGCTAGCATTTGGCTCAGTGCCCATGCCATGCCATCTCTTGATGATGTCTTTGCTTATTTGTGTCGTGTTGCATTCCTCGGAATTCGGTCTTTGATGCGAAAATGCTCGGCTGCAAATCAAACTCGTCTGGGCACCTCCTTCCCCTTCTCCTCCTTCTCCTCACGTATCGTTTCCGCTGCGATCCGCTCTTTGAAGCTCGGCCTGCGTGGAGAGCAGGCAAAGTCCAGCCGGCGCCAATGGATTGGTTCCAAAGCTGAAGCAAGGTTTGGTGTTGTCGCCAAGCAGAGCCAACCAACCAAGAAGGTCTCGCAAGCACCCCCGACGAACTGACACCTGGACCTCAAGCGGCGCTCCCTCAGTCGTGAGCACACTGATGGATTCGGCCAAGAGTACGAGTGCAAGAGGAAAAAGAGAGGCATGTTGTTCATGTTGCAAAAGCTTGTCAGATTGTGGCAACCGTACAACTTGTTTGTTGTCGAATCAACCGCCAAAAGTGGCAACTGAAAACTCTCTAATCTTGGCACAGGGGCCTTCTAATCGGGCTGGCACAGGGGCCCCAGCTCAATTTTGTGCAGGTACAAGGTTTGGCGTCCCAAACCTCTTCCCATGGTGTTGCTAGCTTCGTTGGCCAGCGTCACAACACCATGCGCTGGCCCCCTGCAACATTTGATTCGGTAAATGTCAAATGTCTGATTGAGTTGCAAAGCAAAAATTGCAAACAGTGTAGGAGTGACCCTCTGCTCCCATGTGCTAGGGAGGTTCACACACACACAGCCCCAATGGGGCGTGCATGCTTCAAGTAGAGTGAAATGTCTGATCCGTGGCAAAAAGAGTGAGTGGCGCACTTTTCTCGCTGTCACTAGCGGTCGGGTGATTGTCGTATTTCCTGATCCGAACAGGTTCTAACAAAAAGCACCGGCTTCAACGTGGCTAATGTGGTGACTGAATCCCAATCATGTAGTCGTCGACGGTTTTGTTCGAAGAAGAAAGCTGGGATTTTAGGAGTTCTGCCGGTGATCTCCTTGATGCGGTAGGAGAAGATCTTGCGAGCTTGTAGAACGTTGTCACCCAGACAAAGCACCACGTGTAAGAGCATGTGCTTGTCTCTGGTGATGCGGTCGGGTGGAATTTCAACAGTCATCCGAAAACATTGTCCTGCCATGGAGTACCATGGAAGGCCGGCCTCGGCAGCCTTTCGCTTTGTCATATTTTGCTGCTACCAACCGACAAACGCTTGAACAAGGAATGCAAAACAACATGGACATGCTGTGTGCTCAGGATAAACAACCAAGTGGTGTCGTGCTGACACTCGCATGCGCAGGCTTTTTTGTCACGCTTAGCGGATCTTGCAGCCCTAATCCGTCCTGAGTATTAGGATCCAACAGCGAGTTTGTTGGGACAGTCACTCATGAGCTTGAAATGGCATCTGCATCTGAAACCTGCACGTACCAGCATTTTTGCACAAGCGGTTTTGGACCGCTTATGCTGAATAATAGGATGCACAATATCGTAAGGTGCAATCGAGTCAGAAGACCAAGGATCTCGCGATGGAGATCGGTGTGCGTCCTCAGCCATGTGTGACGTTGCCGTAGGTGACGCTGATGATGTTGAGTGCGAAGAGCGTGTCCTCTTTCGTCTTGTAGTATGTGGATGTTGGCGTTGTTGCTGTGTTGTGGATTGGGATGCTGGTGAGATGTTGCGTGTTTTCTTTGTTTTCACGACTGTTTTGTCCTTTTTGTCTTTGTTGTCTTTCTTCTTTTTTGTCTTCGTTGTGTGCTTTGTTTTTTGCTTGTGTGTGTGACTGACTGCATGGGAGGATGTGGCGGTGTCATCCTTCCTCAGAAAAGCATCAATCTCTTCGGATCCCCATAGGCTGCTGTCGTCGTCTTCGTCCATCTGTGTGCGGTCCTAAATATGCTTCAACAACTGTAGTTCTGAGAAATGGCTGCGGAGTCACAACTGCATTAAGGCGTGTGCATACGCTGATCTTCAGAAAAGAGAGAGAGATGTACAAAGATACATCACTTGGGCAACCTCACCAGCTGGCATGACCTTTCAACATGGTGCTCTTAATGTTGACCCTCATCAGGGATGATGGGGTTCACAGCACAGCTTTGCTGTGTGGTTGTTGGCTGCCGGGGGCAGCAAATGTGCATCTAATTGTCAACTCAGCGATGCTGCTCACGGAGTTCTTGATCGCTTTCTCTTGTTGGATGTAGGAGTTGATGTAGTGGAAGCTGGCTCCTTTTGGGTAGGAGTCGTTGATGTCGGAAGCTGATCAGGTTGCTCCGAATGCTTTCGTATCCACTCTGCAGATGCGATGAAGTACTCACGCCACCATGAAGAGCCGTTAGTGGCCCAGTGCCATCTCCATTGTGATGCCGTGGGAGATCGCGATCTGGTGCGTTGGTCCATGGTGCTAACACAACTGGTTGTTTTGCAAAATGCTGCGGGAAAGAGTGTATCAATCGCTGCATACAAACACATGTGAAGAGAGTGCACTGACTGTCTCACTTGGCAAAACAACGATTGTTGTTTTCACCGTCTGCTGCAATCACCCAATGGTGGTATAAAACATGTTTGATCACCTATTGTTGCGAAGCTTCGAGTCTTTCCACTCGTTGCTTTAGCTCTGTAATCTGCCGGGTTGTTTGCAGAATAAACTCGGCTAATTGGTCGCGTAGAGCCTCGTCACTGAATGTGGAAGGTTCACTTCCGGTTTCGGACTCATAGTCCCGATGCTGTGTCAAAATCTCCATGAGGGCTGCGGAGAGAGCTTCACGTCGTGCCTCATCGACGGGTGGCGAATCTGTAGTCGCTGTGTTTGGCGGAAGATGCGAGTCGCTCATGGCTCAATGTCGGGATTCAAATAGGTGTCACTGTGAGGCAAAACTTCAGAAGGCAAAGTTATGGTATTGTCTGAAAGCAACATGTGTTGAAAAGTGAGACGTATGCACTACCTGGCACTTTTTATACCGGCTTGCCTTAGCAGCATATTCACGACCAATCAGGCGCGTTTTGCCTGATGAGGCTTTCAAGTACGTCGAGCTGCTGTTTGCACGAGGAGAGGATCGCCGTGGTAGCCTCGTGCTGAGTAGTCAACACCGTTGTAGCCTGTTGTATCAGGCGCTCGAGTTTGGCATTCGACTCAAGCAACGAATTGTGAAACTGCGTCATTGCTGCCATAATCTCAGCCGATGAATCCGGCTCAGGGTGGTGCGGAGGTGGGAATGGCGGAGTCGCCGGTGCAGCCACTGCTGCGTCCTGTTGTTCTTCCGGATCTTGGTGTTGCTCTTGGTAGTCTTGGAAATCTTCGTCTTCTGCAACACGTAGAAACTGAGAGCGCAAAAGCGCCGGCTGTGGGTTGTGGCTGCCCACCGCAGGTTGCTCGTTGCGGCGTCTGCTGTGCTTGGAGATGGATGGCCGAGGACGGCCGCTCAGCGCTTTGTGGCTCGGCTGCAATCTGCCAGTCATGGCACTTTTATACATGATGATGCCTCAGTTAACCCTGAAAATGGCTGCGGGAAACACTGTGTTAATACAAGGCTGCTCTCATGTTGCAAAATTGCACGGCTCTGGACCCACGCACGGCAAGCTGGCGCAGTGTTTTGCTTACAGCTGTTGATCAGTATAGCCGGCAGCGATGTAGAGATCGCGCATGGCTCGAATGGCTGATGTGGCCTCGCTGCATGGTGTTGTCACTCTGCGTACCATGCGTGTGCGGGCCTGAAAACTGCTGCGAAGTGTTGAAACAGAGGTGGCTGACTGTGGGTGCAAAATGTCCGCCTTGTGCAAAGTGCATTGATGCGTGAGGCTGCTGTGCTGAGGGTTTATTGCGAAACCCAGGAAAATGTTGGCCGGTTCAGTTTCAAGCTGAACCGGTGGTTTGTAAAAAGATGCATCAGTGAGCTGTGCAAAAGGAGGCAGTCGGGTCAGCTGTGCAGGTAAAAGAAGGACACGGTTGTCGACGTATCTGGTAGCAAAAAAGAAAGCTTGGTCCTGCTTGTTGTGATCTGGAAAATGCTTGTGGTTCGTGAAAAGCTGTTTGTATGTGTGGTGCCAACACTGTTCCTCGACCGCAACAACGATGTTGCATAGGGCTGGGCTGCAGGGCGAGCCCATAGGTGCACCGCGAAATTGCTCAATAAGTGATGTACCGACAGTGAAGTAGTTGAGTCGGAGCACTGCAATGATAAGTTGTGGTATATGTTGTAATTGAATGCATAGTTTGTTGCCTGAGGAGGCTTCTTGCTTCTTTTGTCTGCTTTTGCCCCTGTGGACTCGATGTGTGGGGTCTTTCTGTGAGTGGTCAATGAAGAATTTGGAAGAGTGTAGGGGGTTCTTTTCTCTGTACCATCGAACCATAATGCTGTATGCTGAAAGAAACCGGCTCTGATCGACCGATGTAAAGAAGCCAGCCAAATCCTGGTTGTACAGGATGTAATCTGTTGAATCGTGTAATTTCCTGCGTTGATGCAGGAAAAATGCTGTTTGCTTGAGCTGTGTTATGCCATCTCCTTGGTGAAAGGAGTTTGGGCATGCTTGAAAAGTCATCAGCTGCAGTACGTCCGCTAAGGCTTCCCACAATTTCCTGCCCATGGTGTCGATGAACGCCACTATGGGACGGCCTTTTGTGAATTGCTTCTTTCTTTTTGGTAAAATGTAGGCGCGTGGGATGCGTCCCCATTGTGGAAAAGCCCATATGTAAGCTGGAAGAAGGCTGCGGATGTCTGTGTAGACATCAAAGTGGTGTTGTAGAGGTTGGTGCTGCGAGATCCGAAAGATCTCCTTGTCTAAAAAAGTGTTGTGTATGGCAGTGTGATATAGTGCTGGGCAGTACCATGTGAGGCGGTTCGGGAAGTGATCTTCGCAGTGGATGATGCCCGAAGGTATTTTGTGTTGGACTTGCTTGATCATCTTGACCTGGAGTATGTTGTGTTGGTTGCAGTGTGCGTTGTGTTGTGGTATTTGTTCAGATACGAACTGCTTTGCAGTTTGGTGGTTGTGAGGCAGTCCATAGTATCTATGCCATGTGCGTATGGCTCGGCATAATTGTGAAGCCAACTGTGTGGGCTTCTGAAGGCAATTGCTTTTGCCGGAGTATGCCAAAAATTGGTGTTGTGGTTGTAGTTCTGCAAGTTGGATAGCAATGTGATTGTTGAAAATATGCTCCTGTGGAACTTGTGAGTGTAGTGGTGAGCAGGTACAGGGTGGTGGTGAATCGGGTCGCCATGTAGTATGGGCGTCGCGCCAATTGTGTAGAAGTTGTTGCATGGGTGGGTGTTTCTTGTAGACAGGCTTTGTGCTGGGGAGATGGAATGGTGGAATGTGTTGTTTGTTGCTTGTTAACCGAGAACGCAAAAATTGTCGTAGTTGTAGGGTGAAGGTGGGGTGTAAGAGTGGCTGTAGGTAAATGGGTTTTGTGACAGGAGGTGGTTTAAGTCGTCGTTTCTTGAAGACGGTGTTGAGCGCTTTTTGAGCGTGTCTGCGGTCGCGTCGTGGTAAGTTGTTTGAGAGTTTGTGTAAAGCGTACACTGTGGCTGCTGGTGTATCTGAGCGAAGGAGTTGCTTTGTTGTGTCAAATCTGGTGCGGGTGTTGGAAGTGAGATGTGAGACTGTGGTCCAGGCCTGTTTTCTGGTGTTGAATAAGGTGGAGTTGGTGAAGCTTCGAATGGAGTGGTGTAGTTTGCCTCGGCGTTGCTTCGCCCATAAAGTGGCTGTGCCGTTGTGCTTGTTGTTGGCTGCTTTTGTGAAGCCGGAAAAAGCTCCTTTCATGTGTGATGTGATGTAGGGAAAGTTGAGCTTGGATTGGTGATGTTGTATGAGAGTGTTCTCTGTGGCTTCTAATTGCTCGGTGGGTATGTTGGCTTGTAATACAATTGGTGTGTATTGGTGGTAGCATTTGTGTTTATGCCACCATCGTAAAGAAAGTTCGGCTTGTACAATCTTGTGTTGTTGAAGTTGCTTGAATTTTCGATTACGTGTACCCTCTCGCTGTGTGAGAGAGTGACTTGTACTGCCGATGTAAACGTAGCCACGAAAAGGTTGTTGCGTGGTGACTCTGCAGTATACCACCTGTGGCTGACGAAAGAAAGAGAGTGTGTACGATGGAAAGGAAATGTTTGAATGTGCAAACAGTCTCTGTAGGTTGGAGAAATGTCCTTCCTCATGTTTGAGGTAGAAATGCTGTGTGCGAAGTAACAAAGTCAGGCCTTGAAGCCAGAGTATGATTTGATAGAATTGTGTGGAGACTGGTTCTGCCAAAGGTGCGACGAATTGTAAGATGGATCTGCCTTGATCCAGAATGCGTGTGATGTTCTTGAATTGTTTTTGTCGGAAAATTGTTGTGTGATCAAGTGTTTGTCGGTGTTGAAGCAAGTGCTGTCGGAGTCACTCTGTCATCTGACTGATGATGGCAACGAGTTTGATCAGTGCTGGGGAGCCAAATTTGTCGATGGCTTTGGGTGGGACACCCCAGGCGACTGCAGCGGTCTGCAGTGTTTGCTCTTGTGAGCTGCTGAGTGAAGGAAATTCCGAAGCAACAATGTCGAAGTACTTTTTTACCTGTGTTTTTTGTTTGTCGCTGATGCCTTTTATGGCACCAAACCATCTGGTGATGCCGGATTCGGAGTGAACGCCAGTGAAGTGATCTTGAAACCAAACACTGGCTTTTGTGGGCTGCTGAAAGATGCGCTGGGGGTCCATCTTGGGATCCAGGGGTGCTGCCTTCGTTGGTGTGAGAGTTGACTGCTTCTGTCGCTTGGCGCCCAGAGTGGAGCGTCCCGGGAAGTGCATACCTGTGGTGGATGACGATGCTGGGGAAGCGTGTACCGGGTTGTTGTCTTGTTCTGCAGCAGTTGTGGTGAATGGGGATAGGCCCTCAGTAGTAGGCCTGGTGTCAGTGTGTGTAGGGTCATCGATGGTGGCTCGTTTTTGTCCACGGGTGGTTGTGGTGGGGGAGATCTCAATTGTGGAAACTGAGAGAGGTGGTGGGGAGGGCGTGTTGATGGGAGTGCTGGGCGTGGTGGATCGTTTTGGTTTCTTTGATGCTGGTGTGCTGGGGGCCACATTGTGTGCTTCCGGCGCACGGAGAGTTTCAATTGTCTCCAGTGCTGTTGAAAGTCGTGCTTCAAGGTCGCTGATGCGATGGGCCGCCAGAGTGTCAGTCTCTGTCGGCTGCGAAGGTTGGAGTGGGAGATGAGGTTGTGGTTTGCTGGATTGTGGTGGTGTTGGAGATTCGGTGGGTTGCGATTGTGTGTTGTCTGTGTCTGCTTTGACACTTTGCTTGTCCTTTTTGTTGCCGTCGTTGTACTGGTCCTGCAGCTCCTGCAGGTATAACACCAATTCCTTAATAAGGTGTGACATTGCTGGTCGTTTTGCAAGTGTGAGCTTTTCTTGCCAGCAGAATGCAGTGGCCGCTTGGTCCAGATCAATTCTCCTTGCTCGGAGTTGACCCATAAGTTCAGTGGTAAAAACGGCTTCGCTAACGTGTTTGCTGCATGTGAGATGGATGTCGAAGCCATGTGCAGCGTACCGTAGCCAGTACGAGGACCAATTGTGTCGCAAAAATGCGACCAATGGTGCTGTTGCGATTGGCATGCCTGCTGTGCGGTTATGCACTGAATGTGGTGTAGATTGAATGTGTTTGGGGAGGTTGAGGCCAAAAAGCTGCCTGTTGTCCCAATGCTCCTGTGTTTGAACAAAGTCGTTTGGTATCTGGGGATTTGCAGGCGTGGGATTGGGGTGTTGCTGTTGTTGGGTTGCGACGGTGGCTTGAGGTAATGTATGTGACGAAAAACTGGGGTTTCGAGTCGCCATTGGAGATGGACTCACAAATGTGTGTTGGGGAGTGGCAGGTGTGGGGGTTGGCAGTGTGGTGGGCGGAATTGGACCAGGAAACTGTTGGGGTGGGGGAGGGGGTGGAGGGAACGGTGGGAACGTGTTGTTGTGGCTAGACATGTGAGCTGAACCCCAAGTAGTCGGGATTGGTGATGAGGTGTGTGGTGGGATGTTGTGTATCCCTGGTGGTGGGGAGATCGGGTGCAATGGGGTACTGCTGGTCGAGGTTGTTTGTCTCTGCACGGTACTGATCGCTGTACCGATGATGCCTGTTGGCATTGTTGTATGCCACTGAGGCTGTGTCGTCTTGTACATGGTTGCACAGTGGGGCACTACAGTTGCCTGTGACTGCAAAAGCTGCACATGGAACATGCATGATCAACCTGGTTGGCTTGAGCGTCAACATCCACTTGTGCGAGGCATCCAGCATGCAGCTGCATCGAGTCTTCTTTGGCTCAAAAGCGAGGTCGGAGCAAATGCCTGATTGCAAACGACTATGTGTACAGGGATTCAGGCCTGGAAGAAACGTACTAGATAGTTACAGGAAGACACAGAAGAAGAAATCAACATCACTGAATGAGGCCGAATCCAACGATACTGAAGTGCCCGGAGTGGAATCCCCACTTCTCCGGGGTCCGCACAACACCCTTTCGCCCCACGATGAAGGCTTCTCTGTACATGTCCCGATACGTCATCTTGTAATGCTGACACTTAGTCCGTATTGTCCCGATGACGATCACTCCCTGTTGGCCCTTGGGCCGCCGCGTACATTGATCGGTAACTATATGTACCGTGCTCTCCGACACATCTCCTGGGGTTGCATTCCCGTATATGACGCAGGAGGGAATGGGTGGATAGGACTTGTCGTCGAAGCAATGGCTGATAGAACTTGGGCGGACCAAGTCCTCACGCATTATGCGTGCGGCACTTGCAATGCTCGTGCCGTGTCCGGCGGTGTAGATGTATGTTTCCCCTGGTGGGTCAGTGGCACGAGTGCCGAATGCTCTGCGAGTCTCACCAGCCCACGGGATGAATAACATAGTATGCACGCCGTCCGATATTGGCGTCAGCGTTGCTCCCAATTCGTTGCACGCTGAGCGCGTGCCCGACTGTAATACGGCATGCGCGAAATCGGCTAAAGTCTCCTGCCTGAAATCGCTGTCAGCAGCTATCTCGCCCAAAGTTTTGGCGAGTTTGTGCGCTTCCTCCAAGTCGACAGCGTGGGGTGTCGGCTTTTCATGATCATAAAGCTCAGAGAAAGGCGCCACATCAATCTGTGGTGGTCTGCTCTGTTTGCCCAGTTGTTCGAGGGTTGGCTGACCCGATGGGGCAGCAGTTGTGGATGCATCGAAAGTCGGAGCAGGTGTCCGAACAGAGCTGGGGGGATTGTGCCGAAGCTGTTGGCGCGAGGATGTGCCCTGGCTTGTTGGGGGCTGCTGTTGTGCGGCTTGGCTGCCCTTGATGCGGAGGGCGATGCGCTGAACCTGCGAAGCCAATGTTTTTTGTGGGACCTTGGGTGGGGTAGGTGGCCTTTGACGTGGCTGTGTGGCTCTGTAATGCCACTTGTTGGCATCATCATCACGCACTGTAGAATAGCTGCGGAGCACAACCGAGGTCCGAGGAGGTGTCGATGAAGCACGCCTGGTGTCCCTGCGAGAACGGCTTCTGCGAGTGTCGCGGGATCGATGGTGTCTGCGTCGGCGGTGCTGTCTGCCGCTGCTTGCAGGTCGTGCTCGGCTGCGCGTGTGTCGACGGCGTCTAGTGCTCACGGTGCGAGTTCTGCTGCGTGTGGGTGAATGCCGTCGTCTGCGTGGCAGCGGAGGGTGATGGGGAGAAGTACGGGCTGCGAGCTGATCAGTGTCTGCCGATCCCGTGTCTGGGGGTGGTTGTGCGGGTGGCACTGTATTGACGGAAGGGGTGTTGGCTGTGTTTGTTGGTTGTTGTTGTTGGGGCGTCATTGCCGGTGTCTGCGGGGCAGTGTGTGCAGCATCGGCAGTGGGAACACTGGTGGGGGGGGGTTGTGGAGCTTGTTGAATTGTTGTTGGCGGCGGTATGTGGGATTGTTGAATGGGTTGTGTGGGAGGGATGTTGCAAGGTGCAAGTTGGGGTTGTGAGGCAGGTGGTGCAAAAGGAAAGTTGAATGTGGTAGGTTGGGCCTGATGCTGTGTCGAAGCAGATGGGCTCATGGGAAAAGCTGTTGGATGGGTAGGCAAAAGAGCAGGATTCATGAGCGGTGTGGGTTGTTGTGACATGAATTGCTGGGGTGCAGGTTGTTGTGGCATCTGGGGTTGTGGTGTGCTGAGATGTGCGTAGAACGTCGGATGCTGTGGAATAGGAGCGGTGTGTCCACACGGCATCATGGGGAAGCCGTGTGTTTGCTCAAGAGGAATCGTAGTGGGTTGTGTCGGCAGTGTGGGCTGCTGAGTGGCAGCAATGCCGGTTGGCATCATTGCTGGGTAGCTTTGAGACTGCGGTACCCAGGTGTTCTGGTGAAATTGATTAAGCACCGGTCGGGCTGTTGGTGCATATGGTGTTGCTGGTGGCTGCGCGGCAAAATAATCCGGCCACATAGCTGCAACGAAGCGGGTGAAACACACACAGTTGCAAAAGCAAAGTGCAGGCTGTCCTGATTGTCCCTGCTGGACTGATTTGAGAGGTCGAAGACGGAGAGAAGGAAGGTAGAGGGCCGAGTACTCTCCGGAGAGAGCGCTGCTTCACTTGCTGTAGACATCTTTACCACGTCTGCACTCATGTCAGATGCACATGCCCTTGCAGTCCCTGAGGAATAGAGAAGTGGAAAAATACGGGGCAGACTAGAGAGGTAGCACCTGCTCACTAGACGCACTTTACCGCATTAGCCGTCCCTTACAGCACCTGCACTCATGTCAGACTCACATGCGAGCATCAGAGAGAGAGAGATAAAGTAGCATCTGGAGAATCTGAACGATCTGAACGAAGGCTGAACACCCGGTTCATCACCGGTCTCCCCGGAGGGTCACCACGGCGCCATGACGGAAAGCCGTTGCTCTGGAGTCTCATAGACCCACGCTGATCACACTGATGGATTCGGCCAAGAGTACGAGTGCAAGAGGAAAAAGAGAGGCATGTTGTTCATGTTGCAAAAGCTTGTCAGATTGTGGCAACCGTACAACTTGTTTGTTGTCGAATCAACCGCCAAAAGTGGCAACTGAAAACTCTCTAATCTTGGCACAGGGGCCTTCTAATCGGGCTGGCACAGGGGCCCCAGCTCAATTTTGTGCAGGTACAAGGTTTGGCGTCCCAAACCTCTTCCCATGGTGTTGCTAGCTTCGTTGGCCAGCGTCACAACACCATGCGCTGGCCCCCTGCAACATTTGATTCAGTAAATGTCAAATGTCTGATTGAGTTGCAAAGCAAAAATTGCAAACAGTGTAGGAGTGACCCTCTGCTCCCATGTGCTAGGGAGGTTCACACACACACACACACACACACACACACACACACACACACACACACACACACACACACACACACACAACATCGCTTCCCGTGCGGTGGCAGCTAACTCTTGAAGTTCACTTCAGCTCACACAGCCTCGACGTAGCCGTCTGCATGGCTTCACAATCGTGACTACGGGCAAGGCAACGATGGAGAGGTCGATGAAGTGCGACTCTCGCCGCGAAAGAACATCACCCTGCTCTGACATTGCCATCCAAACGGTGCATCAATCATGCTGGCATCAATCGTTGCTTGAACAAACCTGACATGGAGTGCAGAATTCACGGACTGCTCACCGATAAATGGCGGCCTTGAAGCTCATTGGCACCCGTCTCGCCAGCGCATACATCTGGTCTTCTTGCTGTGGCACCTTGATGCAGTGCCAGCAATCGCAAGGACCTCATGCAGGTCTTTCCTCAACAATGGCACATTCTGTCGTTTCCGTCCTTATAGATGCCCTTTTGGTTGTCTGTCTTTGACGAAACAGGTGGCTGACAGAGCGCAACAACACCTGTGGGGACTCGAACAGGTTCCAACCGGCAGACACTGCCGGCTAGCCCCCTTCGATACCACCAATCCTCTGGACGACGAGGCAGAAGGCTAGCGCACAGACTTTGCCGGTGTTGGCCGTTGAGCACGAGTCACTCTTAGCTAGAAAGGCAAGTGTTGAAGTTTGAGAAAATCAAGAAGCATGGGGTTTGCACCGTGGCGTAGCGCGGCGCGCGTAGTAGGGTATTTCTTCGGCAGGCACAGCAGCCCAAACCGTGGTTCCGCCGCAGCGTGGAGAGTGAAGTGATGTGCAGCGGGGTGTTCCACGTGGGTGCAGTGTGCAGGTCCCAAAATATGCGTTTTACCGCAGCTGGACACGCGCTGCTCTGTTGTGGCGACAAGACCAGTTAGGACCACGAGCCCTGAGTGATTTGGTCAAGTACGTGCAGAACCAAGGTACTGACCGGTAAAACGCGCGATTTGGGACGTCTGCCCCGCAGAGTGAAGTACCCTACTAAACGCGCCGCGCTGTGGCGGAACCCCATTTTCCGCGACCCTGCGCGTTTACAGACTTCTATATTCAAAATCTAAGTCTATTTGATTTGCGAAATAGGTACTAAACGCTGCTTTTCGCACATTTCCCACGCAAAAAGCGGTGTAGTACCTCCAAGAAGAAGGTACACGCGCCGCGCTGTAGTAAAACGCGTACTTTGAGCGTCTCACCCGCGTCGTGAAGTGCCCAAGACTACACGTACGTGTCACACACAAGTCCGAACTTGTAGAAACTTACAAACACTAGCACAGCTCACACAGCCTGCACAGCACTTTCGCACTCACAGCAAGAGAAGTGTCTCGGTCGTGACTTGTCTGAGCTACTGCACTCTACTTTGCTGCTTGACAGCTCTCCGTACTTGAGCTCTGCATTCCTCATGCAGAAAACACGCGGTCGGCAGCTTCAAACATATCATGCTCTCCTCGCTGACAAAACTCTTCAAGGCTAAAAACTCACGTCGTGGCAAAAACATGCTCATGTCTTCACATGCACCACAACTGCACATTGGTTGGAGAAAATAAAACCTCGTTCCAAAGCTTATGCCCTCATGCACTGCAAAAGCTGGTTCCATGCTGTCATACCGCAGGTAGTGTTACGTACTTTCATTCGCCGGGCTGCGAGCCGTCCGAGACGAGTCAGAAAATGAATTCGCATGCAAGTGAGAAGAACCTCAGCCTCTTTGGGCGAGGGCGGCCCTACGTCCTAGAAGGGGTTGGCTAGCTACGCCCGCCAAACCTCAATCTTTTTCAGACGAGGGGAAGGCCCTACCAAAGACTGTACAGGCGGGTTCCTACCGGCCCAGGCTGACTGCCTCAGGTTCAGACCTCAGCCTCTCTGGCGAGGAAGAAGCTCTGGGCGCTGGCTCGAGGCCAGCTAGGGCTGGGGCCCCTTGGCTTTGGCAGCTTCGGCGGCCGCCATTTCACGGCGGCGTTTGGCAACGTATGCCGTGGTGAGCCGAACGTGCCTGGAGGTCATCGCGTGTGACTCCATGAGTTGTTGGTTCGAGGCCGCCACACCACAAGCAAAACACCTCAAAAAATCGTTTGAGAAGATCTGGACATGAGGTGGTGTCGGTGGGACCTCTGAACCTCGAGCCGATTGGCGAGGGGAGGGAGACGGCGAGTCAGTGGCCTCGTCATCGGGAAGACCCGGATGGAAGTCAGGGCCTCCGCAGAGGCTGGCTCCAGGGGATTATCCGGAGCAAGGGAAAGCTCCGGGACCTCAGCCAAAGAGGCGAGGGAGTCCAGAGGCCCCGGAGTGGGCGACCTTGCACCGCTTCAGCAGCCTTTGCACTGGGCTGGAAAGGCCCCGAACCAATCTGAGGAGGAGCGGGGTGTGGATGAGGGGTCTCCGGAGGCTGGCCGAAGGCCGTCACCGCAAAGGGCTGGCCAGTAGCCATTCGAGGCGGACCCTGCAGCCTCGGGAGGCGAGGGTGGCCCTTTAGGAATGGCCACAGCTGGTGCAGTGGGTGGCCCCGTGACCGGCTCAGTGGGTGTAGAGCCCGAGGCAAGCTCTGCGACCTCAGCCTTCGGCGAGGGAGGGACCCTGGGAATCCGGAGCACTAAGGTGGGAGCGGACCCAGTGTGGATCGACCCTGTGCCTATGGTCCCACGCCTTGGACCACACAAGCGGGGTACGCTTGGTGAAAGTGCCTTGGAGGCTGCGGATGGCGGGGCGGCAGTCGCAAGTGAGGTCAAAGGTGCCGCGGGTGGAGAGAAGAGCCTGGGCAATTGCCTCGCTCTCTCCCTCCGGCACGGTGGCCGGCGCTGGCAAAAGCCCTGTCATAGTGCCAAGGATATTGAGGTCGTCCTGGTGCCGGCTAGCGACTACGATGGCCCAGCCGACCGAGCGAAGGCGACTGTCCCTCGTAGCTGGGCCGCCTGACGCGTCCGTAGCAACGAAAAGCCCTGTCAAGTCAGGAGTGCCCTGGAGGAAGAGGCCGGTGCGGCGAACCTCAGCCTCGTGGGCGAGGGGAGCGCGGGGCGCGAGGGGTTTAATCCCACGCAGCCAAAGGCACTCGTCGGGGTGGCGGCGCCTAAAGGAGAGCAACCAGCCAGAGGGCATGAGGGCGCCGGGCACACGCTCACACTCATAAAGGAGGTGGCGCAGTGTGTTGCCAAATGACCCAACACGTTTACCAGCTTTCTCACTCCAGATGTCGCACCATGCACGAAGCACACGGTGACCTGAACGATGGTCGCGTACCCTTGGCCCTGACATGTTTGCAGTCAGTTCTACGGTAACGATCCCCCATACCAAAGGTAGCCAGCTCATCATGTCCCAACTCGGGCTTGCAGCATCCACACGGCAGAAGCTCTCTTCCAACCATGCCCTGCTGAGTGCTGCAATTGGCATTCCCATGGTCATGGAACGTAACGGAATCCTCCCCGAAAATAAAAATAGGTCGTTGATGACGCGTCCTCCAGAACTGGTTCTCCTTTGAACCTTCCAGAATCACATCACCATGATCATTGACGAATCGTGGTGCACTCGTAGGATTGGCGCTCGGTTCACCGGCGCTGGATTTCGGAGTATTCCCGGACTCTCTTTTCGAAGTCTTTCCAGGATCATCCTGTGCAAAACGTTCCCCAGTAGCCATCTCAGCAGTAAAGCCGTGACGACCAGCAAATGGATCATGATGTCTCATAGTCTTTGAAGCCACCAAATAAAACCAAGTAGCCGCTAGCAAACCCAGCAGTAAACCATTCACGAAAATAGCCATCATCATAATCCAGAAGGGGTCGGTGCTGAAGCTCGGCCCCATAACGCCCTGAATTACACTCCCCATCGCTTCAACGTCCCAGGAGGAAGCCAAGGTGTAGGCCATAGCTTCAAAAGGAGATTGGGCTCAACTCAACTCAAGAAGAAAATCAGTGCTTTGAAATGCTGTGCAAGCCTCCGCGCATGACTTCGTCACGCAACTACCGGCGTCCTAGAATCAGAAATCGAAGAAAGTGGAAAACAACATCCCGCAAGGCGCGACAAAAACCGCTGCACTTGCACCCCTTTTAAACTGTACTTAGGGCTTTGATGATACCTCTCGCCAATGCTTTGTTGTAGTGTCCTGTTGACGTGTAGTCAGTGTCTGCAAAGCTGGCATGCGCACTGCAACGACATGTGCCAAACAACTCACGCAGCTTTCGACTGAAGACCTCATGCGAGCACGCAAAACACAGCTGCTTTCCAATCGGCAGGCCGGAGTTTGACATCATGCCCGTCGCACACAGATGCACCTGCACGTGAAAAATCAAGCAAGCATCCGTCAACAGTTTCTGTGTTCCATGTCTTTTCCAAAGATCGTTGAAGTACGGCAACTCAAACGATCTACCATCACCAAGCTGAAGATACTTCAAGGCGTACTTGCAAAGAGGCTCCCACGCAAAGTCGGCTTCGGTCTTCGATTCACTGAATCGCTTCAGCGGTGATCCAGGTGCACATGGTGTGGAAGTGTGCACATGAACCCAAAGCCCACTCAGCTTCCACTCACTGACGTACCTAGCAGCTTGCTCAAACACACGAGTCGTTTCCGCATTCGCCGTGATGCCAACATATGGGATCCGAAGCTCACAGCACGCCCTCGACAACTCGGAATCGGCACTACAGCAGACCTCAAGCAAAGCTACAGAACTTCCGGTCTTGTTCTCATGTTGTACATGCAGCTGAGCAAGGGCAAATAAGGCGCTAGCATGTCCGGTCTCGGCAACGAACCCCAAGCGCTCACGATGAAGCACATGCATTCTAGTTGGCAAACACTTCGTCAAAAGATCAGCTGGATTGACAGTACCCCGCAGCCACCTGAGCTGGATGCGGCCAGACCTTAGGTGCTCCCGGAGCCAGGCTATGCGGATCTCAATATGTCGACTCCGCCGAGGCAGATCTTCCCCCTTGAGGAGGTCGACTGCCGACTGTGAGTCTGTCAAGATCTCAGCTACAGACTCCTGATCAGGATCATGGGAGTCCTCATCCTCCCGAGTGTCCAATTGGACATCATACCGAAGAGATGCCTCGCCAAAACTCGCCAATACCCGATTCACGCTGAACATGAATGCGACACATTCTTGGGCCATGAGTTGCAAGGCGTGCAACTCCGACTCGCAGGACGACAAACAGACTACGCTTTGTGTTTTGGCAACTAATCTCACAGCACTCCCTGCAAAGGTGATTGCTCCTCCAGTGATGCCCCTCCGCTCAAGGAAGCGATATGGAGCATATGAGGCGTCCGCGAATACATGTACCCGCGTCAGCAGCTCATCGCGTGAGCAGTTCAAGAACTCAGGATCCAAGCTCGCCGAAGGAATCTGATGGATTATGTACTCGTCGCCCTTTAGGAACCGAAGGACAGCACGCAAAGCAGACTCAGTGGCTGAAGTAGGCTTGCTCTGTTGTGTGGCAATCAAGGTGAGCATCAACTTAATGTCCTGCCTCGTCTGAGCATACCATAACAGCCGGCCCAATGCTCGCCTAAAGCGCGAATATGCTTCCGGTGTGAGTTCTGGACCGGATTTCTCAAGCAAACTGGCAACATCAGGCACCGCTTGTGAACCCTTCGTGATCCCGTAGGCGCTAAAACATGGTTCTAAGCACTGCTTGTCGATGCTCAACTCAATCACAGAAGAACCTGGCCATCTACGGATGCATCTACCGAGGAAGGTGAGGCTCCCACCTCCGGCGCTCGAGGGAAAGATCCTTCCTGTGATCTTCACATGCAACCGCTTCGAGATGGCACTGAGAATGGCCTGTTCAACAAGCTCATCATCAGTGATGATCAACAAATCATCCACATAGGCAATCACGATGGCTCGCCCACCATGTGCGGTCTCACGCACCTTTGTGCTCACCCATCCAGTGAATAGGCACGGCTCGCGTTCACAGCTGTTAAGTCCAAGTGGCCGTATAAGGCCAGTCAGAAGCCGTAACCATGCCAACGAAGCTTCCCTAAGACCATTCAAAGCGCAATACAAGAAGAAAAACGCAGGAAGTCCATTAGACAATGACACAGACAATGGCAACTTCAGAATGACAGGAGTCTTAGCTTCTAACGGACTGTTCATGAACGCATGGCCAATGTCCGCACCGCATCCTCGCATATCACGCGTGGCAAGCATGATCAGTGCTAGCATAAGCGAGTCAAGACTCGGAGTGGGACTACTGAAACCCTGTTTGCGTGCAGACCCATTGGCTATGTCCTTTGCAACGATCCTGCTGCGAACTCGCTGAGCATTCTTACGAGCGCAGACCCACCTGGATTGGATCACACACATTCCCGGATGTTTCCGCTTCAGCGCATCAACTTCCTCAGAACCGATAATGCGGCCTGTGCGGCAATTCTCCAAATTGCAGATTTCCTCCTTCATGCCAGCAAACACCAAATCTCCCGGAAGCTCTTCAAGCGTGCTATCATCAATGCCGCCGTCAGGGCACCACAAGTGCACCCGTGTCCCCCCAAGTGGAACACTCTCAAACTTCGGCTTAGCGGCATTACCAGAAGATGACTCATACCTGATGCTGTTGATCCCTTCATCGAATACCTCAGGACGAGTTACAACTTCATTCAAGACAACAGGCTCATGAGCGTCAGACGCCCACATAATTCCCTCGATCATCCGCGGAACGCTGGGGCCTGAATCACGAATCTCGTTCTCAAGATCAACAACCTCAACATCAGACATGCGCTTCACTCCTCGTGACTCGGAGCCACCACCAAAGCTGGCATGCCCAGCTGAAGATCCCAACTGAAGCCCTGTGGAGCCTTCGCTCCTGTCGCTCTCAACCGGCTTGGGTCTCTTGAGTAGCGAAGGTCGCGACGGTTCACTAGCACGCAACCTCTTTGCCTCAGGCTCCAGGCCTCCAGAATCAGACGATGTCCGATGCGACCCTGCATGCTGGGCATCACTACGGACGCCATCGGCATCAGGACCTTCTGTATCAACAGGCACATTACCAACGCTCACACGGGCACTTGAGGGCAGAACCGGCTGAGACCTCTGAGGCACAACCTGCGGCTCCATTGAACGGTCAAGGCCTGATGCACTGGAACGCTCGGGTCACCAACATCTACGGCCATCTCCTGACCAGATTGGTCGGGTGCCGCAATCGGATCCGCGGACACAACTCGAGCTCTATCCTCAGCAACGGCCGCACCGTCACCAGCGACTGACTCCCGAAGCCAGTGAGCGTACCTCTGCTGGCAAGTCCGACCGTGCTTCTGACCTGCCCGTCGGCCAGCTTGAAGATTAGAGCACGCTGGGCATCGAGCCGTGTACCCATGACGCCGCAGCCACTCAACAGGTGGCCCCGATGCAGGCCCACGGACTGACACAGGAGGATCAAGCACTTCACGATGCTCAAGAACAGGAGGGACTCTGGGTCCGCCACCAATGGGAGCAATCACTCCTTCCACGAGCTCAAGCCGCCAAGTTAGTGGAACCGTCACCTTCACAGATTTTGCGTTAAAGACCTTTAGTTCCAACCTGCCCTCAAGTCGAATCAGCGCAGCAACACGAATGGCCTGGGACCCTAGCACCGGGTAGAGGAAGGCAGCCTCCGTGAACCGGGGTAGGTTCGGTCCCAGATCTTTTATCGACTGCGGCAGCTCGGCTAAGACCGTAGCGCTAAACAGAGTGAAGGCGCCCTTGGGGGTAGGTCTCTGCAAAGGCATGTCACATGGTGCAAGTTCCGACCCATGAGCCTTCGAGAACCTGTTCAAGCTACCGCAAAGATACGTAAGAGCAGCACTGAAACCGACGTGATTGAAGCAGATGTCCAAGCCTTCATGATTCAAGTCACTACGCAATGTTTGCAATGACTCTTTAATCTTCCTTACTCCGCGCTCGGCCACACCAATCGACTCGTGACACTGAGGACCTGCTTTCCTGACCTGAAACACAAACTCATCGGAGGCGCCGGCCACCAAGTCCGACACGGCTTCTTCTGCGTCTGTCAACATAAGGATTGAACATGTGCCCGACTCAAGCCCAAACTCACGAAGCCACCTCACAATGTCGGTCCTGCTAGCAACTAGGTTGTCAGACGTGACGATGGCTCCTATCATGGACGACATCCGTTCCACCATCACAAGCACACGCAAGTTGTCCGATCTGACCTCTCGTCTCTCCTCGCCAGTACTCGAGAGAAAGAAGAAATCAGCAACTACCTCAGTTTCAAGACGACCATCCCTACGACGCCTATGCTGAAAAACCGTTCTAGACACCTGGCAGTGCTTGCACCCAGGGTGATATGGAGTATGACCTTGTAACCGGTGCAGGGCCAACTCCGCTTCACTCGAACGGGTAAGTGGAGACACAGGCACAAGTGGGACCTGAGGCGTCAATGGCGCCAAACACAGCTCGCCCTCAGGCGACTCCGGATGCACCACGGGTCTCAAACGCACCCAGGGCACATTACAGAAAAGCACGATCTCCTTAGCACACGCGCCTGAAGCAGACGCAAGGTGGATGCCCTCCCTCGATTGAGAAAAGGTCCAACCACGGTGACACAGCATGGTCGTGGAAATGATGTTGTGATTTGTGTCGCCAATCCAAACATTCATGCTTGCTTCACGCCAATCACTGGTACCATCAGGCAACTCAAGAAAAATCTCAACTCGTATGGTTCTCTCAGCAAGCATCTTCACCGGACTACCGTTGGCCGCTGAGAATCCCTGCTGCACTCGCGAGCTCCTGAGCTCACCAACATCTATCCCAAACCACGCAGCAGCACTCTCACTCAACACAGAAACTCCAGCCCCGCTGTCAAGCAACCACCACTCGCAGTCCTGTGGGTCCTCTAGGATCTCATTTACAAGCAACGGCGCAAAGATCACAGCACTCAACTGTAGGTTTTCAACTGGCTTGCTCTCCTTCGAAGTCTCAGCGACCGCGCTACCCCAGGCCTCGTGACCTGCACTGCTATCCCACTGATCCCAGCCTTCATGCCAGGAGTCGTCGGCCCAAGTCGCGTCGTCAAGACCTCCCTCATTGCTTTCCTTGGACTCCTCAACCAGTTCATACATCTTCCCTTTCTTACCTTTAGATCCTTTCGGCTTACCTTTAGCCTTCCCTTTGTCCTTTCCTTTGTCCTTTCCTTTGTCCTTTCCTTTTCCTTTCACAAGTTTTCCTTTCTCCTTTCCTTTTCCTGCCTTTCTTTTACCTTTAGGATGGCCTCTAGGACAATTGTGGCTCACATGCCCATACTCGTCACAGGCAAAACACTTGACCTTACTCAAATCCGTCGTGCAAGAGCTAGTCTTATGCTTTCTACCACACCTATCACAGCGTTCCTCATTCACAGCGGCGATGCTCCACGAGCCATCCCACTGATACCAATCATCACCGTTGTCATACCAAGCTTTGTCATACTGATCATCACCATCACTCTTGGTCAAATCAAAAAGCTCACTCACATGCTTTGTCCAAAGTTCAAATCCAAAAACAATCGCTGTTGCTGTTCGTACTTTAAAGCAGAAAGACGTGCGGTCTGATAGGTATCTGCAGCTGAGTGATGCAACACATGCTTCTTCGCTTCTTCAGGCAGACTACGCAAAGGAATCACTAACATGTCTCCGTCACCAATGCTCAAGCCTTGCCTGTCCAGATGCGATGGCAGTGTTCCTAAAGGCTTCGAAAAACGTGCTCCTTCAATGTCAAGCTTCCGGATCACATCTCCTACAACCGTCGCTGCACTCATTTCACTGCTCTTCATCGAGAAGATGCGTCCCAACAGCTCAAATCTCATGGACAGCGCTTCTGCCCTTGATCTCAAAGAAAACTGTTGACCAAGCTGACGCAGCAACTCAAAATCACATGAGGTGTTTCCTAGAAATCTCACGGGATCGGCGACAGAGTTATCAAGCGGCAACCCTTCACCAAACGCTTGTATCATGAGCATTGCGCGCGCGTGCCCCGCAAAAGCAGTTCTCAAGATCCCGAACAGCCTCACTGATCTCACCTTCTGGTCTTCAGACAACGTCTGCTGCCAAATGACTTCAGGCCACTTAACAGCACAAGAGATCTCTTCAGTAAACGTCATGCTGGCCAATGCTGCCCACGACTGAAGGGCAACAATGTAGTCGGAAAACCCAGCAATCTCCACTTCTCTAGACGTCCACTTTTCAACACCGGCACTTGGTGGTTGACCTAGCCACTTGTCCGCTCTAGAGAAGGCGTCTCGACTCTCAAAGCTCTGCTGGTTCATTTGTGGCAACTGGTAAGCCTGACAAGGCAACACCCCTGTAGGCGCTCCTGGAGCAAACTGACCCTGACGAGCATCAGGATGTACCGGCCTTTCACCAAACCGATCTGGAACACCCCTAGCTTGATACATCAGCTGTTCGTTCAGCACCGTCTGTGCTGCCTGTGCCTGCTGAGGCGACATACGCGAGATAAGCACTTGCATCTCTCTCAAGAGATCACTTTGAACGGCACCCTGCTGCGGAACACTTCCAACAACTTGAGCACTGCACGCGTTGCAAGGGACTGGGTTAACAACTGCTGGAGCAGGCTGTGGTGGCACTGGCACGTGATTTCTAAACGACTCTCCAAGACTCGAGATATCACTTCCTGTGCCCTGTCCGACCACACCTGACGCTTGTCTCTGCACTCCAACTGGCAAAGGCTGCTGAGGTCTCGCTTGCTGTTGCTGTCTAAGCTGCTGCTGTTGCAGAAAAGCACTCCACGGATCCACCTCCTCCCCTCCCTTACCTGCTCCCTTCAGACCTTGCTCCAGTCTGTCCGGCGAGCCAGGATAGCTCTGCATAACTTCGCGTCACACAAGCTAGTTCTTAGGGCTAAGGCAGAGGAGCGTCGGCTCCGCTACCATGTAGAAACTTACAAACACTAGCACAGCTCACACAGCCTGCACAGCACTTTCGCACTCACAGCAAGAGAAGTGTCTCGGTCGTGACTTGTCTGAGCTACTGCACTCTACTTTGCTGCTTCACAGCTCTCCGTACTTGAGCTCTGCATTCCTCATGCAGAAAACACGCGGTCGGCAGCTTCAAACTGGAGTGATATGCTTGCATATCACGCTCTCCTCGCTGACAAAACTCTTCAAGGCTAAAAACTCACGTCGTGGCAAAAACATGCTCATGTCTTCACATGCACCACAACTGCACATTGGTTGGAGAAAATAAAACCTCGTTCCAAAGCTCATGCCCTCATGCACTGCAAAAGCTGGTTCCATGCTGTCATACCGCAGGTAGTGTTACGTACTTTCACAGAACTAGGATTTCCGCCACAGCGCGGCGTGTTGAGTAGGCTTCACTCTGCGGGGCAACCCCACATTCCCACAGAAACTCCCCCGAAAAGTCCCCTAACTACTAATTCTCAACCTCCACGTGGGCGCGCGGGGGGAATAGGTTATAGGAGATAACTTGCATTTCGGCCCCAGTTTTGGCGAAACATCGATTAACACCCGTAGGGCGGCAAATCTGGCTAAGGCAGGCTCAAGATAGGCTTAAGATACATGCCAAGATGCTCCCAAACAAAGCATGGTCCAAGCTGGAGGCTGCAACCCTTTTGACCCTCAACCGCTGCACCGTACTTGTGTCGATTCTGGAAGTTATAAGGGAGGGTCAAAGGCCGAGGGTATCATTACACTCTTAAGGAATCTTCTTAAAGAGAAGTGGGGATTACGGGATTATTATCTACCGTAACGTAAGTTGTACATCAGCCTTCGAACTTGGACCCCCTCCCTTATAGACATTCCACAGGGAACTGGTCACAAAAAGCACAGAAAACGGCACTGTCGCGGACGCATCGCTTAGCGACGCCGCGATCGGGCCTTGGGTGCTGTGGCGGTCTTGGCCTTAGCTTTAGCTTTGGCTTTTGCCTTTACTTTTGCCTTCGCCTTTGCCTTCGCCGCCAACGTAAACGGAGTCGTCGTGACCACCGCGGGGTCGTCTTTTGCAACCGCTTCATCGTTGTCGATGTCGTCGTCCTCGAGTGCCTCACATTGTTTTGATCCAAGCCCGGAAAACCTTGAAGTTCACTATACAAAGCATTATTAATCACAAACGATACACGACCCTCAAAAAGTTGCTACTTTAGGGGCTTTTGGGCTTGGCGTTCGGCGATATAATTTCCAAGGAGTGCGCTATAACAACATGACTTCCCAAACCCTTCAACTAGGACATTGCGATCAAGTCTCCGCGCGTTTCGGTGGCTCCTCGTGGTCTCAACTCAAGCTCCGCACATCAAAACTCATTTATTCAACGGTTGAACGATTGTGTGTGAATTCGCGAAGCACCGAAACGTAGAAGTTCAATCATGTCCTCGGAGAGGCGGGGCTTGGCCGGAGCTCTCGATTCGATCCGCTTGTCATCTGGATCTGTACTGTCACCCTCATCCTCAGCCCAGAAATCGAACCCACGAGTGCAGTGGTATGCCGGTGCCGTCTGGCATCAGCTGCATCTTTCAATCTGTACTGAGCCGAATGCATCGCTGGAAGCGGTGGGCTCAAGCCCAGGGTCAGGGCCCTCAGCCTCAACACAAGGCTGACGAGCTTGGACTTGCAAAGAGCATTCGGCTATGTAGGCCCACTGCAGCAGCAGGACTCGCAAGCCCCTTCGCGTCTGGAAACTCGACCCATGCAGGAACTGGAACATCCTGACACCGCTCCAGGGAGGCGTTGCAAACTGGCACAACAAAAACTATGACACTGGTCCTTGGTCGCCTCTTCCACTGCCGCCGTGCCAGGATTGATGGCTCTCGCAATCTGGCTGGCCTGCGAACGACAGTATGTGCGATAATCTGTGGATAGGGAAAGACAGGCGCAACCAAACTTCACACAAAATCAGGTCCTTATCCAGGTCAACTGGCGTGCCAGGATTGATGCCTCCATCAATCTCGGGGGCCTGTGAACGTCAATATGTGCTTGCAGCGATGATAACCCCAAGAGGAAAGACTGGCACAACCAACTATACACACAAAATCAAGTCCTTGTCACCAGGATTGCTGGACCCAGGCAGGGCCTGGGCATGGGGCGGCATCATCAGCATCATTATCATCGGAGTCCTCATCACTACTACAACAGACAATGCGTCGCTCATCTACAGGTATCTACAGATCATCCGCACACGTCGCAATACTGGTCATGCTCCCTGTGTATCGTCGTCAGCACTGGGATCATCCTCATATCTGGCAAAATACCAGGAAGCGGCTTGTAGCTTGTGTTGCAGACCAACGGCATCTAAAACGTCTGACACAATTCCACATGATCTGCTAAGCCTCAGGCATTACCAGGCTGCTCCTGCCCTTCCACGCCTTCCATCCTCTGCGTCTCAGCAGCCTCAAGCATGGAATCGGCAGCATGCCCCAGATGTCTGTGGCGAGCGCATGAGCACCGAAACTGTCGCAATCTGCTGAGATACGGCCACGGTGTCTTCATCGTTGCCACCATTCCTGAGACCATTCCCATTGCGCTCCGACGCCGATGCGTCCTGCCAATCTGTTAGGTCCTTTAGCTCAAACGATCGAGCTTAAGAGCGATATGAGTTGCTGGCGGAGTGGGTGCGTGGGGCACTCCAAAACAAAAAAACCTTTTCTTCCGGGGAGACCCAGCATCATGAGTACAATCATGAGCATCAGTTGGGGTGTTGGTGTTGGTGGTGGTTGTTGTTTGTACCGCAGTTAGGAGAGATCCGAACGTTGCGACAGGAACTAGGTCAGCGAGTGTTCGCCGGATGCATGGTGCATCACGCTGCTGTTGAGCGTACCAAGACTCCGCGCTGTCACGAGTGACAGCGCACATAACTATAAAGGACCAATGCGCACAACGCGAGGCTATTCCCCGCATCGACCGTGTCTACGACACAGGTGTGCTCAGCTTTGCCCGTGATGGCCATGTTCCGTCAGCGAGTGCTCCGTCATCAGCGCAGGCAGTCGAAAACCAAGGTTCAGGAGCCGTTTCCTTGAATCAGTCGAAAGTCTCTGTAATGAGCGCACGGTATAGCCGATGAGGATCAGTCTGTCCCCGCATGACCACGGCGTGGTAGCATGCTTCAGGAGCGGACTAAACGTACAGTGCGGCCATCCGATTCTGTGCATCGTACCAGGACCTGAGGTCTGATCAAGGACGTGGGCTCCGGCAGCGTTCTGAACCCATAAGCTCCCTCCTTTCCAGCGAGAACAAGGAATCACTGCGTTGAGTGAGCATGGATCGTTATGGGCATCACTGTGAAGCTGCATCAAGGTGTTCCTTTGAAGCGTGACGGATGAGAATGTAAATTCAGGCCCGCAGGCTTCGCGGATGATTGCCGTGAGCGCCCGTGTGACTTGCGGGTACAGCCCCGTGCTCGTCAGGATACCTGTGTCGTGCGCAAAGGTGTATGCACCTGACGAGAAGCTGCATTGACGAGGCACATTTGCACTGAGCTGCTTTCGCCGTTTCGCCGTGGCCCGGTCCGGTAAAGCATCCATAATCGCTGAGAGATTCTCGAAGGTGGCAACGCCTGCGTCCAGGATACCATTAGCCATGTTCTCCACCGTGCACCGTCTCTTCGTCATCATGGTGGCCTCGCCTGGAAAAGTGAGTGCCAGTTGGTGTGGTGGGTGGTTGCGAACCGACTGATGGCACATATCCAGAACGTGTTGCTGCTGGCTCTCCATAACATTCCACTCCTCAGTAACAGAAACCGCTGAAGTGAGGGGCTCGAAGCGTGGAGGACATACCAGTTCCAAATCCATATCCTCAGCGATTAGGGGAGGAGATTTAGGGCTCTCGGGGTCAAGGTCGGTGGAGGCGGCAGGCTCAGATGCCGAGCTGTGCAGCGAGCTGGGTGAGTCCACCTGATTGGCGAAGCGTGGGTGCGCTGGTCCCAAAATGGAGGGGAGCTCAAGTTCCCATACTTCTGCAGGCACGTTATCGGGCTTGCTGGGCCACGACTGATGTGACGTGCTGTCGGCTGACATGGCATGCATGGACAATGTGGGCTTGAGCGGTGAGGCGCAAGAGGAAACAAAGAGTGGGGCGGCCCAGCACTGGGGAGGACCCATGAATGCAGAAAGGTATGCGATGCAGCGGCAGCAAGGGAGACGTTTTTGAAGCCCACTGAATTTGCAGTGCGGCAAGTCCCGCGGCGAGCCCCCGGCCCGCGGCCTCTTCCCCTTGCCTCGCCGACAAGACGGGGCAAGAAGAAATCGTGGTGCATGTGTGCTGGGCCTCTTGAAGGCCAGCTAATCCCCGCGCCTGCAAAGCAACATGTAAACCTCCCTGGATGCGAAAGCGTCCCCTCGTCTGAGTCCCGATGTGTCGCTCAAGGCTGTAGGCTCGAGGCCGTCATCACAGAAGTAATCAACACCTGAGGCATGGTCATGTATGATTGTGGTGTAATGACCTGTCTGGATGTCTGGACCACGGTGCAAGACAGCGGCTGCTACAGTGTATGTGACATTACAAGATTCCATACCCTCCCCCGTGAAGCATGACATGTTGATGGTACGGGGCCATGTAATAAGAGCATGGTGCTTGCATGCTCCCTCGGGTCCGTGCGTGTAACGAGCAAATCTGAGCGCCAGGAGCTCAGGCGGCACCCTAAGGGCATGTACAGAAGCCTGATGGTGCCACGCATGTAAGAGACTTTGAGTCCCTAGCTCATCCCCGTTTGGGAGGTCCAGAGTGACTGCCTGGTGGCACTCTCCGGACTCTGTAATGCGAATCCCGAGTTCCGTGTCACGGCGCGCCTCCCATTCCCCCGAAGTGGCCTGGGGGCAGAGTTTGCGGATCAGATGTGCGAGGAATTCGGCGCTATCATGCTGTCTGTGTGCGTTGGCCCAGCCTGTCATGGCAAAACGCCATAGGAGCATACCTGGTATGAAATGAGGGCGGCGCGGCAACCTACGCAGAAAAGAGAATGCCTGGCATCCAGCGTGCGTGAGAGCCATCGGGCCGTCCTGTGAAAAATGGTCACCGTTCAGGATGGTCCAGAGGAGAGCTCTGGCGGAGGCATTAAAGTAACAGTAGTTACCTGGATTGCTAAGAGTGATGGTCCTCAGGAGTCAGGAGTACACGCGATCCAAGAGCTGCTGAAGCGTAGGCGGACGCTGCATGGTCTCTCTCCTGAACTGAACCCCCGCCAATTGCAGGGCGGCACATCCTTGGAGCTGCGTGAGAAGATCGAAGAGTTGATTCGCTTCGGAGCAGCGGTTCGCGACATCCATGAGCACTCGGACTGTTTGTCCTTCCATGCCTTCCTCGAGGCCCCGCAGCGCATGAAAGCGTGACAATGTGTCTGGGTGGAGAAGCCCTTGAATTTCCTGGAGGATCCTCAAGAGCTCTCCCGGAGAGATGGGGGTCCGCGCGGTGTCCACCGTCAGTGCCTTGAGATCTGGGCACCACCTCTGATAGATCCATAGACCAGCGTCGTTTGCCCATCCCGAGCTCTTCACCGTCTTGAGGGTCTCCTCGCTCGGGCTTTGGACCGAGGACTTGATGAATTCTATCAGACTCCAGAACATGGCCTGTCGGATGGGAGTGTTCTTGAGCTTGCTGTCTGGCTTGACCACCGACTCTCGCCACACCTTGGCAGCCTGAACCAGGGCAGGAATTGGCGACGGTGCCGGGATCTTGAGCCACCATACCCACCCCGTGCTGAGTCGGAGCGTGGAGATCGCCTCCTGGTGATGCATGAGAAGTCTGGTCACCAGCCTCAGCGTCTCCTATTGACCCTGTTGTCCTCGCTGCTGATGCGTCTGGCCCTGAGATTCTCCGCCCTGCTGACCACCCGAGCGGTTCCCCCTGCCGTAGCGATGGCCCTTTCCTTTCCCACCTGAGTTGGGTTTGCTTGCCTTGTTCTGGCGCTCTGGCGCGTTGGCTGTGTCCGTGGGCTCCGCCGTGGTTGGGCGCTTGCCCCTCATCACCGGACCGAAGAGCTCCTCCATCGCCGAGTCTGCCGCTGCGGGGTTCATACCCATGTTGTAGTGCAACAAGGCAGGCTTGCCAGAGCGCGATGCAAGTGGCAAGGTGTTGTCTCGGATGGGCCCTGGCTTGTCCACAGTAGAGGCACGGCGAGAAGGCTCCACCTAGACGGGCGGCCAACTGAGTGGCTTGCTCGTTAAAGACAAATGGCTCAGGATGTTGGCTGCGCATGTGGATTTTAATGGTGTGGGAACGGTCGTGCCATTGTCCACAGAACAGGCAGTGGTGCGCTAGCTCATTTATCCACTCCTCCCTGGAGTCCGGACAGCCGGAGAACCTGCATGGCCTCCGTAAGGCGTACAGGCGAGGTCATGACCACTGGTGCGCTTCCCTCCTCTTGAGTGTCTACCTTAGGGACTGGCATGCCCGTCGGCCTTTGTGTCTCCTGCTGTCGGTGGCAAGGCTTGTCATCATCGGGTCTGGAAAGGTGGGGCACGGCTGACGAGGGTGCGACCACATCCTTAGCCGAGCTGGCATTCTGATTCACGGATGTTTCCTCGGTGCACATGGCGGGCTGGGAGTCTAACCTTTCCGTGGGGAGTTCCTGAGTGCAGCGCTGCTGGGTAACGTGGGTCTCCAGCACCTCCCATCGCGCGAAGGCGACGCCACATAGGGCGCAGATCGGCATACCCTGAAGTGCATGCTGCGCCCGATTGAACCGGACCTTACGCATGTAGAGCTTGTGAACCTTGGTGATATGCCATCGCAAGGTCGAGAGGCTGTGGTATTCCTTGGGACAGTGAGGGCATGACCATCCAGTTGCCTGTACGCGACTAGCCTCAACAGGCGGCGCTATGGCTTCATGGGTGGAGGGGACAGTGGTTGTGGCCGGGGGTGTTAGGGGAGCGATGGGTGGCGGGAGTGGAGTGTGGTAGGTGGCATTAGGCTGTAGGTGTCTAGGATGCACAGGGTCGCGAACTGCGTTGAGCACGGCAGGCCTATTAAGTGGTGACAGGCTGTCAACATCAGGAGCGTCCGCGCTAGCATCCCTGTTCCCTTCAGGCTGTACGAAGTGCACCGTAGACTGACCGGAGTGAGTTGGGTAAGGAGAAGGAGACCAACAACTCTGCAGGTGTCTCATCCATGGGTGATCCGATTGCTGCACATGAACATCTGCAGGATCCCGGCGATCCACCAATACGCGATGTTGCCGTTCCAGATCCTGTTGGGGAGTCTGCAGGCGAAGTCTGGAAAGTAGCTCGGGGTCTGATTATGTGTGATGTGAGCGGGGGCTCTCGCAATCGCGCGAAGTTGCCGCATGAGTACTGTCTGCAGAGAATTAAGCTGTTCCGCGTTGAGACCGCAGGCTCCTAAAGAGTATAGGGCCGTGGGGAGTACCGTGGATCGCCACAACAGAACCCTTTGGCCTAGCGTAAGCTTGTGTCTGCCTTGTAGAACTTTGCGGAGGCGACTGCAAGTTGCTTTACAGGCGTCAAGTCTGTGTTGTAGCGTTTGCTCAGTGAAGTTGCGGTATGAAGCCACTGCTCCTAAGTACACGGTTTTCTCCACTATCGGTAGGAGGAGGTCTTCTCCCGAGGCCCTGACCCGTAGGAATCGCGTGCCTTTGACCACCTTCGTGAATTCAGCAAGGGCAGCTTTGCGCTGCGTTCCCCCTACCGTGAGGATGACAGCGGCTTTTTCGGCATTATCGATCATCCCATGTTTACGCAGGACAGCAAGGACTACTCCTACTCCTTGACAGAGGCGATCAAGTTCATGGCGCGTGTGGAACAGGCCTGAAGCATGGAAGTCGTCGGCATACAGGGTCATATGCCGGGCCGTCCAGCCCATCTCCAGTCTCTGGTCCATCCTTCGAAGAAGCATTGAAGTGAAGGCTGCGAACAGCAGTGGCGACACCGGGCACCCCTGTTTAACCCCTCGGCTGGAGCAGACCTCCGCGCTACAATCTTCAATCGTGATGCGGTACCTGCTGCGCCCTATCCAGTGTAACAGCAGTTGGGCAGGGCCCTCCTGGACGCCGGCTTCTGCCAGTGCTTCCGCCAGTTCCTGGCGGGGTACCAAATCGAAGGCGGTGCTTAGGTCAATGCATATCTGCAGGCCGCCTGCCAGCGGTGCTGGTCGGCGGCCTAAGCGACGGTTGTACAGGGTGCTCCGGTTCCGACTTCTGAGATCTTTGGCCATGCTACAATGATGAAAGACGCGCCTGAGCGCTTCCTGCGTCGACCTACCCTTGATATACGCAAATTGTGGGGTGTCAAGGATGTATTGGGTCACGTCAAATCGGATTTTGTCCATCAGCATGCTTATGATCGATTTACCCAGTGCGTCGATAAGTCCTATGGGCCTATAGTGTGTGGGAAGGGTTCCTGGTTTCCCAGGTTTGAGGAGAAGGGCGAGCTTAGCGACCACCCACTGATCTGACACAGTGGTCTCCCCAGCCCTCCAGCTGTGGGTGAGATGCTCAGCAATGGCTGGCGCGGTAATGTCTGAGCACATGCGCCACACAGCCCCAGGAGACGACCCTGGGAGTCCGGCTTTGGATCCCGGCAGACGCTGGAGGGCCTGTTTCACCTCGTGCTGACAGGCCGTGACGTCTTCAGTCAACGCTACTGCAAGGAGGTGGTTGGTGGCGTCCTCGGATTTGTACAGTTTCTCAAAGTGCTTACGCATTTCGGCCACTTCCTCGGTAGGAGTGAGGAGTTTTCCGTCTATCCTAAGCTGAAACTTCCGATACACCGCCCGCGGCGCAAGTTGATTAATAAGCTTGTGGTGCTCCCTGTAGTCGTGATCGGCCGCAGCTTTGTGAGCAAGGGTGAACATGCCCTGGAGCTTTTGTTTGCACAACAGTGTGCCACGTTCCTTCGCGGCCCGGTGCAGCTTCCGGAAGTACATTGTATGCTTCCAGATTTGCATGGCCATCTTGAGTGTGGGCCTCCCGTTCGACCTGCGAACCAGGGCTGCACGAGCTCTGAAATGCCCCCACATTGTCTCCGCATAGTGCGTGATTGAGCCGTCCTGCCATGGTTTTTCTGTGCGGCTCGGCGGCCTCTTAGGAAACAGCCTACATGCAATGCGATAGATGCCCTCTTGAAGTTGTTCAATGTCCTCGGTTCCCCGATCCACAAGGCTTTTGACCTCAACCCGGAAATCCCGAACCCTTGTGTCCTTCTCATCTCCTAGTGCCGCCTGAACAGCATGACGGTCTACCTCTAAGCGTTGTTGTGGGTGTTGTGCCTGCTGATGCTCCCACGGTTGCCAGTGTTGCAAAACATGCGCGCAGACAGGGATGTGTCGCGGCCCGCCCCTCCATCTACCCACAGGGAAGTTATGCACAGGACAAGCTGTCTTGGAAGCTCCCCGCGCGTGCAGTCTGCGCGTCAGCCAGAAATCGATTTGGGACTGCTGTTGACCCCACTGGTACGTGTGTAGGGGAGCGGCTGTAGCGTAGGTGTTCAGCACGGCCAGGTCCAGGCCTTTGATAGCAGCTGCGAAGTCGGCAAGATCCGCAGCGGTGTGATGCGACTTGTGTAGGATTCCCTGACCCGTGTGTGCCGGTATGGACATGCAAGGTGTGTTGAAATCCCCTCCAATCAGCAACCTACTACGAAGTGGAACTGCCTGCGCCTGTTGGATGAGCCCTTCCAGCGCCTTGTGCCTGAGGGCAAGCACTTCAGGGGATGACCTCCATGTGTGCTGGTAAAAATTTAGAATGTCCACCTGTCGAGAGCCGTGCTGGAAACACACTCGGAGAAGTCTGCCCTTAATGGGTGCGACATGTCGGAGTGTACCCTTATCCACAATCCGTTTGGATACAATGGTGAGCACTCCAGCCTGGCAGTGATCCTTAGCGCTAGTTCCAGAATGAATGTAATAGTGCGTAGAATCTTCCCACTCCGATTCGAACCTCCACTTAGTTTCCTGAAGAAGTACGACATCGAAGGCAGTACTTTTAAGGTAGACCATGAATTCATCAAATAGCCCGCCACCTAGGCCACCGGAGTTCCATGTCAGCAAGTGGTAATGTTTGGGAGGGAGATCCCGGGACCTGGTGGCACTTGCCTGCTTATCTCCCGCGGGGCGAAGACGTGCAACGGAGCCTGGGTGCACACCTGTGGTCCGCGCATCTGGTTTGATCCACTTGCCCTTATACCATGCGCCCCCAAATCTGTGTGCGCGACGTTGGGCTCGCAAATAAGTGCGCTTTTTGATCCTAGAGGAGTCTTGGGTGTGCGACTGATCAGTCGCCTGTCTGCCCAGCGAAAGCTTCGCGGCTTTGTTTGAGGAAGCGGTGTGAAGTACATCCGCTCCTGTCGTGCCCTGGGCCGGCACGACAACCCTCGCGTCCAATGTTCCGGTACTAGCTTGTATGTGTAAAAGTGCAATCCCCAGCCTGAGCCACCAGCCTAGGCGGGGGGTAGTCCGACCGGAACATTCCCCGGACTTGGGACCGGGGGGGCCATGTGTGTGAATGTGTGCCTCTGAGTGTGTGGTGTGTGCTGCCTTGCGAAGTGCGCCCAATACAGCCTGCCATGTCGTCTTGATGCACCCGTTACAAGCTTTGACAACGGCAGTAGTAGTACTGTGGGCGCACGAGATAAGGGCAGGCCTCCAAAGTACCCGCAGCTGACGATGCCAGACGGCACCTATGCCACTCGCTACTGCAGCCCAGAGGTCACTGGGGTTTAGAGCATGGTGACAGTGCAGCACGTCTCTGCGGCTAGTGGGAGTAGGCTGGCCTGTGCAGCACTGGCGCGGCCGGCGCGGCCGCCGTGTACATCTGGTCCTGCGTGTTCGCATCCACGGGTGGTGTTGAAAGGAGCGATTGCGCAATAGGGTAGGGATGTGCCAGTGCACACGGGAGCCAAGGAGGGGGCTAAGATACCCAGTGGGGGCCTCAACCCTACGGGTGGCATCGGGCTTATGGGAGGATCGGAGAGGCATTGGTGGGATGCCCCCGACGCCTGAGGCTGGTATAAGACATGGGCATCTTTGGCTACAGCGTTCCAGAGATTGCAGAACCACTACCGACATTGCAGGTGTGTGGGCGCAGTACAAGTGATGGGTCTTATCCCTACCGGGCGGCGGTTGATGTTGGTCCTGTTTTCCCTGATCCATATCTTTACATCCCTGACCAACCCCCGAATCTCCCGGATCCCACGATTCCCCAGAACTACAAGGCTTGCAACTGCAGCGAGACACAGGCTGTTCGGGAGGTATGGTGAGATCCGTACGCGTACGGAGGTGGGACTTAGCAGGGTGAGTGTGGGGGTCTAGGGGGTCTAGGTCGCCCTTTCGGTCCGGGGTCCATAGGGGCTGGAAAGTTCCCTGCGCAACGAAACCCGCATGACAGAGAGCCCAGGAACCCTCACACGGCTGCATGTATACTCGCACGTCGTAGACCATATCATATCTGTCGCACACCACACGCTGAGCTTGTGTCAACGTAAATGCCTCTGGTGGCGTCTCTTCCCCATCGGCGGATGCATCCCGTGCACTGCGCGAAGACAAGGCCTGTGCTTGATGCTTGACAGCCACCTGAAGAATGATCTGAGATTCCAGGAACAGCGGCGTGCTTGGTGCGGCCAGCGAAGAGTTGACACTGGAGCCCTGCGCGGTGTCTGCTGACGTCCTGGGGCCGTCCGGTGGCCCCTCCTCATCCCCTGAGTTGATGTCAATGACGGTCGGGATCTGGTCTCTGCATGCTTCTATTTCACGATCCTCCTCAGGTGTTACAAGAGGCGGTGGCTGGCATCTGCCGTCTGGCATCTGGTGACGCGACTGCGTCCTGGCGGTGTGATGCTGATTGTCAAGCTGTACCAGGCTGAGTGGCCTCTTCTTAGCCTTCGGCTGCAGACGCGGTTCCCCTTGGTCGTGGGGACGATGTGCCACCGTATTCGGCTCTGCATGTCCCACTGCTAAGACGGAGCTAGACACACTGTCCGCAGCGAAAAGGGTTCCCTGTCGCGCGCCAACAGGCCAAGTACGATGGTGTGGATCATCCTCCTCTGCTTCTCCACTGTCCTCGTGCGACGCCGGCAACGCCGGGGTCTCCGCCCGCCTGGCATAGGCCCTGCCCATCCTGCTGGCCAGAGCCATAAATGCATCCGGCGGCAGCTCCTGCCTGAGAAGTCTGTCGGCAGTCTCGTCTGGCTCACCTGCCGTCATGGTAAACACTGTACGTGGTCGACCGCGGTTCGCAGAAGCAGATGCAGCAGCGTACTGGCTGCCGGAGGCAAGCTCTGCCCTGCTCTCAGAATCCTCATCTTCCGGACGCTGTCGGCTATGCCCGTGCCGGCGCCGGGCCATCGGAGCAAGGTAAGATCTAACGACAGACACCCTGGGGTTCTGGCAGATTTTATGGGGATGGTGCCAACGCTGTTCTAATCGGCTAGAGTCCCATAGGAGGGTGTAGGGCGTGGGTGGTATCAGGTGTGTGACCTGGGCCACAGCTCTACCTTGCGAGTCTGGGTTGTGCCTGTAGGGCCTAAACCAAAAGGGGCTGAGACTGTGGTTCCATGCACACGACTGCAGCAGTGGAATTGGGTCTGATGGAGGTCCACGGGCAGAGTGCGCTCCTGATGGGACCACGCTATGCTGCCGGTCGGCGCAGAAGCTCGGCGGCGGGCGTACCTGTGGCGAGTGTTCAGGTGATTTTGGGTGGTAGGGGCTGCGGTCGAAGCTTCTAAGGGGGGCGTCGCACGATCCAAGCACAGTCGCGAGGACGAGGCTCTCATGGCTTGCACTAATGCACAACCCTTGCAACCTCTGATGGGGTCCCGGAGCGGCAGGTGCCGCGCTTGCAATCCCAAGAATCCCTGTCTGAAT
Organism: Symbiodinium sp. CCMP2592; assembly: GCA_905221615.1. Taxonomy (NCBI): domain Eukaryota; class Dinophyceae; order Suessiales; family Symbiodiniaceae; genus Symbiodinium; species Symbiodinium sp. CCMP2592. The sequence goes on along the minus strand of CAJNDT010000036.1, from coordinate 223,341 downwards.
CGACTCCAAGGGTGCACACATCCGCCACGGGGTAGAGTCGAGTGCCTGTCTACTGCAGAGAGGCGCTTGAGGCGCCACGCAAGCCTTAGTCCATGCTATTGAGGTCCACCTGCTGTTTGCCAGTTGTAGCCGTAGTGTCACCCAGTGCCAGCTTCCGTATTGGGGGACTGGACTGTTCCTTCGCGCCAGACGATGCTGCCTGAGTCTCGTTAGCTCGGGCTTCCGAAGCCACCAAGGCGCGTACAAGCCGTCTGGCGTCGGCTTGGGTTGGCATAGTCGTTGACGGTCGTGGCTCCAGCAGGTTGGATCGGAATCGAAGCCCTTTAAAGCTGATATTGCAAGCAAGGCACCGCTGTTCCAATGGTTTCCCCTCGTCGAGCCAGCTGGCAGCTGACCGACGTGGTGTGATGGGAGCAGATGATTCCAGAGGCATATCCCCACCACTGACCAGAGTAGCATAAGCAGCAGATCAGCAGCACGCAGAGCCAGGACGCGGGACGGCCGAGGTCGAAATGGCAGAGGAAGCCCTGAACACCCCGAAGAGCCCCGAAGGGGGACAAGGAAAGGGCGACCACCGAGGGGCACTCACAAAAGTTTCGGGCCCAGACGCTTTGTTGGTGGTGGTGGTGGTGGTGGTGGTGGTGGTGGTGGTGGTGGTGGCGGTGGTGGTGGTGGTGGCATCGGGTTTCGGACAGTCTTACGACGATGAAAGCACAAGAAAAAACAGACCGGTGATTATGTTGATGGTCATGATGGTGATGGCTTTGGCGATGCTGACGACGACGACGATGATGGCTGTGCACTTTCGGTTTGAAGAGGCCTAATTAGAAGCGCAACGAACCGCACAGTGTCCTTCAGAGCGAGAATTCGTGGCTTCACGGTTTCGGGTGATTTGGGCTCTTCCTTCACGTCGTCTTCGTTTGCCAAAAGCGAGAGAAGGCTCGCGGAGGCAGCGGCTGCAAACTTCCAGAACCATACTGCCGCCTTCGCGCAGACGATAGCTTGGTACACAAACCGGGTGACTCACGACTATTTGAACTATACTCTATCCCGGGCCTTCAGCTTAGCCTCTATCTGTGCATGCGCTGGGTGGCAGCAAAGTTTAAGAGCTTGCTGCACTACTTCCACCATGTGTGTGGTAGTAGATGATGGAAAGTGAGACTCCGCCAAACAGGTGTAGTTGATTGTCACACATGGCGTCTTCGACATCGCGAACTCCCAAAGGATCATGCCGGGCGGGCTTGCGCAATAGCAGCCTTCCTGCAAAATGCAAACGAAGCCGCCAATCATCACCAAATCTTCCATTCTCATGCCCTTCATCACGTTGTGAATCTCGGTCCACCCGGGGGTGCTTGCACGCTTGAGTGCCTCTCCAAATGGCATGCCCACGATGCCACGAACCCCTTGTTCTTGAATGCGCACCACACCGAACATGAAGTCGCTGACCCCGAAGCAACTCCAGTTGGGCGTCGAAAACGTCGCCCGCATGGCGCAATTCCTGGCACATCAGCAAACACGGAACACGTCCCACATTTACCGCCTAAGACGCACAACACGAACAAACACCCGTAAACTCAAACCCCCAACCCCCCCTCTAAACCCCAAAACCCAAGACCCTAAGACCCCAAACCCTATATACCCCTAAGCCCTGAAACCCGAAACCCCTAAAGACCCTATACACCCGAGACCAGCGAGCTCCTCTCAAACAGGTGCCACATGTCTGACGGAACTTTGTTTTGATGATGCCGCAAGAATTTTGTAGTAAAGGAAGTTCCCGCAAAGAGCTCTTTGCTGTCCCCACAAGCAAAGACCTGGATCTCAGGGGCAACACACACCACATCAACCACGGAGGTGCACGCAGGCAACGCATGCCACATGTTTCCAGTTTCTGGCCTGCTCGAAGTTCGGGAAGCTTTCGGTCCGCCGCTGCTTGCAGTCGACTCTGCTCTCATCCGCGGCCTCCCGTATGGCATCGAGCACCGTGTCACTGTTGCGCAAGACCTCAGAATGATCAAGTTTCAACTCCTCGCAGCTGCCACCGAAGGCGTCCAATCCGTGCTTCTCGCTGTACCAAACTGGCCCCTCCAAGCATCCAGCTTCGTACTCTGCCGCTTCGACCATCTCTTGCAATGAATCGATGAGCGGACACTCGACGTCAGGCAACGTAATCTCCTCAAACACGTCCTCGGGCTCGGGCTCCTTTGCAGCCTCATGCTGGGCAACTTTACCGGCCTTGGCTTTGGCTTTACCGGCCTGGGCTTTGGCTTTGCCTGGCGCTTTCCCAGCAGCTGCGGCTTTCCTCCCGCTCTGCACGGGCTCGGGCAGAGGAACCTTGTCAGCGGCTTCGAGGTCCACTAGGTCGTCAACCGCAGCTGTCAGAGATGCGGAAGCATTAGACAGGGATTGCTGCGCAGCCTTGAACTTGGCAGAGAAACACTTCACAGCGTCGGCTGGCAAGGGCACCCCGCGAGCATGGACCAGGGCGACGGCCCTATTATTGGCAGGTGAGCGAGGAGCTTCGGCAAGTGGCGAAAACTTCGAGGTAGCCCGATCCCACCGATTGATGATGTCCAGCGGCATCTCGTCCTCAAGGTAATCTTCCGACACGAAGCCTTCCAACGATACGTAGCGCTGCGTGAGCAACTCCCTCAACTCGCACAGATCATGATGGAACCTCTGTGACACCTCCAGCTGTTCAACCACATGCTGCTTCCAAACCGCAAGGCTGCGCGCAGCATTTTCTGCTGCAGCAACATCTGCCGTTTCAACGTGAGCTGTTGAAGCTCCGCATCCGGCTTGCTAAGCTTGCCAGGCTTGCCAGGCTTGCCAGGGGCAGGTATGTCTGGTCCACCACCGCCACCACGCTTGGCCTTATCTTTCGCCTTGGCTTTGGCTTTGCATTTGGCGGTGATCTGCAGGACGCCGTGGCCGGGAAGCGTCGGCATCCTCGTGAAGTTCTCCGCACCTAAGCATGCCACAAACATTCGGAAAAAACTTCCACAGAGTATGCACGACCGGATATGAAAGTCTGGCAAAGGCTGGGACTGCCAAGATTGGAAAAGATGCCAGTGTCCGCAGCAAGCGTTGCATCACTCATCAAGCCTGTCGGCGCATGTGTAACATCTAAGTCCGCAGGCATAGTAAGTAGCAAGACGTACAGAAAACAAGTAACCTAAGAGTCCATCTAAGGCACTCTCATGCAAGTTCGCAGGATCAACGGATTCTTCATCCACTTCCGTGGTTCGTCTGACTCCCTGCCAGGCCAGGTGCACGAAACAGTGAGATTCCGAACACGATCCGAACAAGAACTCCGCAACGAAAGCCTTGTCGTGCATCAGCGAACGCCCAGCTGTTGCAACCACGTCCTCAAGGTAGGAGATGACCACTTCGCCCATTTGGTCTTTCATCCGGAGTATCTTGGGATCCGCCAAAGCCTCCTGCCACTTTTCGTTCTGAGTTTCCTCGTCCCATCCATACTTCTCGACCAGCTTGTCCTTGAACCTGAGCAACTGGCCGCATGGCCCCAAGCAAGGACGGCCTTCATATATGCAAAACAGAAGACTGCTTTTTACAGAAACTGTTGTTGTCAAACTCAACATTGGCTTCCCGTGTCTTCTAACCGCATGAAAAACCTTTCATGCGAAAACTACAGCTGCATTCTGGCGGAGTGCTGCTTCTCGGTCATGAAGGGGCTTAACGTCTTCAGTCCCATTTTGTCCCCTTAGCCGCCAAGAATGAACTCTACTTCTCCCCTCGAGACTCGAGATACCCATGCTGCCATGCGAGCTAAGCCGGCCACGAACAGTGGTGTCTTCAACCGCTTTGAGTGTCCTTGCTTTGCCCCTCTTGCCTTTGAGGGGTTTGTTGGTCCTGATGAGGGCCCGTCGCTTCTTCGTATCCATTTTCTTCCACTCCTGAATTCTGCCCTCATTGAAGTAGTTGGTGCGAAGACACTTTTCCGCTGCACGGCAATCGTGACAAATCCGCGAAGAGGAGCCGCCCCCGGCCGCGGATGACTTCTGGATGTCTACATCCTCTTCGCAGCAATAGCATGTGACCCATACAGTGGGATTGGGAGCGGCACCCTCTGCTTCCAAGCCCTTATCATCATTGCCACGCTCTTTCCCACTTGGCTCAGCAATCTGACCGCTACCCAGACTGGGAGCGGAACGCTTGCAGGGTGTGCAAGCCAGGGGGGGCGGTGGCCTTTTGCAGGCTTTTTTGGCTCTCGCTGCAGCATCAGGACGCGAAGCTGCTGACAAAGTGACGGGCTCAGAAACAGGCACAAGAGCATAGCACGGCTCGTCGTCTTCCATGATGGGGTGACTTGAAAGCGGATGAGAACCTACCCTATGCAAAATGCAATGCCTGGCCCAAAAATCTGCGCCGATGCACTGGCTGACTGTGATTCGCTCACTGACTCCTGCACTCAGCCATGGACGAACACACATGTTTCAAACATCTCTGGCGCGTGTCCACTCTCCGGGAAACTCACACATGACAAGCCCATCCATCAGGAGATTCATCCACCGCCATCGGTGCGACCGTCTGCATCTGGAACCGTGTAAAGAATAAAGCATGGACCAAGGCCCGCCCCACCTTATGCATCTCAACACCAAAACATTTTTCGCTAACGTCTACTTCGGCTACGATATGCTTTCTCAGGCTGCAATGCACGCAGCATGCATGCTGTTCCCGGCCAGTTTGCATCTTGCAGGATTGCCTCACAGAGAAACAGCAAAACTCCCTTGAGCTCGAGACGACAGCGAACCAACATCCAACGTGTGATAAGCGCCCGGCTTAGGCCCGAAAGGTCCATCGGGTCCGCGCCGAGAAGCTTTGCGCGGTGGCTCCGAACCGGAAGCCCGTGAGCGAACAGCAATTCGTCACCACCTCAAAAGTTGGGTAGCAAGGCTCTATCACAAAGAACGACAAGAAGGCCAAGAGAAAGCTCAAACGACGCAAGCATCAGCATAAGGACTGGACTGATAAATCGCTGACCCCTTCGGCTCCACAGAAAATTGCATCCAGTTGTAAGAGTCTGTAAGCAGCCTTCCTTGCCAGACATCCGGGCCCAGCCCGCGGCAGAATCCTGTCCCAGATCGTACACCAGTCGGCCCGGGTACTTCTGCTCATACACGTTGAGACCTATATCGAAGCAAGCAGCAAGCACCGATCAGACATGTTGGCGTGCCACAGAACGTGCCAGGAAACACTGGAAGCAAAAGGTCAAGCTCAGGAGACGGCGGTTGGATTTTGTCTTGGGTTGGCCGAGCTGGGGCAAGTCGGCAACGAGAAAAGAGTCTAATGTGCTCGTGATGTCTGCATGCATCGTGGCCACCACATCTTGGATTGGCGCTCTTTGCCTGCACCGCTCTTTGGCCGTTCCGTGTCAGCCGGCAAGTGCAGAAAATGGAAACCCTGAACAACACCTAACCCTGCCTGACTCTGTCTTGCTTCGTGCACACAGTGTACACTCTCTTTCTGCATACAGGGATACCGCAATTCACGGCAGGATCGATCTCGCAAAATGTGACATCATAACCTGCGGCGCAGACCGACCCATCCAAACTTCAACGGGACACACTCATGTACTGGCTTGCTGTGCGGCAACCAACAAACAAGTCGGCTGGCAGTCCTGGCAAATATTTTTGCAAGATATGTTGCGGGAAGGCCAGCACGTTCTCATGAACCAACACATCCACCTCCGACTGCCGAACGGCTTTCAAACATACCATCAAATATTTGGCTGTGCGCCCCGTCAGCTTCGCTCTCTTGCCAGCACAAGAGTAGTCCTTGCAAGCGGTCTGTTGTCTACATTAGAGCATTAAGCTTTCGCTGCATTCAATCACGCACGCAACCCGACTCATCTATACGCAGCTCAATCGAGTGTCCACACACGGGCTGCCCGCAACCAATACTCGAAGTGCTGTATCACCTGGCTCCCTTGGAGGGAAAAGACGCTCACAGAGCTTCCCATGTTCCAAGCAGTGATCGAAGGTGTTCAACTTGAACTTGTCATTCATCAAACCGCTTTGCTGCAATCTTTCCTCCAGCAAGCACCTTAGCCAGCACACAACTGCGGGGCAACCAAACAAGAGCATCCAGTGCCTGTGAGACGAAAGTGAAACGCCCAAACTTGCAAGCAACGCTCCAAGCAACTTTTGTCGAATCAGTAAAATGGTTACTCACTATGCGAATTGCTCTTGCCCCAATATGGGCGCTTAGGCTAAGCACCCATTTTAGCACGGGAGCAATTAGAAAGATAGTGAATATGACTCCTCTTGGGCCACCAGAAGCGAGCATCATGAGCATCAGCCGGGTCCTGCCGGCCCCAGGCGCAAAGCATCATGAGCATCAGCCGGTTTTGGGGCCTGGGAAAATTGGGGCGGTCACCGGGGCACCAATGTACGGTCACCGGGGAACTTTAAAAGTGTTGTCACATTGAACGAACGTTGGCGGGCATCCTGGCTTTGATTCGGTTGTAATGGGGTGAGGGCCCTTCTAAGATGCACACAAGACACCTCACAAGCCCTCAGAAGCGACCCTGGCACAGAACTTTTCGGCACAACCATACGAGCATCAGGAGCATGAGCAGGATAGTTTGGGCCGAAGTGCCCAGAGAAGTGCCGAGAGAAGTGCCGAGAGAACTGCCGATGAGAAGTGCCGAAGAAGTGCCGAAGTTCATCGGCACTTCTTCGGCACTTCTTGGAAGACTCTAAAACCTCTATCGGCACTTCTTCGGCACTTCTTGGGTTATCGGCACTTCCCATCGGCACTTCTCATCGGCACTTCTCTCGGCACTTCTCTCGGCACTTCCCTCTCTCCTCGGCAGAGCAATGGCAACAGGAACCTTGATCCTACCAGCCACTGGACCGGGTCAGGAAACCGTGCTATGGAACCGCAACCCCACCCTGACGAGAACAACTGGAAGTATTTGGGGTGCATCTTGCCTCAGCTGTGGGGTAGCAGTAGTTGTTTGAAGGCTTTGCGGCTTCGCTCGGCGTTCAGGATTCGGGCTGCGGGTTTAGGCTTTATTACAAGAAAGCCTTAGGATAATTTGTCCTATACGAACCAAGGTTTAGGAATGTCCGATAGCCTCCTGCGCACACCCGCCCCTCCTGGCGTCAGACATGAAACCTGGTCAACGACGCATGAACCCTAAACTCTACATCCTAAACCCTTACACCCTAGACCCTGTAGACCCTACGCACCTAAACGCAAAACCCTTAGACCCTAACCCCGAAACCCTACATCCTTATTCTTTTGCTAACCCCTTGACTCTACACGCTAAACCCTTACACCCTAGACGCTTACACAGACCCTAAACCCCTAAATCCTAAACTCTATAGACCGCGGGAAACTTTGTTTTTGACTGCATCCCGAACTCAAGCAACGTGGGACACAAGCAGCAAAGCAGACCGGGCTCAGGGAGCGGCGGGCGGGTGACCCGAAACTGTTGGAACGGCTCCTCTGAAAGCAAAAACTCCTGGAGGGATGTACATGTATGCAAGCGGCACGCATGACTGCTACAAGCAGACACAACTGATCAGGCTGCTCGGTCCCGAAACTTCGGATACTCTCCATCTACAAAGGTGCGGCCGGCAGGCCAGCCACCAATCGTGTATAGAGAAGAGCGGTCTGCGTTGAACAGGAACGGCACGAATACAGCTGCGAGGCGTGGGATCTCGATGTCAGACAAGTCATCATCCCCGGCACGAGCACGGCACACTACATCATCATAAACTGTCTTGGCCACGCTTGCGCCATCGCTGCTACTCTTGTCGGGGGTGGTGGAGCTACTGTCACTGTCGCTACGGCTGCTGCTTCCCGACGACGAAGGCGTTTCAGGATGATCTAGGTCGTCACTGTCTCTGAACTCGGACCCTGGATCACTCACAGTCTCCGCGTAACATGGGGATTCCACCTTGGCGCGCTTGATCTTCACAAGCACATCCAAAAGGAGCCGTCGATCTAACTCAACCTTGGTTCTAATCCAAAGCTTAGCATGATGAAGGCTCTGCTCAGCTCAGCTCGCTCCCCCCCCACCACCGCATACAAATCCTACGATCTGCACTTTGCATCGTGGGACATGGCTTCGCAGCGAAAACTCAAAACCACACACAGAAGGCCCAAGATCCACCACACCGAACGACACCTTAGTTTCGGCGCCTAGGCACGGTTTCCTCAACGCTGTCCGTCTCCAGGATATCCCGAGCTTCATCCGGCACAAGATCCATGATGTCCTGCCGTCTAGGTACACCCTTGACGGGGCTTAGGGCTTAGGTATCGTTCAGGGTTAATTTTGAGGTTTAGGGTTTGCCTAGGAGGAAAGTTGCGTTGCAACTTCCCAGCAGCTCCCATCACAACAAAGGCGCATGCAAGAGCAATGTCCTTGAAGCGACAGTGGCTGGGAAAGTTGTTGGCGGCTACTCTCTGACACTGCTTGTCCCAATCTGCTGACGAAAGCAGATCCAGTTTGATGGCAGCAGGCTTACCAACACGATTGTTGTACTCACTTGCAACAGCTCTGGCCGCGTATTCGGCCGTCAGGGCACCTGAAAACTCGCTTCTCATCTGAACATACATACTGCAAGGTGTGATGCCGCGAGGGATAAGACGAGTCCATGCCATCGGCTCATGTTGTTCCAACAACCTTGCCCTCTTCCGCTCTCCAGACCAGGGGGCAGTTGTCACAGAGACCGGAGGGGCATCGTCCATATTGGTTGTATTTTACACTTTACACATCTAAGATTTTGCGATATAAGAGCTGATTTTGGTGAACTAGTTTCCAGGGGGAAAAGGAGGGACCCTTGATGCTTTAACGGGCTATATACTGGGTATAAAATAGCTGTATTAAGGTGATATCTCTAGGGGTCCTTATTCAAGGGTCCCTCCTTTACCCTTGGATAGTTGTGCCTTACACCTTCAGGCTCTTGCGATGCGAGCTGCAATGGCTGAAATGATGACAATGTGGGGTACTGGTTGTATTTTACACACTCAACCTTTACTCAAGCTTTTGCGGCACGAGCTGAAACGGCTGAAATGACGGCCATATGGTATACCGTCTAGTCACCGCTGCATCTAAATCATTCGGGACGGTCGCTGGCAACATCATGCAAAGGCGCTTAAACGCCGGTCGCCATTAGCAGATGTCACACGGCCTGCAAGCGACATATCGTTCAGTATAATATGACAAGCAGCAGAAGCTCGCACTCGCACTGCTCACACAACTGCACAACATGTCTGTCACCGCGCATGACCGAAAACTCACGAACTTGCCCATCTACAGAAAAAACGGCCCCACTAGTACACTACCTTTCTTTCCAGCCGGTCAACACCAATCCAATGCCGACGAGACATCTCGACAACCGAGCCCTTCGTTGGGTTTGAGCCGGGGGCGGGGCAGTGCTCAAGGCCTTTGACAGGACTTGAGCACTGATCTTGAGCCATACTTTTGGAATCGGGGAGCACAGGGGAGTTTTTTATCTATGTTGGAGTTGATGGATGAATCAAAACGCAATTTGAAAAAATGCGAAAGGGGGGAGAGTATATCATATCGGAGTCGGAGCGCAGTTGAGGGTTTAGGGCTTGGGGTTGAAGGGTTAAGGCTGTTGAAGACTAAACCAACAGGCACCCTGAGTGCAAGCTACTGCGCATTTTTGCCCACACAGAAATCAGATCTTTCCTGGCACTTGTGGGCTCCTTGCAGTTAAACTACACCGTGACACCGTGCTGTGGGTTGCAGCTTCGGCCTGCAACATATGACCAAAGAGTCTGGTAATAGTTCCCGAGCACTGAATCAATCACAGTGTGTCTCCTGGTGAACACATCATACCGGCCCCAGAACTGCCTCTGGTTCCGCGCTACTTCCACCATGGCCCTCTCCACCTTCTGTCTCGGCGACAGGGCTATGTGTTCTTCGCATTGCAAAACGGACAAAAGGTACGGCAAAGCGATCTCGATGATGGCAGTTTTGTGGTTGTTCCAAGGTTTAGGGAACAACTCATCCCACGGAATTTCTGACGCCAACAGTACTGCTCCTGCGCCTCCCTCGCCTTCTGGAGGATCATCATCAATCGCCACAAGACATGGACCTGCAGCGATGCGAAAACATGTCAAAACCATGCATGCTCTGTGCTACCTCTGACAGCTACACCGGATGAGACTCAGCCCGAACAGACCTGGTGCATCGGCGGCTGCTTCACCGCAAGATTCGGAGGACAAGTCCACCGCATCGGCCGGCATATCGTCCGCAGGACTGTGCTCACAATCGTGGCTGCTGTCCTCAGACATCAAACATACAAACAACGCCCCTCACGCAATTCATCTCCACGTTTGGCTTTGGGCAGCCGTGCTGCTTCGATATCAATGAAGATGGTCGGACGTGTCTGGCCCCGACATCTCGTTGCTTGTCCCACGCGCCTCCTCGCAGCGTCTCCCTCTCAAGCTCACTCATTGTCTCTGCCTCCCTCTCTCTACTGTGTTTGTCTCGGCCTTTGTCGGCGAGACCCTGCTCCCGGTTGGCAGCCTTGGCGAGGATCTGTATCACTGCAGCCTCAGTAGCATACCAAACTCAAAGACTACATCAACTTGCGCACTCCGTTCACCAACTGTTCATCTGAGCGGCCTTGCAGAAATGACTTCAACTGTCTGTAGAAATCCGCCTTTTGCCCGAGAGGCACGAAGATCTCATCCTGCTGGGGGCAACTTCAATGGACATACACAAACGATATCTCGACCCTGTCCTCAAAGTGATGCACCACCGCAGCTTCGACAGCTTCATAATGGGCATTGCACTGACTGTGTGAGAACTTGCCGTCAGCTTCCATGTCCACAAGAGCATCACCAAAGTGAAAGAGCAACGAGAAATATGCACCGGGACCCTCCCGCGCAAAACGTCTGGCAGAAATAGAAGCCTGCTTCTTGTGAGGCGTCGAAGACCACCCAGATGCTCGCAACAGGCAGCTCATTTCGTACGATGTTGGCACCGACACTCGAGTGGCTGCTTCTGGCACAGCATTCCTGCAATCAATGCCGTACATCAGCAGCTCCGGCGACAAAGCCGCTGTACCATTGTCGTACATCTGGACGAGACCCTTCTGCTTCACAAACTCCAGTGCTGCCAGGTGGGCGTCTTGCTCGTTGGGCACCAGGCGCCCTCCAGCATCAGCAGCTGCAGACCCCAGAGCTTGCAGCTGCATCATGAACGAGACATCACTCTCGATCGGCTCATCTTCATCACTCAGCTTGTCACACAACGTCTGCATGCTGAAAGCCGCGGCAACTTGGACCTTAGCTTGGCTCGAAGCTTGAAGACGGTAGCAATGCTGCAGACGGCGTGCATAGTCTAAAGTCTAAAGCCTGTTCATGCACACACACACACACACACACACAGAGAGAGAGAGAGAGTGAGTGAGTGAGTGAGTGAGTGAGACAGAGAGAGAGAGAGAGAGAGAGAGAGAGAGAGAGAGAGAGAGAGAGAGAGAGAGAGAGAGAGAGAGAGAGAGAGAGAGAGCCACCCACCCACACACACACACACACACACAACTCAGAAATTTCTGGCCCAAGCGTCTTGCTGAAAGACGTGCAAGTGAGCAATCCTGTTTCTGACAAACAACGGCAGGAGAGCCATTGGCTCCACCTCGTTGGTGAATGACAGCATGGAACCCAAATTCCATCCGGACTCTGTGCGATCCGCCCGGAAAATCCCCAGTTGCGCGATGGCAATAGTACCTTTCCAGCCCTGATACACGAAACTCACGCAACAAGCACGCAACCCGAAAATGCAAGAACCGTACCGCCCGTTTGTTATCTGCAGCCGGGTGGCATCATAACTAAGAGCTGAAGCTCTCTGAATGTACATCCGGCTGGACGGGTTCAGCGACACTACCCGGAACACCCTGAAATCACATGTTTGGTCCGTGTTGCGCACCGCACTGGCTGGAAGAGCATAAACTTTGTCTTTTTTGAAGCATACACTGACATGATCCCGGAATACAGGTGGCAAAGGAGCGGGGTCTGCAAGCTTGCACTCCGATAGTGCTTGCAGGTGCTGCTGCATGGCGTGGCACTCTGCTCCAACATCAGGGTGCATCTGCTGCAGTCCTGGCCGTACACAGCACGTAGCAGGTCTCCCATGCTGTGCCAACGATCGGGCAACAATTCATCAAACGACTTCAAGAAGCGCGGGAGAGCCTCCCGAAATCTCTGGTGCCAAGGTCCGGATTTGCGCCCCGTCGCAACTCTGCGATGGTTGCTGGAGCACTTGATTTGCGCCCTCTAGACACTTGCATGTGCAAATATGGTGTTTTGCTTCCAGGCGCTGCATCACAATGAGGCAGCTGCTGTACAACAGAAGCTGCTGCCGTGTAGGGTCCGCCAAGTGCTGACCAGACCCATGCATTGACATCTGGCCAGAACTCCCCAACTGGACTGAGAAATCACATCGCAACTGCGCCTAAACTGCTCTTTGATGCTGCCTGCTCGAACTCCTGCATCAGCACGCGCGCTGCCTTTCCTTCTTGGAACGTGCACCCCAAAGGAAGCCAGCCAGTTTGAGCACTGACCAGGACGCTTGCCTGGCTCGAAACACAGGCAGACAATCCTGCAGCAGGCCACTTCATATACATTGCATGCAAGGCGCAAGGCGTTGACAGTGATTCGCTCTCCGCAGCATGTAGACCAGCTTCAATGTCTTGTGAACTGTCGTGGACCACAGTCGTGGGAAGCACGCGCTTCCATCACCTAGCCGAACAGCATTCTTGACTGCATGCAGCTTGCGACGAATCTAGAAACATAATTCGAACACACCAAATCTGGGCCTGCATCTAACCTTTTCTCGATGATTTTTCCACCACAATCAAAATCTTCAATAACAACGCTTGACAATCCAATTAAAGAGTCTGCGCCATATCTGGACCCAGACTTAACAGCATTCACACCTTTGCAAGAAGTCTTCAATTTGGAAAAGATCAAGCATGCCAGTGCGGTTCTCGCGTCAGCAGCATCACCATTGTCAAGCAGCCGTAGTACTCTGCAAACATGCTCAACGAGCAGGCTCGGACACGAGAGAGCTTGATCACCTGAAAGATCCGCTGGAAGAGCCGAAACCTGTTGGATCTGTGTCTCAACGGAAGCCGCTGACAGCTGGAGCATTGCATTTTCTAAACCAATCGAGATTGACTGAGAAAGCATTGAAGATGGATTTCTGTCTGAAGAGCCTGACGAAGCCTGCGCCTGCTGGTGAGCAAACTGTGCCAGCTTCTTGTTGCCCCAGAAACTAAGAGTTGAGCCGTCAATGACGAGCTCGTTCAATCATTAGACTACAAGCTTCAGACAGGAACACCAACTACATTCAGTCCCGCAAGTCCGTGCAGTTCTTTCCGAGCGACACCAGCCGCGTATGCCGTTTACCCATCACAAGCGGGAGCGATTTTTGTTGATCCTGAATCGATTCAGCTGGCTTTCACTCCAGAACACGGACGGCTCCCAGCGACATACTGCGGCTCCTCCGATTCCAGCTCTTTGCCAACAGGCAATAGGTGGAAGATATCAGCAACGGGCGCGTTGCGAGAAATTCACTGCTGAAAACCTTCGGATTGGTGGACTGAGCTCCACTGGGAGCGTCTCCCTGTTGGCAGTGATGTTAACAAGTTGCTTCGGTGCCGACGGCTCGTGTTACAACCTAGGCCCAAAACAGCAAGCATCTGAATCCTGAGGCGGTTCTGCACACACGATGTCCACACACGAAAAATGGCTGGTGCAGAGGCAAGAGGCTTTCGCATTCTTATCCCGGCGCTGGAGGACATCAAAGCATGCAAAGAGTTGTCCTCTATGGAGGTTGACATAAGTGAAACTTACAGATGACAGCTCTTGTTCCAATAAATTTGGGCTGACGGTAGAACTTTGTAAGACACTGTGCGACTGGGAGGTGGGGGTCTCGGTGGTTTCACCGCGCTGCTTTCGAAGCATCGCCTTCCGAAAATGAACCGCTGTATGTTGGTTTCCAAATCGTTTGGGAGTTTTTGCGAAGAAAAAATGAGAAAAGCAGACTTCACGAATTGCTTTTTGGGGCGTTTTGCAAAGAAAATACAATGTAGCACCCATACTTTGAAGGGCTTCGACTTTGCCCCCCCTTAGGGAAGACCCCTTTAAAGGGGGCTTCAAAGGGGCTTAAAGGGGGGGCTTAAAGGGGGGCTTAAGCCCCCCTTCGTCAAAGAGGGTGGGGCCCATCCTCGCAACTGGACGCGATTAGCACTTGAAGACCTTAGCATGCTCCGAGAGTTGTTTGATGAAACAGTTCCTGGACACGCAATCATGCTGACTACAGTTGGTAGCGATCTGTCTGCTACCGTTGCCTGCCTACCAACTCCAGCACCTCAACGAGTTCCAGCGTAGCACTGGTTTGGTGTGCTCTTGGAGAAACCCAGCAGTGCACACTGTTTTCAATTCGTCCAAGTCGACACTTGTAACACGTCTGTTTTCCGAGTGCGCATGCCGCGTGCAAACCCAGTGTAACCTGCTCCATCTTTTTACATACCTTCGCGACTGCAGCGCCCGCAGCGCCTCCGGTGATGATCGCTTGAGCATGCATGATGTGTTTGATGAAGTCGTGAGCACGATACCAGCTGTGGCAATCGCCTTGTTGCAGCAGTGCGTGTGAGCAGAGTTGGTGGGAATTGGAAGCTCAGTTTGAGGAGCGATGGGCACTTGAACTTGTAAGCTACATCAAAGAATCCAAGCTACTATGTGCGGCTCGAATGGAGACTCTGGGCGACGAGAACCGCCAGTGGCTACGAGTGTTTGGGAGTCGCAGGGGAAAGAACTTGCGGAACCGAGCTAGAGCGTGGAAACCACTCCGAGACTGGATGATGACGTCATATGGCAAGACATGGTCTGAATCGGCGGCGATGGTCTTGAAGTACCTGGAAGAGCGGCATGGCACTGTGCCACTGGGGAAGACTGTTCCGAGTTCGATCATGGCAAGCTGGAAATGGTTGCTTCTGAAAAACGGCTCATGAAAAACGGCTCAGTGAAGACCCCTTGCTGATTGAGAGCGTGAGATCATGGACGGCAGAGTTGGAAGCAGGAGGCCCAGCCGTGAAGGTAGCACCGCTGTTGCCAATCGCAGTGCTCCTTGCGTGTGAGATGGTAGTCTGCAGACCTGTGTATGAGTTAGGACTTCGCTTTACTGCGTTTGTCTTGTTGCTCATGATAGGGGCAAGCATGCGATGCGATGATGTTCAGAATATCGACTCTGAAAGTCTGAAGCTTAGCCAAGTGGGCCTGCGCTTCGTGCTTCGCAAGACTAAGACGAGCGGACCTGGCAGGAAGGTCGGGGAACTTCACGGTTTTGTGTCTCGGCTTGCTGGGTTAAGTGGGTTTGATTGGCTTGGGGAGGGAGTGAAACTCTTGAACGGCGATTTGCTCTCCTGGTCACGTGACTTCTTGTGTCCTGCATTCAGCAGTGAATGGGACCAGCCATCAAGGGGTTACATGGATGCAGAAGGCCTAGCTTTGCAACTGCGCCGGCTCTTTCAGCATTTGCCAACACCCGTGCGGCAACAAGGGGTCTGGAAGGTTTCCCGTGAGTTGCTTTTCCAAGGTGCTGTTGTCACGTTTTGGACAGGGCATAGTGCAAGGCATGTCTTGACTAGCATCGCAGCAGCGCTCGTACGCCCAGCATGGGTCTCAGGATTATGTGCTGACCTCTCGCCAGGTCGTCCAAGGGATTCAGAATTACGTGTGCAAATGCTTGCTTACAGGGAGAGCCGAGGGAAGTTTCTCCGAGGAGGAATTGTTTTGCGAGCTGCATGCATTTGCGGAAGCCTCTGGACTGAGTGGTGATTCCGTGGTTCGGGCTTGCACGGTTCTTCACTGGGACGATACTGTGGGCACTTGGAAGCTGGGCGGTGCCTTTCCTTGCTTGAGTGTGACTCCTGAGAGAGTGCGAGCTGCTGCAGGCGATATGGAAGCATCATTGCCAGGAGCATACCAAGAGTTCGATGCGGAGGTGGATCAGGACGAGGCACCTTACTTCATTACGGTGTCCAGAAAGGGCTTTCGTCGCTTGCATCTTTCGAAGAAGTGTGCAGTGCGGCGTGAGAATTGTCTGGAGACCATCCCGATTTTCAAGTTGTCGGAAGGGATCGCTGATGCCATGTGTAAGCTCTGTAAGCCTGGGGCGGATCAAGCTGAGGGTTCGTCGACAAGTGGATCGGAGGAAACGCAGGCGGATCCGAAGGAACCAGGGAGCCCCGCTGCGGAGCTCCCAGATTTCCATAGTTGAGTAGTGTGATCTGGATGCAAGTGGTCTGAGAAAATGAAGGTTTGCGTTTGCTGCGGGATGGAAGGCAGCAGTAGTGAAGAGAGTGGCTGCGGGTGGATTGCAGCAGTAAAGCATTGATCCGACTGTCGGTGGAGCACAGTCACATGTGATTGCTTGAAGGTGCCGGTGGAGTGCATCGGGTGCCGAATCTGCTTGTCGCATGTTGTTCAAGTGAGGTAGTGAAGGTGTGGCACCATGGATTGACTTCTTAGGTTTTGGCACTTGTGCGCATGTGTTAGGAGCTCGCTCTTTCTTCCTCTGCGCGATCATGGCGACCGGGCTCCCAGCGGGAGTCGACCAGGCTGCGGCTATGGACTTTCTTGATAAGAACGTCAGCTCTGACTTGGTGCACATCTTTCAAGAATGTGGTGTGCCATTGGGGCTGCAGTACCGGCTTTCACAGAATTTCCAATCCGTGAAGCGCTTCTCTACTTATGCGGATTCGAGGGCTGATGTACGGACTGCGCTGAAAGATGATCATACCTTGGAGGCGACAAATCAGGAGACGCGGGCAGCGGTCGCATCAGTGGTTTCAGCATGGGAGACTTCGAGGGAGTATGCGAGCAAAGAGTCAGAGCTACGAGCTGAGGCCCGCATGTTGGGAGTAAGCAGGCCTGTCACTCAGACTGAGAAGCAGGCCATGAGAGTGGCGTTCGAAGCAGCACACGGGACCTTGGAGGAATCTTTCGAGCCGTCCGATGATTACATTTCAGCAAAGCTTGAAGAGATCGAGAATGGGGAAGTTTCTGCAAGTTCACTTTCAGAAGTCACTTCGAAGAAGAGGGTCAAGACAATGGGCATCCAAACGACAGTGGACACAGGCGGGCATGTGCGGATCGTTAAGCAACGGAACAAGGGCGTGATGCCGCAGCATACAGAGGAGCTGCGGACTGTCTTGCGTGTAGAAGGGAACATGTGGACTATGCCATTGCTTGCTTCCAAGTTCAAGAACAAGCCGTTCTTTGCAATGATGACGCCTGAGGTATGGCTGAGTTATGTCAACTTCTTGCTGGGCGAGAAGGTGTATCTCATGCAGGTTCCTGCTGGGGGAAAGGGTGGCAAGCTGGACCAGGCCCCGTTGCGGCCACCATGGGTGGTGGTCCTGAATTATGAGTACGAAATGAGGAAAGAAGCGGTCAAGCGTGCTTTCCGGGATTCTCGCCCTCTCCGTGACACTCTGCGTGAGGTGACAGAGGATGCACAGATGTTGAACAGTATTTTACATCTCCCATTGCATTGCAGAATCGTGGCAAGCGTGCAAATGAGAGCTGGGAACCTTGGGATGAGAGCAACAAATGGAATCGCAATGCCTGGAAGGGCAACTCCTGGGCCCAGCGGAGCGAGCACGAGAAGGGCAAGAAAGGAAAGAAAGGCAAGGGCGAAGGAAAGAAAGGAAAGGAAGGCAAGGAAGGACCGGGAAAGTCTCAGAGCATCACATCGTCGAGGACGCCCGATGGGCGTTTCATCTGCTTCGCATACTCGGGGCCAGGATGTGATGGCAATTGCGGCATGGTGCATTGCTGCCAGGTCAAGGGCTGCTTTGGAGCCCACCCGACTTGGAAGCATTGGCAGCTTCAGCATGAAGGGAAGAACGAACAGAAGAGCTGACTTGGTGTGTTGGTGGTGTCAGATCGTGAGATTCTTGAATCAGTGCATGAGTGTTTACAAGAATCCGTGGAGAAGAACGGGATCCAGCTTAAGGTTGATCACTTCTTCAACGGTAATGAACTTGGCGACTGGTCGAGCCCCGATGCTTGGGCTTCTAAGCGGCTTCTATCTCCAGTCGCTTGACCAAAGGGGCATGGCAAGTTGTGCTCATGTTCCCGCCATGCAAGACTTTCAGTCGCGCGAGGTATCACAGTGGTCCTTCGCGAAATGGGCCGAAGCCATGCCGTAGCAATAATTTTCCTCATGGATTTCCTTGGTTGTGCAAACAGATGTCAGAAGCCGTTGCTGCAGAGGACTTTGTTGTCGCTCAGTGTTTAAAGCTGCTTCGGGTTTCTTCAGAACTTGGGTTAGGTTGGACTCTGGTGCATCCAGAAGACCTTGGGAAACTTAAATCCTTGGATGTGCCTGCTAGCGTCTGGCAGTGGTCTGAGGTGCGGGACGCGATACGGGAGTGCACGAAGGCTTCCACATGGGCCGTGCACCTGTGTATATGTATGGTGCGACTGCCCCGCATCCCACACGTCTTGCCTCCAATATGAGTGCAGAGCCTCCGGGCCTTTCTTGGCCCACATTCGACTTGGAAGGGTTCTACGCAGGACCTTTGGGCCGCTGCCCACATGTCCATCATAATGCTGTGGGCCGCAAAGGTGCTGATTGGGCCACCAGTCAGCCCTTCCCAAAGCCTTTCTTCCAGGAACTTTCTGATTTGTCATGTGCATTTGCATCGGACCACCGGTCCACCGACCAAGGTTTTGCAGGCGCCGAATCTTTTGCTGACTTCCTTCTTGAACGGGATTTGACCATCACATCCCATGATGCCGAGGCCCTTTTCCATCTGCTGCCATTGGAGGCCCCGCATCCAGCTGCTCAAGGCGACAAGGTTTCTTCCGGCCAGGCTTTCTTCGGGGGGGCCTTCCGAAAAGGCCCCTTTCACGGTCTGCGGCATAGCTGTGCGGCTTTCCCCAAGACCTTGCAGTGCTTCACCAGATTGTTGCGTTCATCTTTCCCGGGGGAGGTCTTCAGTTCCTTGGCAATCTTCTTGAATTGCAAGGCCGAGATGCATCGTGACAGCCGGAATGGCCCTTTTCCCAACTTGCTCCTCGCCTTGTCAAATTTCACTCAGGGCCAGGTCTGGGCTGAGGATCCCGAAGGCCTCGTATTTCGGGAAGTGCGCGGTGAGCTCCGCCCTGGTTGCTTGTTAGACGTTGCTAGCCAACCTCAACGTCTCATGGCTCACACGTGCTATCATCAAACCGAGCCGTGGCAAGGCAACCGCGTTCTTCTGGTGGGTTTTACGATCCGGGACCCTTGTGATCTCAGCTCGGAGCATGTCCACACCTTGCAAAGCGTGGGAAGGATGTCGCCGATGATTGCAGCCCTTCGTCTCCTGGTAGCACCCCCCCGTGAGGTGTCCTCCGGGGCACCCCGGAGGGACCACCCCGAACGCTGCCGATAACACCCCGGCAGAAGGGCCCACTCTGCCGGCACCTGAAGCTAGTCACAATCTTCCCATTTCCCAAGATAGTGCCGTTGTGACAGATGACGATGAAGCGTTTGATCCTTCAACCAGTCGGTGTCGGGGTCCTCCCATTAGGTGCCGGCACACCCCTGAATGGAGAGAATTGATTGACGGTTTCGGCCTGTGCTCTCCGGGTCGATGGCGACTAGTGGCAAGGAACGCTAAGGCTAATGCAGAGGAGTGGGACCACGCACAGGATCTTCGGAGGATCCTCCAACGTGCTGTGCATGCGACCATCCCAGATCTGCGAAAGGCCGCTTACCTCTTAGCGGCGGGACGGATGCCAACATCACCTTTCAGCAGCAAGCTCATTGAGGACACCCGTGAACAGATCGCTAGGACCCTGCCTGATCATGAACAGGCAATGTGCAAGCCGGCAGGCCAGCCGTTCATGTTGCACATGATGTCCCAATCGCTTAAGCTCCTCGGGCACCCGGACTACGAAATCCTTGACCAGGGAAATGAATGTTTCGCGGAGGGTGTTCCTTTGGGGTGGGATAAACCGATCTCCCGCACTCCACAGGTTTTTCCTAAGCGCACACACTTCAAGAAGCTGGACGAGTCCGACTTTGATCCATCGATGTTGAATTACCGCTCGCCGAGCTTAATGCTGATCAGCTGGAGGAGAAGTTTCGCCAGGATGAACAGGCTGGCTTAATGCTTTGCACTACGGAGCTGGAAGCTCGCCGAAAGTACGGCGAGGACTCGGTGCTCATCGCGGCCATGGGCGCCGTCACCAAGGCAAACGGTGACGTGCGCCCGTTACACGATGGGACCCATGGCATCAACTTGAAGAACTCGATCAAGATCCTTGACAAGCTGCAAGTCCCGGGACCGGAAGATCTTCAGGAAGTTGCCTCACGGGTCAAAGAAAGTAAAGAAGCCCCCTTCGCACTTTGTGCTGACATTAGTCAAGCCCACAGGAATGCTAAAATCAGGGAGTGCGACTGGCCCCGGTTAGCATGTAAATCTTCTAGCGCATCACGAGTCTTGTGGCTTAATAAAGTAGGAACTTTCGGGGTCAGTTCAGCGGCTTACTACTGGACGCGCTTGTTCGCTACTGTGGGAAGGTGGACCTTCCGTGTGTTGCATCTTGATAAATTCTACATGCTAATTTACGTCGATGACCTCCACGTGGTGGTGTACGGTGCCGACAAATTTGAGACGCTGTGGCTCCTCTTCTTGGCAATGGAAGTCTTGGGGACCCCCTTTTCATTCCACAAGTTCAAAGGGGGTGTCAACGTGGATTACATCGGCTACCACATCAGTTACTACGACTGGGCTGCCGGGATTTCCGAGAAACGTGCTGCTTGGATCGTCGAATGGGTGGACCGAGCGGAAGCTGCGAATTGGGTGGTGACCGGCCGGGTGCTGTCTGAGTTCACGGGCCGCTTGAGCTTTGTGACCCGGCTCCTCACGTGGCTGAAGCCTTTCTTGGCACCGCTTTTCGCCTGGGGAAATGCGTTGAACCGGAGCACCGCGGCTCAGGCTCCCGAGATGGTGATCCACGTGCTCAGGTTTTACCGTTGGCAATTCTTGAATGGGGCTCGGTTGGACGCTGTGCATATGTGCTGGCCTTCACACGAGCGGCAGGCCTTATCGTGCTGGGTGGATGGTCTCTTGACCATGGCTTGGATACTCGCCGGGCACCTTGGTTTGCGCTGGAGGTTTTCCCTTCCGATATGCCGGCGCTGTTCAAGGAGGATGGGTCATCCGAATGGGCTTCGACTGCTGCGGAGTTGCTGGCTTCTTATGCCGGCTTGGTTGCTGACCGTTGTTCGACGGAACTAGAACGGCGGCCGGAGCTTCGACTTTGGGCTCCACCGGTGGCCTTGGACGGCTTTAGGCGACGGCCTTTTGCTGTTGTGGATCGGTCGCTTACTTAGCCTCAGAACGGCTAATACCGGCAAAGCCTGTGCGCCGCAGCTAGTTTTTAGCCACTTTTTGTTGAGCCGATCTGTTTCACCGCTGTTTTCGTTTGTTTGTTGGTTTGTTTCTGTTTGTCGGGACCGAGTGCTACTGACGTAGTCGACGAGGCCTGCTCACGCCAAAAAAAAAGTCAGGAGCGACTGGCACCTGACCTCCTGTTCGGTCGGGTTAGGTCCGTTGGTTATGCCCCCCTGTCCTGGCCATTGGGGTATTCGGCTACGGGCGTATGCGTGTGGTGTTTGCCTCGGTTTTGTTTGGCGCTCAGCCACCATCATAGCATGCCTGTAGGCCGCTGGTATGGGGTCAACCATACATGAGCAGTGTGTCACGGCGCTAGGCCCGACGTGTCCCTTGCAATCATTTTCGGGCCCGGTCGCCGATGAGCAACTGACTCCGCCTCTGCGAGACTCAGGTACACTTTCGCTGCCGTGTTGGTCTCAGTCTCAGTTGTGAGGATTAGAGGCAAGCCATGGCCGCGCTACCGGACCATCCTCACTTACACCTCCGTGCAGCCGATTCTCTTTGGGGCACCGCCATCGGATACCACCCGCCAGGTGCTTCGTGCCATTGGTTCACAGGGCGCACGGCTGCTGGCCTTGTGCTCCGTCGTCACTACGCGGAATATTGCCGCCGTGTTGTTGCTTACCTGGCACAGCGCAACCTCTATAGCTTTCGAGTTGCGACCGACTTCCAAGTGGCGGTGCGACTTGGCATTCAAGTGCGCACTACCATTGTTCAAGTCGATCTTGAAACTGTGGGCGCTGGCATCGGTGTCTCGCCTCGCTTATCTGTCGGTTACTCGACTTTATGCGGGGGCTGACTTCTTTCGCACTGCGGCTATCCAGTCTGCCCTCATTGAGACGCAGCCCTGGGCGTTCGCATGCCTTGAGCTGTGGGGGGTGCCGTACTTCTCCATGGAGCCGATGGGCGATCTCCCGCTTACGCGTCTACGGCCACCGCTGTCGGTTCCCGACCCACTCGATATGGGTGTTCCACACTCTGCTTAGCCCTTGCCCTTGCGCGACCCACCCAGGTGGGAAGCTGGGCAGGGTAAGTTTGCGGGTGAGGCGCCCCTCTGTCCTCGGGGATCTTATTCGGTGCTTCTCCGTCTTTCTGCCCCAGCCCTTGCGATACTGTTTATGATTTCTCCATGTTGCATACCGTATTTTGTGACACTTGTTTTATCGGTGATGCAGTCGATTTCACGAGACCATGCAAATGACATGTCTATGATCCGCAGGCGTTCTTTCAGAGTTGCAAAAGATTTTCATGGTAGCGGAGCTTGGGAAAGCCCAAGCTTCGAGACACGTCTCGGGTTTCCTTGTGGGTTGCACTGCGGCCTACGTTCGGGGAGCCCAGGCTTGGAACTCTCTTTCTGATTTCAGGGTCCTTCGGTGAAATCTAGTAAGCGCGGCGGGTAGCTGCAGACACCGCCCTCTGAGCGGTCGCCATCTGTGTGAAGGACGGCCACCTGTGAAGGCCTTGCATTGCTTAAAGAGCGGCTGCATTCTTACTACGTAGAGCAGCTGTGCGAGCGTCCAAGGCCAGCCGGCCGTTCGGGAACTTCTTGGGACAATATTCTTAGCACCTATAGGGTAAGATTTGAAAATCACCTTGAAAGTTTGGACACTATTGAATCTGTTTGGCATTTCGGCGAAAAGTGCTTGAAGAAGGAGCATTTAAAGGAAGCCTTCAGATACTTTGGTTTTGAGGACGTGTTCAATAGTGCTACACCGCAAGCCGTGCAAGCAGCGATTGTGTTTCCTGAGGAAGAGTGCGAGCGTGACATTGCATTTCAGGACCGGACATTAGGAGTGTTTGAGCAACCCTTGATACCAGGGAGTGCGTCGATTGATCTGCAAGATTCTTTCCAGTGTGCCTTGCAGCCTGCAGAAGAGCCGATTGATCTTGATTGAGCAGTTCTGTCTGAACAATGGCAAGCGCAAGTTTGGATGATGAGGATGATCCAGAACTTGCTGAGGGTCCCCATGCACCCCAAGGGCCTCAACCTTCCAGTAACCCGTTCAGCCCATCACGTGGCGGGGGACAGGCTGTGCCGATGATGACGATCAGTCAGGATGATCTGGTGTTGATGATGAGACAGATGATGGAGGCGACGACTGCGGCGAGCACCGCAGCGCAAGCAGCGCTGGCAGCAGCCAGCACACAACGCAAAGCAGGCTTAGGTGGAGGTGACATGGCCCGCTTGTTGCCGAAGCCAGATGTGTTTAAGCCTGCGTCGAGGGAAGCTGAGCACGGCGAATGGTCGTCGTGGCTGTGGAGCTTGAAGCAGTACTTGAGTGCTTTGGATCCAGCCTTCACTGATGAGATAAGCTTTATATAGAGCGCAGTCCGACCAAGGACTTGACAAGTGAAGCTTACGCTAGTGCTGAGGCTGAGCAGAGGTCCAAGCAGCTGTTTGCATTGCTGTCGAGCTTAGTGAAGGGCCGAGGCCTTCAGCTGATCCAGAGGGTCCCAGTGCCCAGTGCAGAACGGTTTTGAAGCATTGCGTCAGCTGATACAGCTTTACCAGCCTGCTTCGAAAACACGATCACTTGGAATCTTGAGTGCACTGACGAGCATGAGTCATTTTCGTGCAAGCGAGCCCCTGCTGCCGCAAGTCCTTGATATGGAAAGGATCATTGACGAGTACGAGCGCAGCAGTGGCAAGAAGCTCGACGATGATTTTAAGTCAAGCATTTTCTTGAGATCAGTGACAAACAACATGAGGAACCATCTTGCAACAGTGTTGACTGACGATGTGACGTATGATACCTTGAGGGAAACAGCCTTGCATTTTGAGCGTATGAATACCAAGTGGGATTCTAAGAATCTTTTTGCAGGGGACAGTCTGTTTTCCAAAAGCCGTGCGTCGAATGACGGTCCAGTGCCTGTGGAAGTGGATGCGCTTCAGAAAAAGGGCAAGAAAGGTGACAAAGGCAAGCATGGCAAAGGCGGCTACCAGCAGCCAGGGTTCCCACAGCCCAAAGGCAAACGCGGCAAAGGGGACAAAGGCAAGCATGGCAAGGGTGAGCAGCAGCCCAAAGGCAAAGGCGGCAAAGGGGACAAAGGCAAGGACAAGGGTGGCAAGACAGGCAAAGGCAACAGGCAGAATGTTGTTTGTCACTCGTGCGGCAGAAAGGGCCACTATCAGAGCGAGTGCTGGTACAGGGTCCAGCAAGTCCAGAATGCCGGCAGTGATGCAGCCAGCACGGTTGCGCCCAGCTCGGCCCATCTGCCTCGCAAGTTCAAGGTCCTAGCGGTGCTGCTGCCAAGAATGTGAATCGTGTGCAGCTTGAGTCGTCTGTTGAGATTGACATGACGGAAGAAGAGTTGTCCATTCAGTATTTTGACGTGCCTGCAGGTGTTCGAGCAGTGAAGTGTGCAAGTGCCGGCCAGGAAAGATGTGTGGGAGGCCATGCAGCCCAGGGTTTGTTGAGCTTTGGTGATCTTGTGAAGGTCCTAGCCCTTAACCCGCACGGGTACCCTAAGCTTCCCAATCTTCAGCCGGTGACCACAGCTGTGTGCCATGATCTTGCTTGCACAGACGAAGATGGAGAGTGGACAGTTTGCCACGGCAAATCTCTTGATTTGCGATGTGCTGCACCCGACAGTGCGCATGCAAAAGGTTTCATCCGAGGAGTCACAGCCTCCGAGGCCGAAGGTCAGCCGAGCATCAGAGCAGTTGAGGTTTCAGGCCCATGGCTTGAGTTGTCTGAGGAATTTCATGAAGTTGCTCCTCTTGTCTATGCCCGGCGGGACTTCAGCGATTGCTTCGTTGATTGTTCAGTGGCATTGTCAGCGCCTCACCTGAGCCTTGGAGTGCAGTATCGCACAACGCTTGTGCAAGACGGTTCGGGTTGGAATGTCATCGAGTTGAATCAGGATCTGTCTTTGCTTGAACAGCCCGAAGCTGAGTTTGAGCCGAAGCAAACGCGGCATGTGATCACCATTGCTTCTTGTGACAAGATCGATGTTGATGTGCTGTTCAATCAACCTGCAGCCGGCCCGCCTGAGGCCGAGCAGGATGCAAACATGTCTGATGCAGGGCTTCCCGAGATCCCTGCTGATTCCCTTGATGAGTTGCTTGAAGATGCGCCGGCCGCAGGGATTGGAGATGTCGACAGCGGTGAATCTCCCACCGGTGGCGAGGCAGGTGCAGCCCCAGACGAGTCAGAGCCCGGCAGAGGCCACATCGTTGTTGATGGAGTTGAGCTGCATGAAGGTTGCAATCTTAAGACGTTGCGTGCTGCGTGCAAAGCCCTAGGCATAGGCCAGAGCGGCGGCAAAGCTACAGTGTTGTCGAGGATTGCTAGCCATCTTGACAAGCTTAAGCTGCTGGAGCGTCACCAAGTCCAGCATGATTCGATTGCCTTGCAAAGCGAGCCGCGTCAGCAAGCTCCTGTGGCAGCACCGACGCCCGAGCAAATCAGATTGCACTGCCTGAACCACGTCCCTTACCAGCCGTGGTGTGAGCACTGCATCAAGTTTCAGGCCCGTGCTGACAAACACACAAAAGCTAGGCCCGAGACCAGACAGTGCAGCGTGTGCTCATTTGATTACTGCTTCACTGAGAGGCCTGATGGTGAACGCGGGGAAAAGCTCATTTGCTTAATTGCCAAGGACAGCCACACCGGTGCGTGTGCGGCCATCCCTACACCTGCCAAGGGAGGTTCGGTAGCTTTTCGGTTTCTAGTTGCCGAGCTCTGCAAGTTCATCAGCTTTTGCGGTCATTCCGAAGTCACCCTGCGATCTGACGGCGAGGCCACTTGCCGAGCGCTGCAACAGGGTGTAAAGGACTTTAGGGATAAGCTTAAGCTTGTTACGCATCTTGAGCAGGTTGAGAAAGACAGCCATGAGGGCAATCCAGCAGAGCAGGCAGTTGAGCAGCTCAGACAGTTGACTGGGACACTGTTGTCCCAGGTCGAGCATGAAATGGGCCAGAAAATTTCAACGATGTCCCCGATCCACGCGTGGGCTTGGAAGCATGCAGCATGGTTGCACACCAGGTATGCGCGGACCGAAGCGCACAGCCCCTTCGAGATCATCACCGGCAGACCATACCTTGGGAAGCTAGTGAATTTCTGTGAAGTTGTGTATGCCAGGGTGAAGTCTTCAGTCAAAGGAAAGGCCCGTTGGATCAACATGATTTCGCTTGGAAAGCTTGGAATTTCAGATTTGCATTTTGGGGCTACCAAAATACCCAGGGAGGTTTTCTGATTTCCAGCAGGAGTGTACGGAGGTTGCCCAAGCAATTTGGGCCGAGTTTTCTTGAGTACGTTCACGACATGCCGTGGACACAAGCCTCGTTCCTGGCGGGGCAGTCAGGGCAGTCCAGGCTCCAGAAGTCGATTGCAGGCAAAAGTGAAGAAGCAACTGATCAAGCCAAGTTGCCAGAAGTCGTTGCAAATGATGGGCCGAGGCCCATGCTGCGTCCTGAGCCTCTTGTGCCAGATGACACTGCTTTGTCTGCATGTCTTCCGCCACCTCCATTGCTGATTTCGCCAGAGCCTCCGACCCCTTCGCGTGTGAATCCTTCGCTTGGCCGAGCTACTGGGCCTGCTACACCGGCCGACATGCTTCCTGCATTGTCACCTGTTCCGGAGTCTCCAGCGCCGATGCTGGTTGAAGAGGGTGCAAGCGCTGGCGGGGATGCGCCAGTACCACCTGCTGCTGCGAGCAGCAGCGATGGATCTGTTGCGATTGGCGGAACAGTTCGCCCAGCACCTGTGCAGGCCGGACCATCGGCCAGAAAGCGACTGAGGCTAGATGCTGTTCAGACAGATGCAAGCGGAAATCAGTTGTATCATCAAGATGAGGAAGTTGTCCTTGAAGGTGAGGTAGCCGAAGAATATCTTGAGTGTGCTGATGCAGCTGATTGGGTTGAGTATGAAAGTGAAGCCGAGCTTGAGGTACCATCTTGTTTGATTAGGCCATTTTCTGAAAGTGAACCAATTTGCAGCCCTGCAGAACTTGATGAGATAGATGCTGCAGCAGATGAATTTGAGTTTCAGCGGCTGTCGGGAATTGGGGTCATTAGTGAAGTGCCTAATCGACTTGAAGGCCACAGGACGCTTACGACCAAAAGCGTGCGCGCATGGAGGCCAAAGGTCTACAAAGGATCGAAAGTTTGGCTGAGGCGTTCTCGCCTCGTGGCGCGGGAGTATGCACACTTAGATCCCGATAGGCCTGGGTTGTTTTGCCCGACAACGAACCAGATTATGCTGCGTGTGATTCCAGCGCTCTTCTTGAGACGCCGCGAGGAAGGCTGGTCGATGCTAGCGCTCGATGTGAGCGATGCTTTTCTCCAGTGCAGCCAGCAGCACCCGACTATCACTGGAATAGGTGATAAGTGGTTCAAGTTGTGGCGTATGCTCCCGGGACAGCGGGACGGCAGCGTGACATGGTACAATGATTTTACAAATGAAATGAAAGTCGCTGTCGGAGTTGAGTTGCTTCCCGAAAGCCCCGCATTGTTCAGGCTGCCCAGTGGAGCAGGCGGAGGCTATGTGCATGTCGACGACATGCTGGCCGCTGGCTAGACCGAAAAGTTGCAGGTTCTTGAAAGTCACTTGAAGTCAAAGTTTAAGGTTTCTAGCGAGTGGATTGAGCACATTGGGGATCAAGTATCTTTCTTGAAAAGGCGCCACATCCTTGTAAGCCCCACTTTGCTAGTGATAGAGCCTGACATCAAATACCTTGATCGTCTCATGCAAGTCACCGGGTTAGCAAATGCAAAGGAAAGGTTCAAAGCAGCTCCGTTTCCGACCGGAGGCCTGCCCACCGAGCTCGCATCTGATCGTGAGTTAGATGCAGCCACTGCCAGCCGGTATCGCTCAGGTGTCGGTATTCTCGCTTATATGTCTTCAGACCTTGTGGCGTGCCAATTTGCGATTCGATACCTGACCACCTATTCTCACTCGCCCACTGAAGGATCATGGAAGTTGTTGCGGCACGTTGCATCGTACATCAATTGCCACCGCAACCATGTGATCGGGCTCTCGAAGCCTGTGTCTGGCAAGGGCCTTATCTGCGATAGGTCCCGCGAGGAGAATTCCACTGTGCTTGAAGTTTGTTCAGACTCCGACTGGAGCGGCTGCAAAAGAACAAGGAAGTCCGTGAGCTCTTGCGCGATTCTCTGGGACAACATGCTGCTATATGCACATAGCAAAACCCAGAAGACAATCAGCTTGAGCAGCGCAGAATCGGAGTACAATTCCCTTGTGTCTGCTGCAGCAGAAGGTATTTTCTTGTCAGCATGCATCCGATTCCTCCTTCCTGAATACACGCTTGAGCAGATTTGCCTTGTAGACAACTCAGCATGCCGAGCCCTGGCGTGCCGACAGGGAGTTGGGAAAATGCGCCACATCAGTGGCAAGCTTCTCTGGCTTCAGCAAATGACCAAGGACAATGTGTTGTCCGTAGGGCCGATCCCTACAGCTGAAAACGTGTCGGATCTCGGCACAAAGCCACTGAAAGCAGAGCGGATTGAAAAGCTGCTAGGCATGATTGGAATCAGATGTGCAGACAGCGGCTATGCTGTTGTTGGGGAGTCCTATCTCCTCTCGACAAGAGACAAACTGCATGTCTCCCGAGTCGTCAAGCAAGGAGGGCTAAATGCCCAGCAAATCATACAAGTTCTTGCCATGCTTCTCCAAGTTGATCGCGTCGCAGGTGGAACAAATGAGCCCAATACCCAAAATGCCGAGGACGCCTTGAGCCAGGACGACGACAATCTTGGAGTGTTTGCACAGATTCTTGAATGGTTTGTGTACATGTGCTACCTTGTGCACGATTTTGCACTCGAGCATCCGACCGGGATTATGCTGATTGTACAACTGCTGATCTTGCTTATGTTGTGCTGCACACTGACAAGCCGCAATCGCGTTGCAGTGTTGAGGCAGCAAGCTGAGAGTGATCAAGGCGGTGCGGCGAGCAACGGCACACCAGCGCCGAGTGTTGCCGTGCACGTGAAGGTTGAGGGTTCCACGGTTTCGTTAGCTAGTCCCGAACCTGCCGGAAACCCTAAAGTTAGCCAGCCCACTGCAACTGGTGCCAGCGCAGCAGCGCATGCCGAGGAGCGTTCCAGCGGCGCGAGAGCGCACGCCGATGATCATGATGCTCCGGACCCCACAGCAAGCTCTTCGAATGCCAGTGCGATGCCGAAAGCAATGTCTTTCCCTCCTCCGAGGCATGTTATCGATGAGTTGAGGGCCGAGCAGCTTGTATGGGTTACCAAATCCAGAGGCAAGTCGTATCATCACAGGCGGACGTGCGGAACGCTTGGAAATGCAAAGGCACTTGAAAGGATCAGCAGACAGGAAGCCATCAATCGAGGTTTCAAGAAGTGCAAATGCTGTTACGGCAGTACTTGATAATGCTCATGATGCACCAATCCTTGGGTTCATTGCTCTGGCATTGAGCCGATCGGTTGGATCTTGTACAAAGGCCGCGAAACGACTGTACATAGACTTGTTGAGCAGAACTTGTCTCCACCAATTTGGTGGCAATACCGCATCGACTTACCAACCACTGAGCCAGCTGTGGAGCAGCTGGGAGTCTTCATAGGTAGGCATCGTGCCACCTGATGCATATAGGCATCGCAATCTTACTGTGTGGATTCCATAGGAGTGCCAATGTCTTGATGGGGCAGCTGCGAGCTGCATGCAACCCACTTGAATGATCCTTGTGTTACTTGTACGCCGAGCGCAAAACTTGAACCTTGGAAACGCCTTCGCTTGGGTGAGTCAAGCTTATCACTTCGTCGGCTGCGCCTAGCCTTCGGAAGTGATGTAACTAGTCGTAGATGTACAGTGCTACGTAGCAGTCTTAGTTGAGCCAACGACCCTTAGAGGCAGAGCTCGAGAACGCATAAACTTTCTCATGAGTGCAGTCGTGAACTAGTTGTATTTGTTTGGACAACGGAGAATCATGGTACAGATTCCGGTGATGCACTCAATTTCACGAGACCATGCAAATGACATGTCTATGATCCGCAGGCGTTCTTTCAGAGTTGCAAAAGATTTTCAGATACCCACTCCTGGGAAGCTGGGCACCTGCAATTGCCATACAAGTGTGGCTGGATCCGATACGGCCTGACTCTGCATGCAGCGCTCTAGACGCAGACTAGGCCGGCGCCCTGTCCCTGTACATTTTTCTTCCGGTGTTACAATGTCGACTCTCCGGCGGCAGTCTCTTTGTTCACTTTTTCAATTGCCCCGTGTCCACCTGCGACACACGAGATTGCTCGGTGCCGCCTCTGTGTGCACGGACGTGCTCCGTAACCAAACGAAGCTGTTCGCAGAAAGTGCGCTTCGTTGCCAGGCTTGTGAGTACGTTTCCGGATGCGCGATGAACCCCTGCCTGCACATTCGGCTGTGGGGCGTTCTGCTTGCTACGGGCTCGCAGCATACCATTTCAATGAGGGTAGGCTGGGTTACGGGCCATGGTTACGCTCCCTGAAACTCATGTGGAGCAGATGATTCACTACATCTCTGGCCGCTCGCTGAGTGTGCTCTTCTGTGCCCCGCCATCAGAGGCCACTAGGCCCACTAGGCTCACTAGGCAGATGCTATCTACCACCGATCCGCAGGAGAAGTGGGCAGCTGACCTGGCCCTTCGGCAGTAGTGGGTTGAATATCAGGCGCGTGTCTCTGCCTCCTTGGCGCAGCACGCCTTCAGAGGCGTTTCTGGTGGTGCCCAACTTTCAGTTAATTGTGCGGCTTGGGTTTCAAGTACGCGCTACTATTTGGCAAATCGATTTCGAAGCCTTACTGAAGTTGGCTCCTGTGTCACGGCATGTCTGCCAGATTCTCCTCGCATTGTACGAGGGCACCGACTTCTTTCGCGATGTGGCCATACGGTCGGCCTTGGCAGCCATGCAGCCCTTGACTGAGGGATGGCCTGGTCTGGCCGGACCCATGGGCATCTTGGGTGAGCTCCCCATTACGCGCCTGCGCTCCCCGTTTGGGGCATCCGCCCTCCCGAGCCAGGCTGCTGCTGGCGCTGTCTGATTGTTGCCCTTGCGAGGCCCACAAGGGTGGGAAGATGCTCTTATGCGGCGATTGCTGGCTTGAACTTTGTTCGGTAGGTCTTGTTGCCGCCGTTGACTTGTTTTTCCTGCCCTTGCGAGACCCACCATGGGAAGCTGGGCTGTGTGTGCTTGACGACCGGCACGCCGCCAGGCGCATCCCGCCGCCTATATGTATATACCTGCGTATTGAGCAAAGGCCAGTGCGGCTGCCCTTGCGAGTCCACTTGTGGGAAGCTGGGCTGAATTACTGGTACTCATGCATTGTCACAGCAGCATATCCCTCGCTCCGAAGTGTATGCTGTGGCGCATCCTTCTCTGTCCAGAGCCATCGTTATGCATTGTGCGGATTTCTATGGGAGGCTGGGCTAGTGCACATGGCAAACATGGGCGCTGTCATCTGCCTCCACGGATGCTGGACCCAATGCTGGACATTATGTGTGCCATTGCGCGACTCAGAGCGACTGAGAAGCGGGGCATCTGAGCGAGGGTAGTTGCTTGTGGCCGAGCATATCCTGCCGAACGACAACTGCCGGCTAAGTCTGCAAGTCGCGGTGTCTCACCATCAATGTGTAGTTTTGTTTGCTTGTACAGTTTATTATTGCCATTCTTGTAGTTCTTACTGGGGCCGAGTGCAGCAACTGCTGTCTTTGAGGCCCGCCCACGCCAAAAAAAAAGCTCATTGGCACTCGGATGCCACTGTCATGCTCAAGACACATGGTGGGCTTGCGCTGTGGTCACACTCGGTTCCGGACCCTCTAGCACACTGCACTGATCTTGCTCAAGCAAAACGACCTGTGGGTCATCCGAACACTCAAAGCGCTCAACTCCTGAATTGTCAAGGCATCGGCAACCGGATATATCCCAAGCCAAAGTGGCTGGCACGCACTGCATCAAGAAAATCAAAATCTGAAAATTCTGAAATCCCTCTCGGCATGCAACCTGTGGGGCACTGGATTCTTGGCTCTCACACCCGGTCGGCTCTCACTGCACGCACATGGCCGCGCGGCCTGGCTTGCACTGTCTGACGGCTGAGCCTCGGACACCTGATTGATACGGCCTTTCTCATGCCTTTGCTTAAGCCAGCAATCCTTCTCCAAGTAACTCTTGCGCTCACAGTAACGGCATGTGCGATTCTCACCAGAAGGCCGGACCCTTAGGTTTGTTGCCTTTGGCCTGTCCTTTCGGCTTGCCTTGGTTCTCACCGCCTTTACCGCCTTGTGGCTTGCCGCCTTGACCTTTGCTTTTCGGCTCGCCTAAACCTTTGTCCTTTGTCACCTTGTCCTTCTGCCAAGCGACTTGTAAAGCACTCGGAAGTGAAGTCTTGGTGCCGGAGTGCCTCACAAACCATGGAACTTTGGTGTACATATTGCACTAGATAGATCATGCATTTCGAATTGCTATCTTCGTAATGTCGACTTCATGACAACACAGGGGCTTCCAGCCATCCCAGCAAGATGGAGCAGTCGTGCCCCTTCCCAGGCCCCGCTGAAATTCGTTCAACCTGGGAACAAAAAATGGAGCAATCGATTTCGGGTTTTGCGGGATAGAGGAAATAAGATCGGGGCATGAGCTGATTTTCAGCGTCTTCAAGCTAAACTCAGTTATGGATGTGGTTTTTCCATGGAATCGGACCGTTCAAAAAGCATTGTCCCAGCACTCCTGAATGGTGCCTCCATCGAAGACACCAAGTCGAAGCAACAGGGGCCGAGCTGCTTTGGAGAAGCGGGCAAAGGGCATTGCCTGTGCAGCAGCCAGCCCTCGATGCGCAGCAGCTGGCTGACACTGGAAGCAATTGCAAGGTTGGCTGCACATGTGTAAGATCATGAGCGTTAGCGCTTGTGAAAAGTACTTCTGCTAGTGAGTTGTTTCGCTTCGGGAACGGTTTCAAGGTTTGGATGGAAATCTTGATGATCCCACAGTTTGAGAAACCTTCCGGGTACATTTGAGAATCTTCGATCTCAAAGTGTACCTTTGTTGTTTATGAGGACTCCTTGCAGGATCCTCAGTGGTATGTTTATATCCCACCAGATTTACTCCGTAAATCTCTGTGTGGTTAAAGCCCAATACGCTACTTCGTTTGTTCGAATTCGTTTCCACACTTATGTGTGAACTCTGACGCGCTCTGTGGAACGTTTTGGCTCAAGCCGAGTGAGAAAGACTTGCAGCTGTCCGCTGTTCGTGGGGTTTCCAGGGAAAAAAGGGACCTTAAGTTTTTCACGTGGTAGCGGAGCTTGTGCCTTGGAGGACGAGTCCGTTTTGGGGCAAGAGGAACAGAAAGGTTGGTGTGCGAAGGAGGATGTTGAATACACCTCAAGGGAGCTCTTACTCGAGAAGTCGAGAGGAGAGAACTCGAGGGTCTTCGGTTCCTGCGGCAGGGACTAGAGGTGCAAGGACGGGAAGGGATAGAAGTCCACCCGTAACGACTGGATATGGTCCGGTTCCGCGTGGTAGAAACCCGGTTTCTAGAAGCCCGCCGAATGACCCGCCCTGCAGGCTATCTTGTTGGAACAGCGGCTACGCAAGTATGCATGCCAAGGGCGATCGAGCAAGCATTTTGGAGCCACCTGATGCCGAGGAGTCTCTTGAGAGTGTTCTGCTTGAGGTTTTCTGTGATGCCGACTGGAGTGGCAACAAGCAGACCCGTCGCTCAATGAGCAGCTCGTCGTTCTTCCTCAACGGTTGTTGCATTTACACGTCTTGCAGATCGCAGCGTTGTGTGAGTCTGAGCAGCACCGAGAGTGAGTTCTACGCACTCGTTTCCGCATCGTGTGATGGGATATTCTTGCAACGCATCCTTCAGTTTCTTCTTGAGGTCAGCGTCGAGCTGTGCATGCGCACAGACAGCCGTCAAATCTCCATGAAACAAGGAGTATCGAAGGTTCGGCACTTGAGTGGACGCTTTCTCTGGATACAAGAGAAGACAGCTGATCGCACACTTCGTGTGCAGCCGGTCGATGGGAGGAGGAACCCGTCGGATCTGGGCACGAAGGTGCCGTGCTCAGGATCCCGCCTCCGTGCTTTGCTGTGCATGCATGACTTTGTGTGCTGCGCCGGTGATTGCATAGAGCAGGTAGGCCGTGCAGAGCATGATGCATTGTTGGACCAGTTGCAACGTGAGCGTGAAACGCAGAAGGCGCACAGGCTTGTGTGCAAGACGCTGAAGGGCAATGGAATGCAGAGCTTCAGCAGCGCAGTGATGGTGATGATGTTGTCGCTTGTGCAGGGTGCAGAGAGCAGTGGTACCAGGCGTGAGATCGGTGTGCAGACCGATGATGCACGGCGGTGATTTGGACATGTGCTATCCGACTGCTATCCTTCTTGCCTTGAAATCTTTGAGCCTTGGGCGGCTATGGACCACAGAGGGCAGTGAAGATGACATCACCTTGAGTGCAAGCAATGCCAGCACCTCCACCGAAGGAGTGCACGAGCAGGAAGTTGATGGTTGGTGGGATTGGATTTCATTGACTTTCAACTGCAGTCTTTCAGCGTTATGCCTGGCAATCATGATGTACCTGCGGCGGCTGCGAGCCGCACTGCATGCTGCAGAGCAGGAGAATCAGCGCTTGAGCAGAGTGATCGCTGAAATGGACTATGATCGCATCTCTTGGGGAGAGTACCACGCAGCCAGAGAGCAAGCAACAGAAAGAACGCTGCCAGAGCCGAAGAGCCGTGCTATCTTCATAGATGGCAATGCCGCACGCAGCTCCAGTGATGTCATGCATGTGCCTGAGTGGCATGTTTATTGCACTTTGAGACGAGGCAAGTCGTACCACAAAAGCAGGAATTGCACTTGTCTTAACAATGCTGACGAGATCGTGAAGCTGGGAGTTGCAACGGCCCGTGAGCGCGGGTACAAGCCGTGCGGAAGTTGCTTTGGTGGCAGCAAGAAACAAAAGTGAAGATCCTTGGATGGCAAGCCAAACACACTTGTGTCTTGAATGCTCATGATGCAGATGCACTGGACATCTGTACATAGTCAGTGGCACACCCTTTGGGCGTGTGTCATTGACGACCAGCGACGATTGTACATAGCTTCAGAAAACCACCTGCGAATCATTCTTGACCTTGGCGTGTGAAGCATCCTTGGAGTGTGCAAAGTTATGCACGATACACATCATTTGGATGTGTCAATCCAGTTATGTCCGAACAACGATTGTGTTGACCGTGGAGCGGCCATGACTCCGAATGAAAGCTTCGTGATGAACTTTCAGCGGTAAC
This sequence comes from Symbiodinium sp. CCMP2592, assembly GCA_905221615.1. Classification (NCBI taxonomy): domain Eukaryota; class Dinophyceae; order Suessiales; family Symbiodiniaceae; genus Symbiodinium; species Symbiodinium sp. CCMP2592. Next base: position 187,644 of record CAJNDT010000036.1, on the reverse strand, counting down.
TAGGCCGCTACAATACCGGGCATCAATGTTAAGCGTGATGCATGATCCGCCATGAATTGTGCTTTGTTCTTGACAGCAGTGCTTGAACTTGCGACGCCTACGCTTGGGTGAGTCAAGCTTTACGTATTGTCATCGGCTGTCCAAGCCTTTGATGGAATGTGCGTAGTGTAGTGTACAGACGACTTTAGATCGTAGCTACGCTGACTGTTGAGCCGTGTACCGTAGTCAGAAGTGGTCGCTACTGTGGTGTATCGTACGCTGTATGTTGATGCGATCATCTTCCAGTCTAAGTTACTGGGGATGTCCGGGCGGGGTGATCAACATTTTCCCCTGTGCCCTGTACTCTTATTTTGCTAGAACAGTTTTGTAGCTTTTGACCACTCGTGTAGTTTTCTACTTTGATCATGCGAAGCATGTACGATCGACGTAACATTCAGGCTCAGAGTACTTGCAAAAGTCCGAAGTTTGTTCAGCTTCCCACATGTGCTACTCCCCACCACAACCAGAACTGCCGGCCCTACACCCAGACCCAACACGTCGTACCCAGATTGCAGAGCTTTAGCGAATGTAGGCATGCGCATACAATAACAGCTGGTTTCGTTTGCGCTCTTGAACAGCAACTTGCAATCGGGCAGGCAGTGTTTTAAAGAAGTCGGTGTCATGTGCCATGAGCAGTAGCGAACATGGCTCCTCTGAGAAGTTGGTGGCCTGCTGCAGCATAAGTCGGTCCTTTGTGATTTGTTCAGGTTAAGGGTCGACGTCGGATATCATCCAACCGCGAGGGTTTGCAAGCAGAGGCTTTCTTACCTTCACCGTCATTGCGTTTGATCAGCACGTTTACATTGAACTGTTTCACGTTGTTCTAAGACGATGACGATTAGTGTGAAGACCAACATAGCAGTTTTCGATGTGCAGCGAATAATGCTACTAGTGGCGATGATGGGATGGAGTGCGTAATGGTGGCGAGAGGATGATGTTGATGATGTTGCTGTCGATGGCAATGTGCACGCGAGGATTCTTGTCACAATCGCCATCATCCTCGTGACAATCATCCTCACCATCACCACCATCACCATAATCATCGTCATCATCACAGTGTGTTTCATCGTCACAAGAATCTGCACTAATAGCAACATGAATGGGGGAAGCTTTGGTTTCGGCCTGACGAATTCCAACGACATACAGGGCCCCGAGCAGATCTTTCTAACAATGCTCCCAACATACTGTAGTTCATACTGTCGTTGGCTCCACTGCACCACGTTGCAGCAAGACGTGCAAACCGAAAGCTTCTAGCCGTGACGTAGTCGAGTTATTGCGCGTTTGCTTCACTTCAGACTGAAAATGCCCTGCGCTTGCCTCGACCTAAAGGTGTTCTGTGGGCGTTGCATTCGGGGCTTCTCGGCGTGCGGTCCTGAATTTTTGAAGTATTGCAAGAGATCTGAGGTCATGTACCTTGGCCTTTTTGCCTCGAGCTCGTGCTGTGCTTTGGGATATCTGCGCCTTGGCTGAGACTTCGAGCCCGAGAGTTCAAGCCTCGGACAACCCTGGCATTCACTTTAAAAGGATATACACAGGTGTAAGCTCTCCTTTACCTGCCCTGGGTTCACATGAGGCTGGCACCTTCCTGTATCCTCCCATGCGTCACCCTAAATGAGTTTCGCTTCAGCTGTCTTCCAGGGAAAACGGGATAAGACGGGATTCTGTTTCTTGATTCAAAGTCGAGGGACGGTTGCATGCATCTTGCGTACGCTGCCCAGGTGTTCAGATGAAGCCACGGTGCTCCTGGCGTTCCGTGCCACGCTTCCCGGCTGCAGCGAGGCAGCTCCCTGTTTCTAGCCTGCTTTTCACGCGGAAGCCGGAAACTGCTGAAAGGTGCGCGGGATACTTCACCTGTAATCTGGCGGGCCTCCTGCTTGGTGCTTGATGCTTGATCGCACATTTTCTCCGTCAGGATTCGACGTTGTCTGGGAAAGGGTCGGATTTCAGGATTGTGGGAACATGTGCGCACCACGTGCCACTAATCATCACTAATGCATGTCTGTGCATCGGGAGCCTGTTCTCCCATTTGCATCCAGGACAAAATGTCGTAGCCCGCTCGACTTCAATCTCCGAGTTTTTGATCCGCAGCATCATATCTTATGCAGGCTTTTAATTACCTTCATATCCTATAAAGGTATAACTACCTGTTTTGGGTATACATGTTACAGCATTTTTGGTAACGAAGTCTTAATTTATTCAAGGCGTACGTGGAAAAACGGGGCCCCCACAGCCTCCCTTTCTGTTGATCAAATCAAAGAGCTTTTTGATGCAGAACGCCGAGCTTGGTCTCATTACCGGGATCATTGATCCATACTTCGCGATACATTGCGTGGATTTCCAGCCATCGCCAGCAAGCGGACTTACACATAACATTGGACTGGCAACATTGGGGAGCCAGTACCTTACAAGCATCCGAGAGTGTGCAATTCGAAGATAGAGTCTCTGTGGTGTAGCAGCTTTCTTGTGAGTCCCGCTATGACTCGTCTTTGGCTTCTTCCGGGTGCAACGCCCACGGTTTTCCTATTCAGGATGCACGAATAGCTTTCTGCATGACAGCTGCCACTAGAGATACAGCTGCACCAAGCGAGGTGATTGCAGCCCCTGCAGGAGAGCGTGTTTTTTCAGTTTCTGAGCCCCAACCGAGGGTTGTACCAAACGTGGCCGGTTGTTGTTCCGATTCTGACACTTGTGGCCGGTTGTTGTTCCGATTCTGACACTTGAATGCTTTCTTTCGGGGAGCATGAATCTGAGGTGAGACCTCCCGTCACTTCTTACGGTCGCATGCCTGAAGTGGAGCTTCAGGGTTATGCTTGATTCAGCCACCACAGCTGTACTGTTATGATTTACGGAAGTGCTACGGCCAGTGCTGCAGCAACTGTTTCTGGTGCATCTGCTGCTGCTGCTGCTGCTGCCACTGCAGCAACTGGGAGCCGCTACTACAGCTGCTGCCGCTACCACTGCTACTGCTGCTACTACTACTGTGTCACCTGCTACTGCTGCCGCGACTGCTACGGCACTGCTTCTACCACTGCTGCTGCTGCCTGCCAGGACTATTGCTGCTGCTACTGCTACTGCTACTCGTGCTGCTGCTTCTGCCAGTGTCAAGTTACATTGCCAGCACGCAGAACCCACGCCCGAAAAAAGGCTTCAATATCCCAGCGCACCAATGCTCGCGGCCCAATGCACCCAGGGCTGGTCTTCTGATCAACGGGCTGTCTTCCTGGCTGGTCTCAGCTTACTGGTGCGTCGGCTTTGGTGAGTGGTGGATCTTGCCACTTGGGCCTTTTTGGATCTGCGGTAAGGTGTTGGAATCCAGGGCGGCGCTTCGGACCTCAGGGGCTGCCAGGGATTCTGGGTTGCCATGGGGCTCAGTATGTTGGGCTCAGGCTTGTGGTGCACCGGCTTTGGAATTCAACCTTGGTTGGTTGAGGCGGCTTTGTTGCCTGTCTTCCCTCTGGAGGCTGTCGTCTAGTTTTTGAGACCTCGCTGCATGATGGTCCATGTCGTACACTGCCCTGGATCTCTGCCAAGTTGTAAATAAGTCTAAGACCATGGCACAGTACGTTAGAGCGGCCAGTAAGTGCATTAGATGATCTTCCGACTTGTTGGTTCCGCGAGGATGCTCTTGGAGCACGCTTTTACGGCTTTTGGGGCCATGGTGCTGGTCCACAACTACGTTCATCTTCATCTGATGCTACTGGGCGGTCGATCTGATAGCAAGCGGCTGCAAGCTAGGACAGAAGACTCGGAACTCTCTTCGAGACCTGGCTTTGGAATCAACCACATCAGAGCAGAGCCTGCTTAATTGTGAATTCCAAGCTGGCGCAGAGCAGGTTTACGGCTGCGGGATCGCTGGTGTGCTATCTTGCTCGCCGGCAATCATCAACCCAATCATACGAGCTTGGCAAGCATCTTGGAGGATGTTTCAGGAACCGCCTCGAAGCATACTTGGTTGTACCTTTTCTTTTCGGCTCCTACAAACAGTTTTTATTGTTCGGCATCTGGCAGCAGAGGTTCTGGGTCGCCGGAACGGTCACGGTCGTGCTGATCTTGGTTGGTGGCATCGGGGCGAATTCTGTGGGGTCGAATGCCGCTTTCTTTGGCCGAGCAGGCATGCTAGATTGGCCGAACTCCACAATGTAGACTTTAAAGCGCAAAGTGTTGACATTAGCACCTCAAAGTTGCTCTTCAGCAGAACCACGGAAAGCATTCTCTTCCAAGTCCGAGTCGACCGATACTGCAACGACTGTTCATCTCCCAATCCCGAATGCACTAGAAGGCATGCTGTGCGAGAGTCAGCAAAGTCGCGATGCGTATTTATAGAGTTCGCCCATGACGGCGTGGGTCGGTTCTGGTTGTTCTTGAGGTTAAAATTCGGGCATGAAGCATGGTGAAACCGCAGATGCACTAGAGCCGACAAGTTCGGACATCTAGCTATCCTGCTTGGAAGCAAGTCGATCTAGGAAGTGGAATGCTTCTATAGGTGGAAGCCAGACTTCTCCTGCAAGTGGGCTTGCAATGGGGAGGTGGATTTTCCTGCTCAGGCATCATGTACTCTGGCCATTCAAGCATGGCTTTCCTGCAGCGGATGCTGAGTTGCACGTTCATGCGTAAAGCCTGTCTTGCGTTGGAGCTGAGGATCCACAGATCGAGAGCCCCAAGCTGATTCTCCTGAGCCCCAAGGCCCAAGCCACAAATGCCAAAGAGCTTCCGCAAGTTCAGGAAGCTGGCTCTCCTGTCGTCCATTGTCACGATGTCGGAGAAGGTGGGTCGAGGGCAGAGGGAACGTGTTTCGGATCGTTGGCTGTGCGAGGTTTATGCGGCAACTGTGTAAGGCCGTGAAGCGTAGTCCGAGTCCGAGTCTCTCCGGCGACGGAAGCCTTGCACTTGCAGCTGCCTCATCTTGCACCTCTCTTGTTTGCGTGATGTCTTGGTACATCCAAACTAGGATGTTGTGACTTGGTTTGTTCCTGCCAGAGATTGCGGAGCAGAAGGCTTGTCGTGTTAACCTTTGCCTTCGATAGTGTTGCTGATGATCTCTGCAATGCTTGTTTGTAACAGTGTGGTGGTGGTGGTGGTGGTGGTGGTGGTGGTGGTGGTGGGGACTGGCATCCAGAAAAGCTAAAAAGCGATCCAAAAAAGCAAGCACGGATCACACAAGCAACGAAGGGATCACAAAGAAAACAAACAGGGATCAATATCAACAAAAGTATCAAACTCGGAGCTGCTGTGAATTACAGCATTTAGGCGAAGATTCATTCAGACCGGCTCTTGATCATCTGAACTGCAGATCGGGATGTTCGGCTAGAGTGGTGGCCTACTGCTATCGAACCTTGTCTATTCCTGTATACTCTCAGCCGCAGTGTCATATTTATCACGGATTGTCCAGTACAGCAGCAACGAAACACACTCATAATTGCTTCGGTTAGTACGAATACTGCAGTGCTGACCCTGGCTATGATGGTGATGACGATGATGGTTGTGGTGATGATGATGCTGCCGAGGGTGATGACTGGCATCATGATCCTTACTACTGCTGCTTTTTCGATCATCGCTTTTATTTCGATTAGTGTTTGGATCGAATATTGTAACTGTTGTCCTTCGCTCTTGCTTGTACCTGTTGCTGTTGTTGTTTCTGGCACAATGGAGCCTATGCATACCGCTACGGCGAGTGCTGCTGCGACCCATGGCACCGTGTCTCTCTCTCCCCCCACCAAGAAAACGAGATACCCCAAAAGTCAACGCCCACTGTGACGCGACGCCGGTTGGGCAGCATCCTTGTTTTTTTGATACGTGCTTGATGTTGTTTTGATCCGGAAGTTGGTGCAGTAAGATTGAGTATACCCTCCAAGAGCTGTGATAGTTTGATTTTCGCTTCATCCCTACTTTGATTAGTTTTGATCCCAGGCATTTGATGTGATTTTGATATCCGCTTGATTAATTGTGGATCCCTCAGCCGTGGTGGCGGTGGCGGTGGTGGCGGTGGTGGTGGCGCTGGTCGTCGGGACATTGGTTGACACAGCGCAAAGCAGGAGGAGTAGCAAGGGCAATGGCAAGACGTACGAAGGCTTGAAAAATGCGGGCAGTGGTACTGTCAGTAGCCCGGGCGATCGCCATAGGCCAAACTGGACACCCCCCCGGGTTCCATTACGATTAGAGCGGTTTCGGGCCTTCGGGGCATCTCTGGGCCGCTCTGAAGGGGAACCTCCCAGGGCTCCCTGGCTCGCAGGAGCTGACGAGCGCGGACAGCATGCTCCTGACTCCGCCGAAGGGACCGACCGCCGGCTGCATCTTAGGTCCCTAGGAGCACTGGAGCACCGCAACGAGAGCTTGGATATCATGTGTGCTTTGCGCCCGAAACCCCAAACTTCCGTGGCCGAATTGGAGGCGGTCAAGTACGAGGTCCCCGTCAGGTGGCTTGCTTCGATGGAATCCGAAGCTTTCGTGTTGGGGTGTTTGGTCGCGACGCTCAGAAGTTCAAGGTGTTCAGAAATTTTGGACTTTCATTTGCAAGGCTGAGTGGGATGTGACTATGAAATCAAGATTCGAAGTCCGAAGACCTTCTCATGTGTGCCAGGCACGCTGATCCCCAAACCCTGAAAACCCGAAACCCCCAAAACCCCAAGCCCTAAACCCTTAAACCCTAAACTAAACCCTAAACCCTAAACCCTAAACCCCCAAACCCCCAAACCCCCAAGCCCTAAACCCTTAAACCCTAAACCCTAAACGGTCTCCCACCAGGTTCGGGCATTGACGGCTTGGAGCTCGAGGAGTGCATTGGGGCAGGATCCTTTGGTAAGGCTGGCCCAAGCAATAGCATAGTAGAGTAGCGTATAGTATAACATATAGTATAGTATAGTACAATTCACTATAGTAGATAGTATAGCAAAGTAGAGTGGGGTATGGTATAGCATAGTACAGTACAGTATAGCCAAGTACAGTATAGTACTATAAAAATGATCCAGAGAGGCTTTGGCGTTTTGGTTTGGTCTTCGGATTGGTGGTGCGATTGTAGCATGTGCCATTGCTTGTTTGTTCTGTGCTTAATAGGGAGATGCACTTGTTGATTTGAGTTTTATCGTGTTTGGGAGTCGGTGCCCCCCTCCCAAGAATCTCGTAATCATTCGTGGTCTGTGGCTCTTCGTGCAGGTCTACTCTGCGACGTATCTGGGGAAACGGGCTGCAGTGAAGATCATGAGCTGGGAGGGGGAGCTGCTTGGCTGAAGAGGTTTTTTCCCAATGTGTCGAGGATGCGGCGTCACAAGCAACACAGAAGCAAGCGGCAATCCCAGATCTTCGAGGCGGAGTCCTGGTAAATGGGGATACGAGGGGGGTACGGTTGCTCCTCCCCTCTTTGGAGATCCTCCAGGAATCCTTCAGTCCGTTGAGGGATCCGTGTCATGACTTGTGCACTGGCCCTCATGTGGTCTCAGGATGCTCAAGCGCATTGACCCCGTGAGAGAGGTGGGGACCACAGAGCGCATCCTTGCCTCCGGGGTTCTTCCAGAGAGACACGAGCGGAGGGTCAGTTCCGAGTTTCTTCATAAACCACGCATTGCTGCATCTGCTGTTCGGCGTGACGTGTGCATACCTTCCAGCACGCATGAACACCGAGGAGCTCAGGCATCAACTGTGACTCTGAATGCTATCGTGGGCTCTAGACGCCCAGTTTTGCAGCAATGTAGTTGTGAACTCCTTGCCGGCATGGGTGGGCTTGCTTCTTTCTCCGGAGTCGTAGGTTTCCGCCGGAGGTTTGAGTGAGATGTCTCCATCCAAGCAGAGGCGGGATGTGGCTCGTGCCCGGGCCCGCGCTGACTTTTGCTGCGTTGCCTCTGAGCAGAGAAAGCGGTCCGCTAGCAGCAAGCGCTTATCCAGACAGAGACGGTGTGGCTGGTTGAGATGGCGATCTCAGCAGTACGACGCGCTACCCGCTGATCGTCTATGGTTGCTGGAAAGGATTCGCATAGCTGCCATTGCAAGTGCCGGTTCTTTTGGTGCCTGCCTCAGACCTACGTCTGATGCGGCCCAGATGCGCGCCAGTGGTTTCCGACAGCGGGATATTTTTCCCTGTCCGCCTTTATCTGGCTCCAAGCTCAAGCCAGACGGATGGACGGGACAGCGCTGGCGTCTGTTCGTGTCTTACACCAATGCCATTCTGTGCGCCTTGTCTTGGTTGTATGGTGCTGCTGGACTCAAACCGTCCGGGGCTGAACACACGGCCGCTCAATGGTCTGCCGTGACACGTCTCGTCCACCGCAGCATCGATTTCTTGGCAGAAGCCTCAACAGGGTGAGTGGGAACATCTGCTACCCGAGTGGGTGCCTGGTTTTGTACGACCTGCAGGGCCTCAATACACTGATCTTTGCGCGGAGCGTGTCGACTGCCCGAACAGTGCCGCAGTTGTGGACCCGCTTCATCGCTTACCTGTTGACTTAGCAGTTGCTTTCTGACCCGGACAAGCTGTTTCCTTCTCCGCCGCCTGGTCTGGAAACCTTCGAGAGCTTCCAGTCGGGTGAGCGCAGTGAGTATGTCAAGTTGGTTGCAAAGCAAGTTCGCTGTGGCAAGCTGGGGTTGTCTGCTAGCGCGCGGGCTGGTGGCACTGTGTTGGCCGTTGGCAAAGCTGGTGGCCAGCGACAGCGGGAGGTCTGGCACGGACGTCGCGTTTCACAAGCCGCTGTTCCACCACGCTGCCCGCGATGCTTGGCTTCGCCTGCTTCGCTGATTCACATCGAATGCAGTGAAGACACACCGTGTCGTGTCAGCAAACGTGATGCCAAGTGTTGGTTCGATCAACTCCAGCTTCCTGCACGGCTCCGCTTTTGGATGGCTCGACCTCCCGTGACTTCGGCGGAGCTCGAGTGCATGGCTGGGATGGACTCTCTGGAACAGCAGAAAGCTTTGGAGCCTGGGCAAACTTGGCGCGAGGGGTGGTACTACCCAGTCTCGCGGGTGTGGCCCATGGGCTTCAGCTGGTCTTCTTTCGTCGCGCAGGAGGAGCTGCTGGGGCTGTGCAACGACGCGCAGTTGACAGAGCAGCAAGTGTTGTCCTGCGACACCGCCACGCCCGAAACCTTTGACCTCGTCTTCGGTGCGGCGACGGACGATGTGATGATATTCAGCACAGCAGGTTCTGGTGTGACTTCTGGTGCTGCCTCACGCTTGGACGCGGCCATGGAGTGTCGTGGGATTGTTCGAAATACAGCCAAGGACGTCAATGACAGCTTGGATGCAACTTGTGTCGGAGTGAACCTTGAGCAGGGCTGTTTTCTCGCCATGCCGCCGGCCCGCTGCCTAGCAGTAGCTGTGGCGGTTCTACACGTACTGAGCACCCAGGCAGTGTCACCGAAGCAGTTGCACCAACTGCTCGGAGTGATGCAGTGGTTCGATCTGTTGAGAAGGCCCAAGCTGTCCGTCTACAGTAGCGTGTATGATTTCGTTCGGCATCCCAAAGATACTTCGGTGCGACGTGTTCCCTCTCGCGTTTGCGCGGAGATGGCTGCCAGCTTCCTGCTTGGTGTGTACTGGCTTACAGACTTGACGAGGCCGTTCCTGCCCCTGCTCTCGGCGACCGATGCCAGCACTGAGTTTGGTCTGGGGGCATCTGTGGCCAGAGTTACTTCCGCAGAGGCCCGTCGTATCGCACGGTACGCGGAAAAGCAGGGAGACTTTGTGGTTCTGGACGGTGGAACCCTACATGGCGCAGCCGCGAGGCGCCTCGGCAAGGCGCACAAGCTGCAAATTTCCATGCGGGATTTCGTTGACGTGTTCAGCGTCCGTGCAAAACACAAAGCACACATCAATGTTCTCGAAGGCGAAGCTTTTGTCCTGTGGCTGCGGTGGCTGCTCAGAACGAGACGACATCATGCTACAAGAGTCGTGGTGCTTGTGGATTCTGCAGTGTGGGTCGGGGCTGCCTCAAAAGGCCGGTCGTCTACACAGCTGAACCGTGTGCTGCGGCGTGCTGCTGCCCTGGAGATGATGGGGGATTTACACGTACACCTGGTGCTGGTTCCCTCTGGTGAAAATCCTTCCGATTCTCCTTCACGCGGCCTGCGCCGACGCAAAAGCAAAGCGGCAACTTGATGTCATCTCAGTCTTCAGCATGGTGTTTTGGTGACGCAGGCCCAGCTCTCCAGAGCTTGACGTGCAGCTTGCTTTACCCCCATGCCGCTACGAAGTTGAATTCGTTTCCTTTTCTATTTTCCCGTGTATAGGGAGCTGACGCACACTCGGCAGAAGGTACCGGGCACTTTCGCGGCAAGGTTGTGCAAACTTTGCTCCGCCAAACCGCTAGCAGAGGTTTGGTGCTGTGGCTTCTGTTTCGGGTCCCCGCAGGCTGCTCTACCTGCGTAGACATGGCAACATGTGGCAATGTGCTCACCGCAGTGGCTTGGATGAGTCCATGACGGAGTCCACGTTGTTTGGTCACATTGCTTCAAAATTTGCGGCCGCGGCCGCCGCGCGCCCGCAGCCAGTGCCGGGAGATTGGGAAGTTATCTGCTGGCGCATATATCTCTGCAAACGCAGATGTGTGTGCATGGAGTGGATTGCAAGTTCTCTAACTCTCGGCAGCTCCATCGGCGGAAAACCTGAGTACAGAGGCTGGGACGTTTCAGAGGTCGGAGTGAGAAGCTACGTGCAGCAATAACCACGCATTGCTGCATCTGCTGTTCGGCGTGACGTGTGCATACCTTCCAGCACGCATGAACACCGAGGAGCTCAGGCATCAACTGTGACTCTGAATGCCATCGTGGGCTCTAGACGCCCAGTTTTGCAGCAATGTAGTTGTGACCCTCCTCTCCCGCCCTTGAAGTGACTTGGGAAGTTATCTGCTGGCGCATATATCTCTGCAAACGCAGATGTGTGTGCATGGAGTGGATTGCAAGTTCTCTAACTCTCGGCAGCTCCATCGGCGGAAAACCTGAGTACAGAGGCTTGGACGCTTCAGAGGTCGGAGTGAGAAGCTACGTGCAGCAATGTGGGAGTTTCCGAAAATACGGGGTCCCTTATTGGGGGTCCTCATAATAAGGATCCTACTGTTTGTGGTACTCTATTATTAGGGTCCCCTATTTTCGGAAACTCTCATTCTATGGGAGATTTGATCGTCATTTGCCTCTTCGTGTAACGGACGACTAAGATGTTGCATCGCTCTTCTCGGATTGCGCAAAGAAAGCTGCCCCAACGGGGTGCAGCCCGAACACGGCTTTCTGTTGAGCGGGCTTGAGGGTTGGATTTTTGAAGGTTTAGGTGCTTGGTTTGCAGCTGCATCGAAATTAGCAGGCGAAGCTATGTCTGCGAATGGTTCACCCGAACCTGGTTCAGGTTCCTTGCCGGCATGAGCAGGGTTGCCGCTTTTTCCTCATGTGTCAAGCAGCATGGCCCCGGGCCCACTCGCGTGCAACACCCGCGCCCGTGCAAAATTGCAGATTCTATTCCTGCCCTGGGACGTCTTCATTGAAAAGCTTGTCGTGACATGGTCCCTGCGTCGTGCTTGCCACCAAACCGAGCAGCATAGACATACTCAGGCCTTCGTGTACGTAGTCATCTGCGATAATCGCACAATGAATGTTCAGTCCAGCAATCAAGAGCCGTCATCAGTTTGTAAATCTATGTGATATGGCAACCTTCGATTACCACGGCAACCATATGATTCAATATGATCAATATCAGCAGAGCCAGCAGTGGTACTGCATCTAAAGCTTGAGCTCCGAACTAACGGAACGGCCTAGGCTTTCAACTTCATTCAGCGCGATTCCTCATCCGAGGCCTGTGCTTATACGGACTCAGGAAGGGTCGAGTCTGTGGACTGTTAGAAGGTGCTTGCTGCCGAGAGCGATTATAACCTTCAAACCTGTGTCGAATACTTCCCAATCGCAACCAATTAACCGTAACCGTGGAAGACATCTTTTTAATTCTACCACAAGAGCTCATTGAGTGAATTTGACCTCCTTCGCATCAGCAATCGGACTCTGCAGAAGTGTCGGTGAGCGAGGTCGGAGGGCGAGGTCTTGCGGACTCAAACGGTTTCGAACAGCAGCAGCCCGTGTGTACGACCCCTCTGCACTTTCGGCTTCTCTCGTGAGCGCTGAGGGCACGAAGGAATTTATGAAAGCCTTGGAAGCCTATGTAGATCGTTCATGACGCGGAAGTTCCTGGCGAGGAATAAGTGGCTCGCTTTCATTGAAGCTTCCCCTCATGCCGACTTCGCCGTCCCCGTCTGGGGTCATGTTTCGTACGAATGTGCAGGTGGGCGATCGGTGCGTCATGAAGGAGATAAACTCGGCCCTGTAAATCACAAGCAATGGTTGGCCTGCTTCCGGGTCTTCACTTGTCCGAACGGACCAGATCATGGAAGCGGCGGCCGCCGACCCGCAACCTTTGCCAGAAGCAAACATAGTCGTAACCCCCCACAGTTTTCTTGGCCTAATGACAGCCTGGGCGAAGCCGTAACAGCCAGGGCACACAAACGGAGCTTCGTCTCGTGGTGTTTGGAGAGGGGCCGAGGTTATGCACGCAAGGAGGGCTCCAGCCCCCAAAAACACAGTTTCAAAGGACGTGGTGCACCGGGGCACGCAGATTGAAAAAAGATATCCGAGGAAGTACCT
>CAJNDT010000036.1:60000-172500 GCA_905221615.1 Symbiodinium sp. CCMP2592 | reverse complement strand
TACTCCTGCTGCTGCTGCTTCTTCTACTACTACTACTACTACCACCACCAATACCATTACCACTAGTGCCATCGCCACCGCTATAAGCTTGGGCCGAGAATCTTTCAGACCGGTGTACTGGCTCTTTTATCTTTGCAGTTCTGGAGCCTGCAAACCTCCCCGACGAGTATGTTGTGTTCATGATCCATAATTGTACCGTCCCCCTCGAAGGCAAGTGAAAAGCATCATGCTCGATGTGGCCAAGGCTTGCGAGTACCTGTGCCTTGGTGCAAGGTTTGTGGGACAGGATTATAGGGAACCACGAGACACCACTTCCAGCGGAAGCTACAGAAATAGCGCTACTAAGCTACTCGTGGTGGTGGTGGGGGTGGTGGGGGTGGTAATGCTTGTTGTTTGTTGTTTGTTGTTGCCGCGTCAGAACCCTAAGCTGTTTTGAGAGTCTCTGTCGTTGGACGAGCTGCGGCCTTGAGGCTCGAGCTTTCCACACCTTTCATGTTGAGGGTTTGGATGCCGCGGCGGAGGGCGCCGCGGGGCTTCGGGTTGTTAGTGTCGTGACATCTAGCAGTTGGCTTGGAGCGTGATCCCTTTCTGCAAGGCACGCCCAGGAAATCATCCATGGAGATCTCACCTCCAACAATGTGCTACTTCAGACGTGGCCTGGTCTCGCAAGCTTCAGTTACCGTTAGCTCCACCGGAGCCCCAGTCCGCAAAGCCTGAAAGAGCCGAACTTCCCTTAAACTTAGAGTCATCCCAGGAGGCCGACTTCGGATCCTCAGGAGCTCGACTTCGTCTGCAAGGCTGGGAACCTTTCGAATGCCAGGTCTTTCAGTTCCGATCTGAGCCACGGAAGCCACACAAGACGCCCAACCTCGAAGCTCTTCCGTGGTCAGCTGTGGCTTTCGCATACGATACTTATACATTAGACCAAATTAGACCAATTCTACACCTCACTTCCAGATCCAAGACAGGTCAGCGCTTCCTCCAAACCCGTACCGACGTCGCTGGAACCCGAATCCCAAACTCCCAGTGTCGTAGCAACTCAACACAAACCCCCAGCTCGCTGAGCCCCGACCCCTGAGTCCAGGTCTGCGACTTCGGGCTTGCCAGGGTGCTGGAGGAAGGCGGGAGTTCGGGGCTCCAGGCCCCCCAAACCTGAAGGAGTCGAACTCCATACACCCCCCCCTCTCCCCTCTTCAAGACCTGTAAAGTGCTCGAATATTCTCAAATCTCAGGCTCTGAACCCTAAGCCCTAAAGGCGTGCAAAAAAAAAATGGCTTGCCCTGAAGACGGACATCCCCAAGAGCTGACCGCCCCTTCTTTCTGAGGCGTCTCGACGCTTCTGACCTCCCAGCTTGGCAGCCTGGTGCTGAAAGTTGCTTCGCTTCGGGCTTAGGGTTTAGGGTTTAGGGGTTTCAATGCTTTCTGAGCTTCTTTAAGATTTGGGGCCGGGGTGAGGTTTGCTGGATTCAAGGTCCCTGAATTGGGGGCCACTCGAACGCTGCCTCCAAAAATGCTATCGGCTATCTGCTATTTCTCGAGGTTGAGTAGTCTTTTTAGCCGTTTGCCATCGAAATAGGCTGGGAGTCGCTGTGAGCAGTCTGTCCCCGAGCTCGTGTGACCTGGGGGACATGCTCAAGGAAGGCATGCTGCAGTTGCAGGATGGGAGAACTGTTTGGACCATCAGGCTCATGCTAGATGCGGTGAACAGAAGAACTCGAGCACTGCAACGGTCAGGTGAAAGCAGAAGCTTTGCTAAACTTGCCCACTCCGCCGTTTGCGTGTGTCGTTCGCTTCGAAGTTGGCCCTCGACAAAGGCACAGTCTCCCACATGCCACCGGAGTTGATCCGGATGGAGAACAGAAGGCTCGGCGACTGTTTTGGCCATCCTGCTCTAGGCATAGCAAACATTCTGGGGCTGTCGATCAATCTGAGTTTTACCGTGACGTGGTGGAGTAGAGGTGCCCTCGGCTTGCCGATGTAGCAGACAGCCACCAATACCTCAAAGTTTTTGGTCCTGTTGTCCTGGAATGGGAGCAGATGAAAGCCGAGGTTAACGAAGAAGGTGGACGTCTACGCCATGGGCATCCTCCTTTACCAAGCCTTGCTTGGAAGACTTCCGTTCGCGGGACCGTGAAGGGAATATTGATCACTATAATGAAGACTCAACCTCAACTGGACGAAACCCGCAATGTAGGCGGCTTTTGTTTCGGGTGACCCTGAGAGTCAATTATGGGACTTTCCCGGCAGGCATCTTACGGGGTGCTCTCCATGCATCGTCGGAGGTTTGGAGAACAGCCAGCTGAGCCCAGAAAGATCCGTTTTGTGTTTATTCTGCGATCCTTAAGGTGGACCTTACGGAGTTCTACTGTAGGGAGAATGTAAAAGGATGAGTGCGAGGTACCAGGTCATATTGCCCGATGGATCCAACCTTAAAGCTGGTCTAGAGTGCTGTCGCCAGGAAAGATGGCGCCGCAGATTATCATCTTCATCGCCAGCGGGAAGAGGCTCGAACTCGATGAGCAGGTGGCAGAAGATGTGCCTCAGCGTGACTTCGGAACCAGAAGCCCTGAGCCTCTAAGCCCGTCCTGAACTCGTAATGCCCGGTCCAGGGAATCTGATTCCCACCAGAACTCTACTCAGCGCGAGCTTCGCACGTTGAATCACCAGCACCAGCACCGTGGCAGCAGAGCGCCGGCAGCACCAGCAGCACCAAGGCACCACGCACAGGCACCACAGCGGCAACGGCACCGGCACTATCGGCATCAGCACCATCACCATGACCTGTCGCAGCTCTAGCGCACCGCGCACGCTGGTGGTTGCCCTTGTTAGTTGAACGATGGTTAGCTGATGGCGGCCTTGCCATTGCAATGAACCGGTCATGTTTGTTTGCGCCGCTGCCTTTGTGACGATGGTTTGGTCACATTACGCCTCACGCTTCGTCCATCCAATCAAGCTGCTCCAAGGTTCGGCAGATTTTTTCGGATTGCACTGCAACGCTTCCGGAAGAAAGGCCGTGTGCCGAGGCCTCCGTGCGTAGGTATGTTAGCTACAGCCAGGGAGCAGTGTAGGATGCAAAGCTTGAATCGAAGTGTGGTTGAGAGGTCTGCTTGCTGTGCAGGAGGGTTGTTGCATTGGCACCACTTGTTGAGCAGTTGCAATGAGCAGCCTCGTTAGTTGCTTTCGGACTTGGACCAACCTGGCTTATTTCGGAAGCTGGTGACTCATGACTGGATCCTACAAGCTACCGCCTTAGATCCGGGACGACCTGAAGCGACCGTAGCCTTAAACATGGAAGCCTGAGTAATTTGGAATGAGATTGTTCCTCGGGGTTCCAGATGATAAGTGTAGTAGAACACACCCCGAAGCCTTATTGGAAGTGTGAAGGCCCTACATAAGCCCTAGCTGCCACGTGAGGAGCTGGTCCGGCGTTTTAGCTGAGTTGCCACAGCCGCCTATGGCCGGGAGAACAGCTCCTAGCTTTGGCCATGTACCCGTCGAAGCTTTTCACACGGCGTGTGAGCCACAGGGCTTCCAGCCACGGCTTTGTGCTTCTTGAGGCTGAGTCGCTGCTTGGTTTTCCCGAATTGCGGAGTAAAGGTGATGCTGCTGTTTTTGTTGCCGAGTGCTCCTCCGCCTAAAGCTAAAGAGGCTGCTACCCGCAGTCCGTAAATTAGCAATGCAACAACCGCCGACGAGGGTCACCCATGCCTGCAGCCGTGTTCGGCCCGGGTGAATTCTCACCCTGACGATGGGCGAGCGCACCGCACAATGAAGCCGCTTGCCAGACGTGTTTTAGTGTTGGTGCCGTTTCGACCCCAAGGCTGGCACTCCCGAAAATGGCAACATACTTTCAGTTCGGCCCGTCCAGCAGATTGGCTTCCAGGGCGTCTGAAAGCAGGCCGAGGGAGAAGGACACAGGACGAAACCTCGCAACCTTGAGGTCATCGTTGTCGTTTGGCTGTCTTCTGACTTTGTGTGGTCTGTACATGTAATGTAGTATGTCTCTTTCTGCCTTCGCTGTTGCCATACCCGTGCATCCGTTCTGCAGATAGCATGCAACGACGAAGCGGGAGTGAAGCATCATGCGAGCACAACAAAATCGTACTGCTGTAGAAAGGCATGCTGTTAGCAGCACACAAGCAGAACTGCATATCACTGCAACATGGCACGATGCGAATGTGCTGACGATGAAGACAGAACGAATCTTGCCTTTCGCAGCAGTATTGACAGTCACATTTCATCATCACAAGCATAAGCTCCACCAGCAGTGGCATCCGTCGGGCACAATCTCATGCTGATGTTGTCTTTTTTTCTGCTTCTCTTCCATCTGAGGCTCCTGTTTGCACTGGGGTTCCTTCGCGAAGCTCGTGGCATCGCATTGCAGACGCGCCCTGGCAGCGAATTTGGCTTGCTTAAGCAACCCAGGACCGAGGCTAGGCCCTCCCCCCCCGCTCGACTGGGTCCCATGGGACATCTGAGGTCCCATGGCCAAGGCTTTGCGCCGGCCAGCTGCAGCCCCGGAGTGAGAGAATCGTTAGTTAGGGCTTTGCAGAGATGGTAGAGATGCAGGGGGCTGCAAGGAGGTTGCAAGGTCCAGGGCCAGGCAGGTGTCAGCTCGGGCGCCGTGCGCTCGCGCTCCAACCCTTCCACGGTCTTTCGCGTGGTTTCCACGGTCTTTCTGGCTTTGTGTTCAATTGCAGGCAATCCTGCTTCCTGTAACCACCGTCTCCTGAACCATCTCCCAGAAGTGGCACGGTCACCCCTTGGATCGTCTCAGATGGTGCTCCATACTTCGTCTCGGAAGAGCTCGAGAAGCTACCAGAACCCCACGAGGAGTGCCGGAAGAGCGAGCTGACAAGAGACCTGCAGCTGACACAAGACCCTGGGGAGTTTCGCTTGCGTGTCAGCATGGTGGCCGCATGCAGCCTGACCGCCTTTGCAAGAAGTTGCACAAGAATGCAGATTTCATGCGTCGCAGACGTGTGTGGTCATAATTATGACTCGGCCGCAGCCGCTAATATGTCTACCCTGCTTTCTCTGGTAGGACATGATGGCGGCTGAGTACCTTGTGGCTCGCACGAACCACGTCACGACAAAGTTCGAGAAACTCGGCAAGTCCATCGACCCCTGCAAACCCCAACACCATGAGTCCTGCGCTGTTTCGCGCCCTCAGGAAGGGTCCAGCCCACGCCTGCGATGATGGGGAGCATGCCAGCAAAAACAGGCCCGGACGGCTCAAAGTGTAAGGGCTTGGGATTTCTGTTTGGTTTTGGCATGTATCTGAGGCACGGCAACTTGGGCCTCGTTCTGTCAAGGCTTCTGGACTGCGAGGGCTGAGAGGCTCCGGGAAACTGCTCAGATAGCACAGAGGCCTGATTGAACTCATGAAGCCACTGAGCGCAGAAAAGGCAAAGGCGCAACGCCGAAAAGCTCAGCGAGGCGGCATTCGGCACTGTCAAAACCAACAGGAAGAGCAGCGACAGCAGCAGCAGCAGCCCGTCAGCATTCGATCCTGAAATGGCCCCGCGTACTGCACTCGACAGGTGTCTCACTGTGGAGAACCGCAACTGTGCCTTGGACCATCAACTGCTCCAGAATTGAGGGTGTCGGAAGATGTCGATGCTTTTTGTCTTTCGATACTTGGGAAGCGGATCCTGGAACTTGTATTGCTTCTCCAGCATCTGTTCAGACAGCGACTCAGCGCGTCGCGCGAGCAGCCCTGTCAGCAGCAGTTTGCAGTAGCAGTTGCAGTAGCCGTAGCCGTAGCAATAGCAGTAGCGACGTCGTCGTAGCAGTGGTAGTGTTACTAGCATTGATACTCGTACTAGCAGTAGTGACTAGTAGTGCGTGTGATTGCTTTCCGTGTTTTCTGGGGGTCTTAGCGCTGCTGCGAGTTTACAACAACAACAGCAACTACTACTACTACTACTACTACTACTACTACTACTACTACTACTACTACTACTACTACTACTACTACTACTACTACTACTACTACTACTACTACTACTACTTCGACGACTACTCTTCCTGCTGCTGCTACCGACACAGCAGCACGCGTCAGTACTGCTGGTTTACGCTGGCCCCAAGCTCCGGTCCGCATCGACATGCTGAAGCTCGGCACAGGCATGTGGGTTCGGCTTCACAGTCACGACCCGCGGCCACTCGTCCCCAAGGAGAAGGCCTACTGCATGCCGCTCAGCTGCTGTGGAGACCTCTTCAGAGTGGAGTTTCAGGGCCGGCCCTTTGTGGTCATGCCGATGTGGGCCGTAAGAAACAGGCCTCTGTCGAAGTCGTAGGCTGCGAGTCCCGAAGATTCAAGCTTTCAGCACCAGTAGAAGTTGGAAGAGCAGGGGCAGCAGGAGTGGCAGAGGTGCTAGGCAAGCTAGTAGTGCCGAAAGTCGTGGCAGTCGCACCAGCGTTAGAATGGTGGCAACATCAGCAGCATGAGTAAAAGCAGGAGCAGCATCAGCATCAGCAGCAGCAGCAGCAACAACAGTAGCAACGGCAGCATCAACAGCAGGAGCAATGTCTACGCCTGTGCCGACTTCTTCCTACTACTTGTACTGCTGTTCTCCCCTTTGCTACTGCCAAGGCCCTGCGAGATGGATGGCGTTGACCTACCTTGCTGGAACTCCGGCGCCTGGCTCGGCGGCAGCCAGGTTGGGGTCTCACCGGATATCTTTTCGAGAATCTTTTCTTCCTTTGATATCCTTTGATTGTAGCTAGAGTCAGCTAGAGGTAGCAAGGTCCAAGACGAGCTTAGCTGAGGTTCCTTGGGCTTTAGGCAGATCTTCTGGAGAGAAGTGTCTTTCGTCATGTAGCGGGCGCATGTCATCAGGCACGCACGTACTCATATACCGGCATACTTCGACATAGCTGTAACGCCTGAAGTTCCTTTCAAATCGGTTTCCGTCTTGGTGGGCACATCATCGTCATCATCATCAACAGCGTCATCACAATCATCATCTTTCTCAGCATTTCATCACCGTCATCATCACGTCACCATCACCATCACCATCGCCATCATCATCATCATCATCATCATCATCATCATCATCATCATCCTCATCATCATCATCATCATCACCATCATCATGATTATGTTAGATTTCATCATCGGTGTCATCATCATGGTCACCATCACCACCACCACCATCATTATCATCAGAATCAGTGCTCATTATGGTGCATCTGTGGGGCTGCATATGGGTTCTGGCGTGGAGCAGGGTCCCCAGATGCCAACTGCGGCCACGGCAAGCCACCGGCAGGTAGTGGAGTGCGAGATGTCCTGTTTGCACCAGAAAAGAGCTCCTTGGATGCAGGCTTCCGCGGGTTGTGCCTTGCCAGGGCCGTTGCTCTAGTCGTTTGGGATCTCGTGCATGCGCTTTCCTTCGCTATGTTAGAGTCAGAGACTGTCGGGTGCTGATGATTCCAGGGAGTTTTTCTGGCTGGGCAGGTGTGGAGCTGCAGCTTCATGTGCTTTGTCCCGGCTTCGAGCTGAGGTGATGCAGCCGCAGTACTCTTGTACTGATTATACTGGGGTGGCACCTCGGCTGGATCTGAATCCCCGAAGCCCTAGGCCCTAGGCTCTGCCAGGCTCTGCCAAGGCCTAGAGATGCCCCACCGACGTAGCGATCCTCGGGGCCCCAATGGTTTAGGGTTCACCTTGTCGGATGAACAAACGCACGTATTCAGCGATCTTGATGCATGACAAGGATTCTGATGCTGTTTGTAACTCTTCTGGTATAACGACGATAGAGGTGATGATTCCATCATCTCGAGAACAACGACAGGAACGGCAAAGGCTCAAAGCAAAACCTGGCACGAGAGGAAACGCATCATCACATCGCCAACCACCTAGCATCGACGAAGACAACAAGAAGAGTCATAGCAGTAGCTTCTTTTTTGGCTGCTACTGCTGCTGGGCTTGCAGCACCGTGGGGCTTCAGGCCCATGCTCAAGGCCCAAGGCTGTCGTGTGGGCTCTTGCATCTCGTATTGGAGCTGTAACATACGCTGCTTGCGCTACTCAGCGCATTTAGGGCCCTTAACTTGAACCGAGCGCTGGCTTGGAGGACAGCCAGACCTCCTGCTTCAGCCGTGGAGACCAGACCAACTCCAGGCTCCGATGACAGTGTGAACTTGGGATTCAACAGCCTCCCGTTACTACCACTGTTTGTCTTCCGATGCATGGGTTTTGATAAAGCAGGTATCGTGCGAGTCTGGGCAGTTTGTCGGGCCATCACTTTGCCGCTGACAAAATGCGACAGGTGCATGTTCATCTCATACAAGGACCCGGAACTGTGGGCAAGTGCTTCGGGTCTTTTGCATGCATGCCTGTGATGTATCTGATGCTGCGTGATGTCGCCGGAGGGACCGGCTTCAGTACTGCAGGGAGACCCGTTTCGAGAGGGTAAGTGAAATCTTGCCATGTCGGCGGGTGAGGCTGAGGACGAAGGCTCGGAAGACACCGAGGGCGGCAGCCCACATGAGATGTCTGCTTGCCGCGTCTGCAGTGAGTTGAGCCTGGTGCTGGATGCCGAGCGACTGCGTGGTGTTCCCCTGCATAGGGCTCTCCAACCTCGGCACTGGGTGAACGCGAAAGCTGGCCAAGTGATTTCCGGAAAGAGCGTCGGATTGAGCCGTCCGGTAAAAGCCCTGGACTTCTTCGTAAGCCACGATTGGGCCTCACGCGGCTTCCAGAAAGTTCTGGCCTTGCTGATCATCTCCAACTCCGGTGCTGCATTTTGCACCAGCCTTCTGGTCAGTATCCTTGTGGGAGTGTTGCGGGGCTTCGGCCGGCTGCCCAACGAGCACTGGACGGTGGCCTTCGGATTTTGCTCCTTCTTCCTCGTCTTCTTCTTTTGGCCTCAGCTCCAAAGACCCTTCCGACGACCCAGAATGGTCTTCGTAGACAAGCTCTGCATTGCGCAGGATGACGCGTGCTTGAAGAGGGACGGTATCATGGGAATGCCAGCTTTCCTGCTGAACTCGAGGGATCTCATCATCCTTTTCACATCGAACTACTGCAAACGACTATGGTGTTGCTTTGAGATGGGTACATTTATGAAGGACCCGGCGAGGCAAAGGAAGATCAAGTTTATGCCCTTGATGACAGCTCAAATTCTTTCTCTGGCTTCCGGGGTTTGGTTTCTCTTGGTCATCGGCTGGAATGTTTTCTATTACGAGTTCTTTTCACCTAAGGGGGAGATCAAGCCGGGGACACAGGACACGGTGAGAGTAGGAATACTTCTCAACGGCCTGATGCTGCTTTTCGCTGCTGCAACAGTACTACCCCTCTTCTACCTGGGCCTTGTGCTGGTGGCAGAAATGGAGCAAGCAGTTAGGCAGCTCGCATCCTTTTCGGTGCAGGATGCTGTCTGTTTCTGCTGCTGCAACAACCACCGGCATCCGCACACAGGAGCGAAGCTGCCGTGTGACAGGCAGATGATGTACAGCATGCTGCGCAAGTGGTATGGCTCCGAGCAAGAAGAATTGAAGACCGACTGCGTTCATCTCGATAGGTTCAATGTCAAGATCCGCGAAGAACTGGCTCCGCGCATTGCGGCAGTTGCAAGTGGCTTTGCTTTGCCCTGGAACTACACGCTGTACATGGTCGGTGCAAGCAGCGTTCCATACATTGCAGACCCCATCGCGCAGTGGACGGCCGCCTATAATTCGAACATGCTCGGCCTTTCTGGTTATGCGTTCTTTGTCTGGAGCCTGCGGGAGGCAGCGCGCTGGGGCACAGTGGCACTGGCCAGCCTGTTGGCGGTTCGGATATCGTTGCCGCTTTGGAAGCTTGGCCTCCGGGCATCTCGGAAAGACTCGAAACTGGAGCGTTGGCTCATCGTCCTCTTGACCGCCACGGTGGTAGTCATTTTCACCTCATTGGTATGGGGATCGGTGTTCTTCTCTTTGAGGCACACAGCGGACGACCAACTGTTTCCGGTGCTTCTTCTTCTATTCTGGTCAGTGTGTGCTTGTGGAATCCACTGCCGGTTCTCGGCCGTCACGCATATTCATGGCAGTGATGAGCAGACAGTGCACACTACCACGGCAGATGAAACCTTTAGCATTTGAATTCGCGTTATTTGCACACCTTTTACAATTAGTGTTTTCTCGATCAATTTTCTCAGCTCAGTACATATTTAACCAGCAAAATACCAAAAGGTAGTTTGGCACCAGACAAGCCAAGTTGTCCTTCGCCGCAAACGCGGCGAATGTCAAGAGTGCGACGCAGAAAAATGCTGGAATATGAGAGTTTCCGAAAATAGGGGACCCTAAGATAGTACCCGAAATAGTAGGATCCTGATTATAAGGACCCCAAAATAAGGTACCCCTAGTTTTCGGAAACTCCCATATGGCATTTGTAGATGGCTTGAATGCTCGAAGGTGCATCAGGTGGTTGTTGGGGTGGTTCGTAATCTGTCATTATCTTGCCCGCTGTAGCTGGATCGGGCACTGCCGGCAGCTGACCACGCCGCCACAGCCGCTTCCATGAGTTGGATGTGTCCGAAAGTCTGCATATGTGTGCGTGCTACTCTTGACTGGATGTTGTTTCCCTGAGGATCAGTCAGGAGCCACCAAGTCGTCCTGTGCTCCCTGTGAGCTGGCGGGTATTGGGAACATCGACTGCCCGGCGATGGGCGGTAAAGGCAAGGATGGCAAGGGTGGAGTTTTTTTTGTGCTGAGTGTCAGAAGAGGCATTGAGGTTGGCAGAAGCAGGGTGTGAGGCAGGCAGGGTGGGCTGAACTCCCGAAATCTTCGTTTGAACATTGTGTTGTTGGGCGTCTGCGGGGAAGGTCCGGAGGACAACTCAACAGTTGCCGCCTGTGCCAGCCAGTGTGACGCCTTGCATGCATTCAGGAGTAGTAGTGCAGAGCGACAATACAAGAAGAGCTGACAGTCCATGAGTGCTGCATAGCCAGCGTAAAATAGCTGAAAACCAAATCGATAATGAGCACGTTCGTGACGATTGTAATGATACAATATTCAAGTTCATTTTTTTCAGAGCTCTGACAAATCGAGAGCTACTAGCAGCAGCAAGCCTCAACATCGGCAGTGTCTTTGTTGTCATCGTCATCGTTGCAATTCGGTTCTAGTGCCATGAGTAAGCGAATACTGAGTCGAGTCATGTTTAGATGGTGATGACCATGATGATGATGGCTCGTCGTCGTTGTTCTTGCTGTTGCTATTTCCGCTGCTGCGCATTGTGGTTGTTTGCTGCTGCTGCTGCTGCTGCTGCTTCTGCTGTTATGGTCGCCGAGGTGCTGATCATGCATTTTGTTGGGTGTTGTTCTTGCAGTCATAGTGACGAATGTCAACTGCATTCATTCAGCTTCTTGCTTTCGTAATTCGATGGTGTCGCCGCTTTCTGGTGATGACTGTCGTGACCATTGTTTCCAATATTCCGACTCCGCTTGGTCTTCCCTCCGAACCCAGGAGGCCCCTCGCCCGGACTCGGGCGTGACCTTGGCCCCTGCAGTTGCTAATCCAGGCCCGGGCTCATTGTGAAAGTCGGATTCGGGATGAGCTGCCAAGATGAGGTCATTCTGTTCTTGGGAGACGCCACCCAAAAGACCTGTAGACCCTAAACCCTAAACCCTAAACCCGGAGCAAGGCCTCAGCCGGGTCGCATCGAGTCCAGAGGCCTGGCGGCGCCTGTGTAACCGGTTCAAGACAGCTCAGACATGTGGGAGTTTCCGAAAATAGGGGCACCTATTTTGGGGTCCTTACAAGAAGGATCCTACTATTTAGGGTACTAAATTAGGGTCTCCTCTTCTCGGAAACTCCCATGAGATGGTTCATGACTGCAAAACAGCATGTTGTGAAAGTACTACTGACAGGCATGATGCCAGCGAGAATGACAGATCACCGGTTGCAAGAATTGCCAGCATGATCATAATCATGCGGACGTGTATGGCCAACGCATGTACAGTGGCAGAGTGATCGGAATCTCTTCTCGTGTCCATGACGCAAGTTATTCAACCACAATGGTGCTTACGCCATGCTCGTAGTTACACTGCTCAGCTTGCTGGTGCCCAAGACGATGCGGTGGAGAGTGCCGATAAGATAGCTAGTGCAGATAGCGGGGCACTTCAGCCCGAAACCCGACAGTTCCTGAAGCTCACAGGAGATGGTCTCTGCGCCCGTCTCGCCACCACTGCCCCCAGCAGAAGGGGAAACAGCCCTGGCTACCAGAGCTCAGGCACGGCTACTGCTACTGTTACTGGTAGTCCTGCTCCTACTCCTATTCCTACTTCTACTCCCCGACACACTACTACTGCTACTACCCCAACCACTGCCACTGCTGCCACTACTGCTACTACTACTGCTACTACTACTACTACTACTACTACTGCTCCTGCGACTGCTACTGCTACTGCTATTACCACCACTACTACGCTCCCAGTCATTTAGGTCGTTGGAATCGTTTATGCTGGTGGGCAAGACTGGTAAGAAGTGTAAGCAGTGCTCGCAGTCGTCGTCGTCTTAGTACGAGTAGTAGTAGTGGTAGTAGTAGTAGCAGCAGCAGTAGTCATAGCAACAGACGGCAGGAGCAGGAGGAGGAGTAGCAGGAGAGTGCTAGTAGTCGTCGTCATAGCCGTAGTCGCAGTCGTAGTCGTAATCTTCCTCGTAGTCGCAGTCGCAAGCTTGGTCTCGTAGTCGCAGTGTAGTCATACTGTCACAGCAACGGCAAAACTCTCAGCATTATTCAGCAATGCCGTAATGAAACTGACAGTGCTTATAATCGAAGGTTGAGCCGGTGGTACCTAGGTGGTGGCAGTGGTGCTAGCGGAAGTAGAATGCTTCTGCTTATCATGTGGGGCAGGTCAGGAGTTCAGGATGGGATCCTTTGTGGTGCTCTCAACCTGATGCAAAAGGTCGCCGACCGCATGACTACAACAACTCCCTATGGCCACCTGCTATGGCAATGCGAGACGGTGTTTGAGAAGGGATCTGCTCATGTGCTAGTCGTCATCGCTAGTGTCGGAGCAGGAGAGGTAGGGGCAGTGGAGTTAGCGGACGTGGTCACACTACTGGTGCAGTGGCAGTGCTGCTGCCGCTGCTGCTGCTGCTGCTGCTGCTGCTGCTGCTGCTGATGTTGGCATTTAAGTTGGCGTTTGCCTTGGAGGTTGGTTTTGTCTTGTTTGTTGTTTGTGTGATTGGTTCATTTACTTGTTGTAGGCGTCGCTCGTTGTCGTCGTCATGGTGGTGGTTGTAGAGGTGCTGGTGGTGGCGGTGATGGCGGTGGCGGCTGTGGTTTTGGTTGTAGCAGTCATCGCAGTTGTTGGTGGCGTCATCGCATGTTTGTCATCGTCGTTGTTGTAGTGGTTGTTGGCACCCCCAACCCGAAACCACAACACCCTGGACTTTCCCAGCAAGCAGTTTGGTGTTTTCCGTGTGAGGTTCGTGTTAGACATGACCTCAGCAAGAAGCCCCTGAACTCCTAAATGACCAGCCCGCATGGAAGCCAAGGGGCGAGCGTCTAGTCGAACCATTCAGGCCCCGTTTGTAGGGTTCTCGTTCCTTCCGACTCCGACCGAGGCAAAGCCCCCGAGTACTTTCCCATGGCTCCTGGGCTGCGGCTGTGGGGTGGAACTGCCAAGCCCACGACCGGTGGTTTTGGGGTCTAGTGACTGGTGCTGGGCCTTCACCTATGCCAGAAGATTGTGCCCAACATTTCGAGCCCGGAAGCCCAAAAATGTGTTTCGACGCAGTATCAGTAAAGTCATCCTCATAGTATCGGAGAGTCTCATGCAAATATGGCATTAGTATCAACATGTATCAAGTGTGCTGTTGATAGTATGACCAGTAGTCGCGTTATGCAGATGTGGTCACTGAAGCCCGTCCTTATCACATGAGAAGGACAGCATAAGCATACGTGTAAAATGAGTGGTCTCAGTAGTCATAAGAACAGAAGCATGACTAGCAACAGCAGCGGTGATAGTGCCTATAAAGTGTGTAGAAGTGCCAGTGGTTGCAGTACGGCAGCACCAGTACCAGAACAGCAAGGGCTTCTAGCACTGGTTAGGCATCATGATATACTAGTACTAGTAGGACCATGCACATACCGCAAGGTTGTCTACCGCAGCCCCGGCGACGCAGCGGCCACGAAGCTCCCGGCGGTGGGCAATCCGGACTTGCCCTGGCCGGTAGAGCTGCCGGCGCTGCTGCAGGCGCGAGAGCCCCTATGGAGGGTCTTTCAGGCTGCTTGCTGAAGCTTGCTTGGGTCTCAGAAGGGCGAAAGCAGAAGACGATGCTTGCCGACGGGCGGAGAAGAACGTGGGGGTTGTCTTGGCGCTGGTGATGCTCACGTCATGATGACGGTGACGCTGATGGCGATGATAAAAGCCTGACAGCAACCTCCCATCCCACTTGTCGCTCAGGCTGTTCTCTGCTCCCGCATCATTGCAATCACATCCTCCGACTGCATTGTCTCCTCACTATGCGAGGTTGTGATGCGGTGATGTCGTAGCTTCCCTCCACCCGTACCCTCTCTGTCTCTCTGTCACGCTCTCTCTCGCTCTCTCTCGCTCTCTTGTTCTCTCGCTCTCTCGCTCTCTCTCTCTCTCTCTCTGTCTGTCTCTGTCTGTCTCTCTGTCGCTCTCTCTCCCTCTCTCTCTCTCTCCCTTAGCTTGCTCCGCTCTCGCCATTCAGCCGAAGTCTTGCGTTCGCTTCAGCTCTATGAAGAGCTCGTATCCTGCTGAGGTATCTGAATCGTTGAAGCCGGCAGAAATTTGGGTTCCGGTCATTTTGCACAGCGGGTGAATGACGACAAGTCGTGTTCGCATTAGGCCCAAAACCTGAGCCTCCCACCCTCAAGGGAAGCCGATACTTTGCCCAAACAAGACCAGGAGTCCGGGCGGCTGCAGCGATGACCGGACTGAGCCATTCCTAGCGTTGCTCAGAAAGAGCTCAGCTAAGGGTTTCGGGGAGGATCGTTTCAGGTCGTCCTGGATGCAAACCGGAGCCTTCGCGCGATTAGAATCAAGTTTTCGGACATAGTGAAGTTTAAAGAACACAAGGCATGGCTTGAGTATTCACTCCGAGACACCGGCTTTGGGAGATGTTGTGGGGCTTATGGCTCTCCCTGAACCACTTGCCTAGACCCCTAAACCCCAAGCCTTCGGCGAACCAAGCCGGTCCTCCCAACACCCCTGCCATGCCATCGCCTGCCTTTAGGGATCGCATGTCTCAGGGCCCCAGGGCCCTTTGCCCAGATCTCCGATTGGTAGCCGATCTGCTGCGCCAGACTGGCCGCCCCCTGCGACCTGCTTGGAAGTTGCACTTTGCCCTCGAGCCCAGCCCTGAATGGTAAATGTAGGGGTCTCTCAGTTTCTCCTCATGTGCTCCCCCCAGCCATGGCAGCCTTGTGCAGATGGCTGGCAAGGAGGTGGCAGTGGGAGTGGGAGTAGCCGTCGCCATAGTGCTCGTAGTCGTAAACTTAGTCGTAGGCGTAGCCGAAGCCATAGACGTGACTGTAACAGCAGGTTTAAACGATGGCATAGGTGTCGGCGCAGTCGTAGTGCGCCAAGTAGTCGCAGTCGTCGTCGAAGTAGTAGTAGTAGTAGAAGAAGAAGAAGCAGTAGTAGTAGAAGACGAAGCAGTAGAAGTCAAACTAGCATCAGTAGCAGCAGCAGTAGTAGCAGCAGTAGCAGCAGCAGTAGCGGCAGCAGTAGTAGTGGCAATAGCAGTGGCAATAGCAGTGGCAGTGACAGTGTAGGAGCAGGAGTAGAAGTAGGAGCAGGCGTAGTCGTGGTCGTAGTCGTAGTCGTAGTAGTAGTAGTAGTAGCAGTAGTAGTAGTAGTAGTAGTAGTAGTAGTAGTAGTAGTAGTAGTAGTAGTAGAGTACTACTACTACTACTACTACTACTACTACTACTACTACTACTACTACTACTACTACTACTACTACTACTACTACTACTACGATGACGACTGCGACGACCACTGCTGCTACGACCACGACGACGACTACGACGACGACTACTACTGCTGCTGCTGCTGCTACTACTACTACTACTGCTACTACTGCTACTACTACTTTGAAATGGCTGTGGTAATTGCGTTAGTTGGAGACGCAGTAGTTGTCATCATCAGTAGCGGTATGCATTGCCAGCATCATTATCTTGTTTGTCGTCATGGTGGCAAAGATTGCAAATAAAATTGTTGCGCGTCTGCACGATAGCGCTGAATATCGACATCGGTTTCGGACAGGCCTTTGGGCATTCTTCGTCGAGGTGCCTGGGGCGTATGCGGCTGTCAGCAGCTTTGTTGTCTGGGCTTGACATCTTACTTAAGAGATCTAGCGCCTTCAAGGGTGATAGGTCCAGGGCTTTAAGGATCCATGCTGTCATGGGTAGGGAGATGTAACAGGGGTTTATGGAAAGTCGACATGGCGCAGTTGCAACTTCCATGCTTCCGCCGCGAATGACACGCATCAAACTTCTGCAGGAGGGGTTTTAAAAAGCCCGTTTTGAACCCCTTCTGGCTCCAGACTTCTGCAATGCCCTGACTGGCGAGCTGGGCCTGCTTCTGGAGCGTCCTTCACGTCGAAGCCACGAGACTTGCACTTTTGGAGTTTCCCATATGATGCCCAGGGTTGCAAGAGAATCAGATAAGTAACATATCTGTTCTTGTCATGACTGTGTCTGTTTTCGGTACTGTGGTATTGCCGTTGTTACTGTCAGTGCCATTCTGGTACTGGCGTTGTTGTTACTGTTACACTACCAATACCACTGCTGCTTTGGTGGCTGCTACAGCTACCACCACCACTCCTACTTCACTACTACTACTACTACTACTACAACAACTACTACTACTACTACTACTACTACTCCTATTCCTACTACTACTACTACTACTACTACTACTACTACTACTACTACTACTACTACTACTCCTATTCCTACTCCTACTCCTACTCCTACTCCTACTCCTACTCCTACTCCTACTCCTACTCCTACTACTACCACCACCATCACCACCACTACTACTACTACTACTACTACTACTACTACTACTACTACTACTACTACTACTACTCGTACCAGTACTGGTACCAGTACTAGGTGGTGATGGCGGCGACGGCTACTATGAAGCTCCACTTTGAGTCACAAATAAAGCCCTAAACCGGAAACTGACATGCCTGACTCGTCGAGCTGCTCCCCCTTCACCAGAAGCCGCCTGAAGTTTTCTGGACACCGATCCTTCAGCCCACGTCGTGAAGCCTTCAAACTCCTAAACTCCTAACTCCTAAACCCTCAACCCTTGCCACCCTAAACTCCTAAACTCCGAAAGCCCAACGAAAAAAGGCCTCTTCCTGCTCTCCACGGAGCCTGGCGTCGGGCCCAAAGCCGAAGCCACGGCGCGTGAGGCCGGGCCCCTCCCTTTTTGGGGTTTCTTTGGGGGTTTCAGGTTTCAGGGTTGGAGGGTTTGGGATTTTGGGGGTGGCGCGACAATTGTTTCGGAGCGCACCAGCTTTGTTCAAAACGATACGAAAAGCTCCACAGACTCTTGAGCCTTGAGCATAGACGTCGTGCACTCGCCTTACCGGCAGGTGCAGGCCGCTGTCCTGCAGCAACCGCAGGCAGGCGTGGTTTTCGTGCACACGGGGCCACCAGGCTCCCAGGGATTGAGGAGAAAGTAGCAACGGAATGCTGATGGCTGCCAGGATTTATGCAGACATCATCTGCAGTTTCGATGCCATAAACCTTGCATGCGTAGGTCGAGGTGGCATAGGTGGCCTTCCTGACATCAACTGGAAGGAACAGAGGGCTCGAAAGGAACGCAGGGGGCCCTTGATTCTTCAGTCCAAAGCTCTGCCTAAACCCCCAAACCCTACCAGGCACACGCAGCGGTGGTTCACTTCGCCGGTCGTGGTGCCGCCAACTTCGATGTGCCCCACCCAGCAAAACAGGAGCCACTGCTTGCAGCATGATGTACTATCACTGTGATATTTCTGCTATATTCAGTATGATGTTTCAAGAAGTCACAGACACCAACTTGTTTGGCGGTGCAGTGTGAAGATGTTTGGCATGTGTGTTGTCCCTCGTCGGGTGGGTCTGCTCTTATGTGACTTCGTCTGGACACGTTTGATAGAATCTCATGTTATCTCTCTCGAAACATGTCGAAACATGCAGAGCCGTCTCCTTGTCTTGTGCATCCCTGAATGGCCATTGGACAGGTGCTGCTTGGGCGGCTGCTGACCTCGCTAGAAGAGGCCTCGGTCAAGGCAGGCTTCAGCGCTCACAGCGAGAGAGACAGAGAGAGAGAGAGAGAGAGAGAGACGCACTCGTGCAGACAGGCATGTGTGTGTACGTCCAGTTAATCACGACTACGAAAGTGTTCATTGCTAGTGCTTAGTACTGGCACCAGTCCCACTGCTCCTGCTCCTGCTCCTCCGTGGTCATCAGCCACAGGATTTCTGCGCAGTTCGTCACACGATTGCTTCATCCTTTGCAGCATCACGAATCCTGCGTCTCTCACTGTTTTCCTTGCTATGACCCGAAGCGTCAGCGCGCCTCTCGACGCGGGGGCCGGGGTCCACAATAAATTTCCCAGGGCCTGAGCATGTGTTGGGCGCATGCAATACGGCGAGGAGCCTCTGGCTTGTTCACAATGTTGTAGCCTTCTTACCAGGCAAGATTAGGCAAGTGTTCATTGTGGTGAGTCTTCGGAGCTTTGGGCTCACATATCACTTGGAAGAACAGCTGGCTTCAGGCCGGGCTTTTGACCCACAGCCGGCATGTCCAACGATTGCCCAGAACCGCTCGCAGCACCCGCAGCACTGACCGTATAGAAGCACTTGGAACTAAGCCTGACCAGGCCCGAGGCCCCGCGTCCTAGTTGCCAGGTACACCTCTAGGTGTTCAGCCATGGCCCTGCGCAGATGGGTGCTGGTAGGCCGCCGGAGGAGGTGTTCCGCCTCACGAAGGACGAACGGGATCCCGCAATCTGATTCGCACGAGAAGCTAGGCACGTGGTTCTTATCCTCGACCACTGAAAGCAGTCGACATGGGCATTTCGTCTGCTCATCTATATCGAAGCGTCTGCTTGTGTCTCTCTCCAGGTTATGTATGTGCATGTGTGTTATACAGTTAATATATATATATATACATACATACACACATTATATATAAATATATACACGTCGTATATATGATATCTAGATGCACACACACACACACATATATATATATATATATATATATGTATGCACCCATGCACACACACACACACATATATATATATATATGTATATATATATATATATATATATATGTAAGTATATGTATATGTATATGTATCTTCGTTTTCTGTTTGTATTTATTTTGTTATGTACATACACATACACATAGATGTTTCGATGTGGAGACGTCATGAAACGTCTAGAGGTCCACCTGTGTGGACGCAGTTTGCTGACGCGACAATGAAGGCACAGGCAGTACATTCTGGTGCATGCCTGTGAGACATGCCTCCTAATCGAGTGGCCGAAGCAGATGTCGGGTCCGAAGAATCACGGCTCAAGCCAAACCTACGTCGCCTGTTCGCAGTGTGAAGTCCTTTGTCGTGTCATGCAGCCACAGGCCGGGAAGGGAAGGATACGGTTTGAGGTTTTCTGTAATATACATACTATGTACGTCATGTATTAGATGTCAGATGGCATTCGAGGTCTTCCAACGCTACCTCTTGATACTTCTTGATGATGCCATAGCACATAGCAGCAGCGCTTTGCTAGCCAGCGGCGTGTGGAGATTTCTATTGTGTCGCAATGTTCATTAGCTCCGACGCTCAAACCCCAACAACCTGAGGTCATGCAGGCCCAGCCGCAGATCAACGTTGCGGTCTTGCTGCCGCGTTATTCGAACTCCGGGTCTCTGGCTTGAGGAAGACTAGGCATGATTCTGACAACCGTGAGAGGTGGTGTGTTCGGCCGTCGGGTTTATGAGGCCTCCTTCTATCATCCTTTTACTACCGAGCCGAGGCTGCAGGGTATAAGCCAAGCTGTCGGCTTACAGCTGCATGTGTTTGTTTTTTTGCAGGGATCTGCACCTACTGCCATGTACCATTTTGATTTTCGATCTGGGCTTTAAGCCTGAAACCTGAACCCCGAAACCCCGGGCCTAAACTCGCCTAAACGCTATGTGCTGTCCTACTTCAGTTTCAGGTTTCTTCCGTGTGGCAGGTGAATGTCGGTGGTCCTGCAATGGTCTCTGGCCAGCCGCCGCAGTATCCCCCGGGACCCTGGCAGGCCATCCTTGGGCTGTTCATTACCTATTGCTACTGTATTCCCCCATGTTATTCCTCTTAGTATTATGATGATGCTGATATCTCTGTCCTAATTGGGTAACATTTTGCATTTTTATGGGTACTTAAAACCAATAAGGAATAGAAGTTGACATTTCCACAATTTCCACACTATCCCAACCATGAACTGGGCCTATTATCAGGTTGAGGATCCAAGATGTCGGGCTCAGGGTTGGAGATCTGTGGTTTCAGGGTTTGCGCTTCGGTGGCTGAAGGAAGTTGAGTGGTGGCCCTGGATCCCAACATGAAGCATCTTCGAGCTGCAGCACACATGCGGCCCTGCAAAGTAGGATCCTGATGGTGACGACCCCTAAATGAGACATCTGTTGTCTATTGCTTCTGCCTTGCAGGCTCATATCCTGGGTTGGAGTTACGAACTTGGGTTCAGGATCTTGTCGTCTTTCAGCCCCTGAGCAATCATGCTCATAGTATACCGGCTCCGAAGGTGCCAGCGGCCGGAAGCACGGAAAGTGGACGCAGCTGTCTGAAGGGCACGCAAGAACAACTCGCCAAGCCATCGCGACAACCCTGAGCCATCCTAAGTCCTTAACACTGAGACGAGCGACATGCCCGCAGGCCAGTCTCTTCGGATGCTGTGCCAACCCAATCAAGGCGATTTTCTACTGCTGTTGCCCGTGGCCCGGTGCCGGTTTGGATGTGAGTAAAGTGCGCGGAGAAGGGGTCCGACAGGGAGAGCCGGGATGCCTTTCGGTCGTCTGTTCTCGAACGGGTGGGATGGTCACAGGTAAGAGACATGAACAAGACAGCACAATCGGCAAGAACGCAATCAGACACGAACGCTGACAACGATGACAATGACTACGGCGACAGCATGCTGACGACAAAGATTACGGAAATTTCGACGAGGACGAAAGTTATTACGTACTGTCGTTGCTACATCCGTAGAAGCTACTATAGATACTGATGCTGTGGATTGTGCTGCTGCTGCTGCGGCAACTACAGGCAGCAGCACCAGAACCAGCGCAAGAACAACAACAGCCACAG
This sequence comes from Symbiodinium sp. CCMP2592, assembly GCA_905221615.1. NCBI lineage: Eukaryota > Dinophyceae > Suessiales > Symbiodiniaceae > Symbiodinium > Symbiodinium sp. CCMP2592. The sequence continues at coordinate 151,178 of CAJNDT010000036.1, read as the reverse complement.
CAGCAGCAACAACAACGGCACCATCATCACCATCAGTAACGACGACGACGACCACGATAACGACAACGGCAGCGACAACGACAACCGCAACAACAACGACCACGACAACGGCAAAGACAACGGTGACAACGAATTAGGCACCATTCATGAATCATCATGTATGTTTAGTCTCAACCGCCTCAAAAGAATTGTAGAAGTCATCACAGTGGGGACCATGCTAGCTCACGTTTGCTCGCTGACGTCATTTTGGTGTCTGTTTTATGTTGCTTCGGTTCGGGTTGTGCCGTTTGTCAGCCATCACTCATGAATCATCGTGTATGATTCATCCAAATTCGATGCTTTGGTTTCTTTGCATAATATTTCGTAACGGTATTTTGCTACGGTGATTTTGTTGGGGTTGTTGTTGTGGGGCCTGCCCTGATAAGTTCGTTCTCCATGTGCCCTGCGAGCGTCCTGTCGCCCTGAAAGGTCGACAACGGAAACGACAACAGCAAAAGCAACAGCAACAACAACAACAACAACACCAACAACGCCAGCAGCAACAACGACAACAACAAAGCTAGCAACAACAGCAACAACACCAACGACAACAGCAGCTGCTGCTACTGCTACTTCTACTGCTACTGCTACTGCTACTGCGACTACTACTACTACTACTACTACTACTACTACTACTATTACTACTACTACTACTACTACTACTACTACTACTACTACTACCACTACTACTACACCACAACCACCGCCACCAGCACCAGCACCAGCACCAGCACCAGCACCAGCACCAGCACCAGCACCAGCACCAGCACCAGCACCAGCACCAGCACAAGCACAAGCACCAGCACCACCACCACGACGACTACGACTACTACTACTACGACCACTACCACTACCACTACCACTACCACTACCACTACCACTACCACTACCACTACCACTACCACTACCACTACCACTACCACTACTACTACTACTACTACTACTACTACTACTACTACTACTACTACTACTACTACTACTACTACTACTACTACTACTACCAAGTTACTACTACTACTACTACGACGACGACGACGACTACTTCTACTGGTTGGTGTTGGTACGGCGCATCGAAAGACTTGTTCGGGGATCCGCACGTCGAAATCCTATCAGAATCCTTAACCCGTTGTTCTGCTTTGAAAAAGCCAGCTCATGGGCTCATGGCAACCGAGGTGCGTGGTTACCTACGAGATGATCGAGCGCGCCGCCCCCTTCGAGCTCGCTGGGCTGGGTCTCGAGATCAAAAAGGCGGCCCAGTGACTGCCGCTGACTAGCCTTGCAGTCTAATTTCGGCGGTTCCGGTTGGTAAGGGTCTGTGTGTTGCAGTTTGCATGTCCTCAAAGTGAGACCCCAGGAGTTTGCGCTCCCCTACACCTTGGCCATGTACTTGATCGGCGGAGGCAGGGCCCAGGGGTCTTCCAATCGCTCCTTGGTGTCGGCTTGGTGGTTTCCAGGTAGGACTGTCACTGCTGATAGCACTGCGACGACGTCCTTCTCCTCCGTTGCTTCTGCACACTAGTGGCGCCGTCGCTGCTGCTGTTGCTGCCGGTGCCGCCGCTACTGCCGCTACTGCTGCTCCCGCTGCCGCTACACGGATGCAGCGTGGGCGACGACGAACCGGGTCAGGAGGATTGCTCGTCATGCCACGTCGCTACGGCTACGCCCGCGAATTGCTAATTACATGTCTCCACATCATCTCCATGCATATGACTATTGGTCTTTATGGTGGCCATCGCTGTCGTCGCTGTCATCATCATGATCGCCATCGCCGTCATCCGATAGCTATCATCCGCGCAGTCATATCATCATCGTTTCAGAACATGTCTGAACACTCATATCCAAACCCCTTCGACACCCACGTCATGCGCAGAAGGTTCAAGTCTAAAATGGGTGCGAGGCACGGCTGGAACCATTCTCTTCATCTTGAGCATTCTGATCTTCATGGGTATCAAAGCGAAGCACCCGGGCTGGAAATCGGGGCCCACGGGCCTCCCGCTCTGAATTGTTGACTCCTTCTAGACTTTAGAGGCTTTCGGGTGTAAGGCCAAGGCAAGGTTGGGATGGACTTTGGGACTTTGGGCTTGGTTTGGTCCGGGAGCTTGGTGCTAGGAATCAGGCGTTGAGGATGGCTGCACTTCTGCGATGATGACTTCGAGGTGTTCTTCTGAAACAGCCGAACGCGAACATCGAAACGGAGTAGGCATATGCGCAAATTCCGAGGTCCAGAGGCAAATGCATAGGGACATACACACGCACACTCACAGGAACCAGCAAACACGCACCTGCACACGCCCACGAAAATGCACATAAACTGACATGAATGCCCCGATGCGCTGCCGGCCCTGTCTCAGACAGGATAACTACGTGCAGGCATTCGACAAAGCTTACCACAGCCTCTCCTCAAAGCAAGGTACCGCATCACGGAGAGCCTGCCTGTCACGCTGATCAAATCCGTGTTCTGCATCTGCTGCTTCCAGGTGCAGGCGCCAACAGCATCGGAAACAGCAGAGCACAAACAGAGAGAGAGAGAGAGAGAGAGAGAAAGAACACAGAGAGAACGAACGAGAGAGAGAGAGAGAGAGAGAGAGAGAGAAAAAGTGAGAGAACGAAAGAGAGAGAAAAGAGAGAGAGAGAGAGAGTCTCCCCCACGATGGTGCGCCTTCAAGCCTGGAGAACGAGAGAGAGAGAGAGAGAGAGAGAGAGAGTTATCGTAGCCAAAGGAGAAGTTATACTCGTTCATCACCCGAGAGAAAGAACGAGAGCGAGAGAGAGAGAGAGAGAGAGAAACAAAGCGAGAGAGAGAGGGAGAGACAGAGAGACAGAGAGACAGAGAGACAGAGAGACACAGAGACACAGAGACAGAGAGACAGAGAGACAGAGAGACAGAGAGACAGAGAGACAGAGAGACGCAGAGACAGAGAGAGAAAAAGACAGAGAGAGAGAGAGATAGATAAGAACCAGAGAGAGAAAAACAGAGACAAAAAGAGAGAACGAGCACGAGAAAGATAGAGGGAAAGAGAGCGAGAGAGAGAGAGAGAGAGAGAGAAAGACAGAGAGAGGGAGAGCGAGAGAGAGAGAGAGAGAGAGAGGGAGAGCGAGAGAGAGACAGAGAGAGAGAGAGAGAGAGAGCGAGAGAGAGAGAAAGATATAGATAAACAGGAAGATCAAGAGCAAGAGAAAGAGAAAGAGACACCGACAGAGAAACAGGGAGAGTGGGAGAGAGGGAGGGAGGGAGTTAGAGCAACATAATATACTAGAAGATATCATGTTGCAATGCAATACATGTAGTATAATGGAACAGACGAGAAGATAAACATATTAGTAATAGAGTTTTAATAGAGATTTACTCATGTAAGACAAGATAGTATGATCTATCATATCATGACAGAATGCAATGTTAAGTTCGGCTTCTGGGCGCGCCCGCGAAGCTCGACTCGAGAACACGAAGACTTGAACCAAAGCAAAGAGCCCTAAGCCCCAGAACCTGAATCCTATTCAAGCCCGAAAAGCAATGGAGCATGGCAGATCCTACGACATGCGGATGCCGTTGAGGGCCTTGTGGGTGCACCTGTGGGGGTGTATGGAAGCTTGGATGCCAAAGCCCGGTGTATTAGGAGTTATGGCGGATGTTTTGGGTCTGGAAGGCGTAGTAGGTTTGTAGGTTTGGGATTCAGAGAGTTGTGAGCTTTCCGAGACCTCGGAAACGCGGAGGTGCCTCTCGCTAGGACTCCAGGTTCCACGTTCCAGGAACAGAAGGATCCTCACTGTCACTCAGGACAGATCTCGAAGCTGTAAGGTTGTTTTAAGACAACTCCGACAAAGCCAACAGCCTCAACTGCTGACCACCTGGAAATACAAGACTGCCCTGCATCCCAACAGCGAAGCCGAAGATCTCAAACCCCTTAGGTTCCGCAAGACCCTAGCCCTAACACCCCTGCAGCCCGAACCCTAAACCGCCAAACCCCCCAAACCCTCCTAAACCAGAAACCCCAACCCTCCCCCCGGACCCTCCTAAACTTCTAACCCTTAAACCCCGAAAAATTTGACGTATAGGATCCCGAAACCCCACTACTCAGGATGAGCATCTCCCGTGGGCCCATGCAGCTTGAGGAGGCGACTTGCAACAGTAAGGCTGCTAGAGCTGTCGGAAGAGGAAGGTTTTGCGTAGCGTTGCGGGTTTGGGCAGTATCACCGGAACTGATGGGCCAGCTCTGGTTCTTTAGTGCTGAGCTGGTGCCTCCACTGCCATAGCTGCTGCTGGCTGCGCACACCGTCGTCGTGATCATGGTGATCGTCATGCTGTTGGTGCGTAGACAGCGTGTGTGTGTGAGCACGTTATGTCCAACTGTTTTTGTTGCTCGAGGACTCGTTGCAAGGGGGGTTGAAGCAGTCTCAGAAGCCTCTTGGTAACGTTTGGGGATGGCATCTTATTCGCGGTACCTGTCTTTTCGAGATGGAACATTTTTTCAGCTTGCGGAAGGGTTCGCCTTGATCCTGAGTGCTGCTTCCAAGATTGCAGTCGGCCTAACCATTCTTTGCGACAGCCGTGTGCGTGTCCCATGCTTGCATACTTGGGGTCCATCCCTTGACGATCGTCAGAGTCATAGTTGCAGCAGCACGGGTAGATTGGCAAGCACGGCCATGCTCGTACTTGTCTTTTCACTCAATCCGCCAACATCTTCCTTCCGAGGTTCTGCCGCCGAGGTGCCACCGGAAGGGAAAGCAAGAATTGGATACCACCACGCTTGGGCTGGGCTGAGCAAAGACGAAGCCCCAGACACGGGCAAGAGTCGCAGATACCCCCTAAGATGCGAAAACGTTCTTTTTTTGAGCTGAGGCCAAAGAGGCAGTGGAGGCCATGTTGCCATGGATCTGTAGAGAAAGTAGCAGTGCCTCCGAGTCTCCATAACGGGTTGCGTCGGGTGTCTGGGCAAGGCCCAATGCAGTGACGCAGTGGCTTCCGCGTCATCAAGCAGGTTTCGGCACGATTGTCCCTCTGGGCGAGTTCAGCTTAGTCGGTGAAAGGCCTCCTGAAAGGGACTGGCTAATGGCCGGGTTTCAATCAAATCCCAGAGGGACAGTGCGTGTTCATAGAAGGGTATGCCTGTGCGGTGATCTGCTCATGCACCAGCATTCAGTTCCAGTCTGCCTCGAACATCGCAGATCACCGCCATGCTTGCGCAGGGCATTTCACTTCGCTGCTTTGATTTGTATCTCGTAGAATCCGAAGAAAGACTGCTGCATTCGACAGGGTTCACCATGAATCGCAAGATGAATTGCACAACACGCAAAAGCGGGTTGCAATACGTGCGATTCTCAGAAGTGCGACTGCCAAAGCCATGACCCCATTCCCCATGGCCATCGCCACAATCCCCATGATGCCTATCAGAACCAGCCATCATCAACGATGAGAGTCTCTTCTCATGTTTATGATACACCTGGATTATTGACGGTATTGTGGCAAGAGTGCAGCAGGGCATCAGCATCGTCAGCACTTGTTGGTCAGAAGGTTTTTCTGGTATGTCCAGCATCCGCAAGAAAGGAGCTGCGCCGCGCCGAACCGGCGACCGCAGCTCGGCGCTTTGCGGTTGCCCGCGAAGGCCGCTTGGAGTTTGACCAGGTGGCGCCGCCCGGCCGAAATTACTTAGGCTTGACGGGCTCTCTGACAAAATAGGACGACAAGCCAAAATGGGTAGTTAATTACGTCGTCAACACCGACGAAGCAGAATACAGATGTACGCGCGCTCCGTTCATAACAGCATCCTGGTTAAACCTGCACCTAGTAAGGCTACTGATGTCTTACAGCATAAAGCCTCAACCCAGGTATGGCGTCCTGGTCAATGCATGTGCCCGGGGCCACCTCTGGCAGGAAGCCCTGCGCTGGCTGGAAGCTGGGGCTTGCAAGTGCAACACAGGTACTTTCTCCCGCGTACATGCATGTATGCATGCATGGATGGATGGATGGATGTATGTATACACTTCTGATATCGTGACAGCCGCTGCCACTGCCCACGTGGATACTAGCCACTGACGTGTGCACGTTTCACGTTTCGTTAAAGCGGCCCACTTTTCCGAGTTAGTGTGCCGCTGTTTACTTCAAGTGAGCCTTGCCAAGCCTAAGTCCATCATACGAATCGAGTGGCTGGACCTTTTGACCATGCAGGCCGAGCGCAGACCACATATCTGCGGAGTCATGTAGCATGGAGCAGCGGCTTAGCGCCAAGTGTTCAGCATCTCCGGCGCTAGCAATTCTGGAATGGTGCTTCAGATTTTATTATGAAACATCCCTCAAGTATTTCATCTTGCCAGGATGCCTTGCCGACGAGGAAAGCCCACAGTGCTCAAGCAGTCCTGCACGCCGCTACCTCTGCTGCCCCCCTAAACCCTAAAGCCCTCAACCCAAAAGCCCCAAGGCCCTAAACCCTGAGACCCTCGACTTGAATCACACCATGACTCAATGCTCCTCGCTCTGAGGAAGATCTCGCAGATCAGTTCCTTCGCTCAGTGCCCTGGCTGAAGCGACGAAACAGCGGCTTAGGGTTTACAGTGTTGCTGGGAGATTCCGAAAGTTTGGGGTTTAGGGCCGTTAAAGGCAGGGCTTTTGGGGTTGGAGCTGGGGTTGAAGAAGAGGCAGTGCTTCGGGCGTTTAGCCTCATGTTCTTTCTTTCAGTGCAGCACAGCGCTGCAATGGTGCCAGGCTAAATCTAGTAACGGGTAGCGTAATGCAGCAATAAAGGATCGCAGAGTGCAGCGCGGTACAGCACAGTATGTCCAAAGTAGGGCTCGTCAAACAGAGCACAGAGAATGTGGCGAGTGAAGGATATATCGTGTCTGAGGGGCATGTTTACGACAGAGAAAATATCAGAAAGGCGGATCGCTGCACCTGCAGTACACACTTGCCCAGTGATAGCACAGGATACGATTATCTTCAACTCCGCCATCACGGCTTGCGAGAAGGGGAGGCAGTGGCAAGCTTCTCTTTGCCTTCTCGAGCGACTCGACCGACCTCTTAACGGGTTGTCCTCCCATGGCAGGAAGCTTCCGGTGTCTTTATTCTGTGGGAAACATGGAGATTCGCGTGCTGGTTGCAGGAGTGGGGATCTTGGTATTGTGAGGCAGCATCGAACCCGATGCTTCCAGCTGTAAGGATTCAACATGTGCCGGTTGCTGAGTTCCCTTGCAGTGACTCGCCCGAAGCCGAAACCGCCGAGTCACTGCGTATAGGCGAGTTGTAGGGTACAGCTTTCAAGAAATCCCACATGTCCTGGCTTAGCGGCTGCTGCCTTTGGCCTTGTGGCTTCTCAGATGATGACTATTGACTGTTGACTATCACAACTACGAAACTCGTTTTTTGGCTTCACCTCCGCTGCTGCCGCTAGTAGCAGTATTTCTTACGCTCATGTCTACTGCTGATCTATTCACTGCATGTAGATTTCCGCTAAGAGTAAGGTTTCTGTTACCGCGACTGCCTGCGACTCCTGTTATTAAATCTTCCGCCGTCGCTTCGTCTTCACCAATGCAGTTACACCTACCGACGTGCTACTGCAGTGCCGACGAGCATGACCAGGAGTTACTGTAGTTGAAGACTCTGCGACGAGACTTGCTACGTGCAATCTTGCGGCTTGCCTTTTCACCGAGCTGCTTTAGGGCCGCAGGTCCACCCGACAGCCTAGACCCTGAACCCCAAGCCCTAAGATCCTCAGCCCTAAACTCTGAACAGCCGGAAAAACAACATTACAACCCTAAACCCAAAAGCCCCCAAGAGTGACTTACGAAGTTGCAGCTCTCAGGGACATGCAGAGGGAGCTGTACGAGGCCAGATGGAGAACTCTGGAAAGGAAAAATCAAAATCAGCAGTAGTGATAGGGAAACAGTACTCGTAGTAGCGATTGTAGTAATTATAACTATAATTGTGATTATATGAGCAGCAACAGTAACAGCCAGAATACTACGGATAGTCATGCTAAGTACGAACAAGATAGTAAAACGTATATCACCGTTTAGTACATACAACAATAATACCAGCAGCAATCCTGTCAAATCATCGGGCATGCAAACGGAGGTGCAAAGTGTTCTGAGATTTATTGTACATGCGGCTACGGATTCGCGAGCGATTGTTGGCAATTCGTTCAACACGGCTCTCGTTGACTCGTTGGTGTTCAATTTTGCTGAGGACTTGGGAGTGGGAGCTTACAGTTCACGGGTGGTCAGGGGCTATGGTGAAGCTGAAGAATTGTAGTACAGTCTAACATTGTCAGCAAATGCATGCCACCCAGATCATACAAAGACAGTTGCCATGACGACGTTGTGGCGCCCACGAACCGCAGCACCGAATCATACTACTACATTCGCTGGAGTGATCACAACCAAAACCTCCACGGAGAGCCACCGTGAGGGGTATATAACCCTAGAGCAGCAGTTTGAATGGCAGGTACAATGGCAGTTACAATGTTTTGCATGTAACAGTTGGTGGAAGCCAAAACGGGGATGACGATGGTTTTTGTATTGTGTTCATACACACCTTGCATACTATACTGGAGAAGGTGGACATCATCTCCTTCAACGCAGCCATCAGCGCCTGCGAGACGCTGGGGCTAAACAGCGCTTCGGGGCGCCGGCCCTCAAGCCACGCCTAAACTCTAAACCCTGAACTCTAAACCCTGAGCCCTAAACCCAAAACCCTAAACCGCCGTCTCCCTCGATGCAGGCCCGACCCGAAATCCCAATCCCGATGGCCCAGGAAGTCCGATCGTTGGCGGGAAGCCCTGTGGTTGCTGGAGGCAGTGCTTGTCATACTACTAAGTTGCTACTACTACTACTACTACTAGCCGACAGCGTGCTCCTGTGACCCCCTTAACTGGCCCTAAAGCTTGAAAAAGGCGGAAAAGTACTTCTACTTTAGAGGAGCACGCTGGCGACTACTACTACTACTTTAGAGGAGCAGGCGGGTAACGACTACTACTTTAGAGGAGCAGGCGGGTAACGACTACTACTTTAGAGGAGCAGGCGGGTAACGACTACTACTTTAGAGGAGCAGGCGGGCGACTACGGAGACTACGACCTGCGGTGGAAACGGCACTCCACAATCATTTTGCAAGAGCATGCAACAGCATCTAAGATCCCCTGTACTGTTGCATCAACACGCCCATCGCTTGCATGGGCTCGGTTCCCGCATTGTGAAACATCCACTGCCAGAGACGCACATGCTCCATGAGCCGATCTCGTCTACTACTACGAACACTATTCGGTATGCTTCGCTCAACATGTTTGCAGATGCCATCGGCGAGCTGAGTACCCGCAAGTCTGGAAACTCCTCGAACTGTAACCTTCTTGCAGAACTCGAGCTTGGTGTGACTGACCGCATGATGATCAGCAACCTTGTTCTTCCATTGTTCGCGTGTCAAGAAGTCCTCATAATTCTTGGCCCCATCGGTGAAGACAACACAGTTGCGGCCGATGAACGGAAGAAGCAAATCGACCTCATCCTTGGAGATCGGCGGAGGTGATATCGGAGCTTTGGCATTCTTGACATTCGGCGTCACAGGCTTCTCAGGAAGCCACATCAAAACGATCTGTTGGGAGCCACGTTGCGCGACTCCTAGAAGTCGAAGAAAATTTACTTGCTTCCCATCCTCAGACCAAATCTTGCGAATGCAAAACTCGTCAATCTCAATGTCGCAATTGTTGAAAACAGTTGCTTCTTGAAGGGTCTCCATGGTCGCAGCTGTTATTTTGAACAGAGCATCCCAGTGCTTCCACAAGCTCTTGTTCGCGCCGAGGCCCAAAGCATCCACAGCTTTGTCGACGCTGTGATGACGGCTGAAGTGCCAAAAGAATCCCAGCACCTTTCGAAGGGGAATACAAGACTTTCCATGATGCCCAGCAAACTTGTCGACAAAACCACAGTCTCGCAATGCTGGAACCCAAGCTTTGCAAGAGTAACAACGTCGGTGCGCAAAGTCCTTGTTGGTACTACCAGTTCGCAGTCTAAGTGGACTCAACGTGCCAGGCCATGACCCAGTGCATCCTTCATGCTTCGCCCCAGTCAAGTCAGGAATCAAGCCCAACTCAATCATCTTCTCTGCAGCTTCTACGCCCGTCATCTGCGAGATTGCATCTGCAGATTGCCTTCTGGCCTTGCTCCGACGAGAAGGCGGCTGCAAGAGGGGCAGCGGATCAAGCGTGTAGATTGCAGCAGGCTTCTTCTTGCATGCGGCAGGCCTCTTCTTTAAAGCCTTGATGACATCACGAGAGCGCTTAACGGGAGCAGGCGCTCGAGAAGTGTTGCCACCTCGCTTGGTCCGCTTCCTAACCTTAGGATTTAAGGGCATGGCTTGAGGGTGGGAGTTGGCAGCTGCAGATACAAACAACGAGAGTTCATGTTGTGCAAACAAGCAAAGAGTCTGTAAGTTCGTGTTTCGTCTGATGAAGGGACAAGACATGAAGCGGCGTGAACGGCACAGTTTTTTCAACACTGCTTCACCGGCCACCCCTAGCCAATCTCATCTCCAAAGAGTAGTAAACCTCTGAAAGGGACTTCGAGCATTCAGCGAGCTTGTCAACCGGTAGCGGCTGGGCATGCCAGCAGCTTCTGTTGCCCGAAGCATCTACATTCCACCACTTCGCACATCTAACCAGGAGCCGTCCCTTGCTGACTCCTGATTTAGGAATATGTACACGTCTATGGCAGAGATGTACTGGACATCTACCGAACTTGCAAGGCTTCAAAGGCTTGACCACAGTCTTCCTACGTTGCGGCTCACGCTCCACTTGCTTCTTGCTGCGCTGTTGCTGCTGCTCAAGCTGCTCCAGTTGTTGATCCAGAAGAAAATGTTCGATGTCCAACTCCCGCATATGATTCGCCCAGTCTCTGTCGGAGAAGCTCAATGCAGGTGACCATGCTTCAGCATGCGTCCTCATCCGTAAACCCTGAAGTTCAAATTCGAAAATCTTAGAGCCAGAACCCAAAAATTCAAAAGCTAAAACAAAAACGTGCAAATAACAAAGTTGAAACAAAATAAGTGACAAAAGTTAAGACTAAACCTAAGCAGCCAAAACCTAATGTCGAAAGCCTAAGACCCTAGCCGAGCAGCAGGAAGTAAACGCTTAAAGCCCTAAAAAGACTAGAAGCTAACCCTGTAAACCCTATACCCTAAACTAAAGGCTAACCCCCTAAACCCTAAACTAAAACCTAACCCGCGAAACCCTAAACCCTAAACTAAAAGCTCACCCCCTAAACCCTAAACCCAAAGAGAAGCAAAACCGAAGCAGCAGAAGACCAAGCATCCGCGTGTCGAAGTTGTCGGAGTCGGTATGCCTCGGCGGGTGAAGTTTCAGGGGCTTAGAGCGTAGGGTTCACTGGAGTTAGGTCGAAACCCGGAACCCAAAATCACATTTTTTTTAATTTCTAATTTTTGAAGGAGCAAGCTTCGAGTGTCCATCTTCGAAGGGATTTGCCATGCCAGAACCTGAGGTCGGGCCGATCAAGAGAAGCCAAGCTAACCCTATCTAATTATAAGACCCTATCTAACAACATGCCAAGCCAAGCCAAGCCATTTTAAAAAAGATCTCCTTTCACCATTGTGACAGAGGAAAACCTATCTAACAATAAGACCCTATCTAACAATAAGACCCTATCTAACAACAGTAAGACCCTATCTAACAATAAGACCCTATCTAACAATAAGGCCCTATCCAACAATAAGACCCTATCTAACATTGTGACAGAAGAAAACCCTATCTAACAAGAAGACCCTATCTAACAAGAAGACCATATCTAACAATAAGACCCTATCTAACAATAAGGCCCTATCTAACAAGAAGACCCTATCTAACAATAAGACCCTATCTAACAATAAGACCCTATCTAACAATAAGACCCTATCTAACAAGAAGGCCCTATCTAACAATAAGACCCTATCTAACAATAAGACCCTACGTAAAAGTAAAACCGAAGCCAAGCCGTACGAGACCAAGCCGAACCAAACCAGTCCAAGAGCAAAACCCAAGCCGGGCAACAAAGCAGTGTGCCGGGGCGCAGATTGCCGTGGCGCAGAAGCCAAACGGCTGCCGCATGCGAGGGGGAGAGGTCACAGTCAGAGGCATGCGACACAGGAGGCGAAAGGGGGGTCACAGGAGCACGGTGGCGCATACTACTAGTACTACTACGACGACGACTACTCCTACTACGACGACGACTACGACTGCTACTACTACTGCTGGTATTATCAGTAATATTAGTACTATTATTGGTATTATTATTGTTACTATTGCTACTGCCACGACCATTACTGCTGTTACTGCTACTTTGCAGTTGTCGTCGTATGACACTGCTCGAAAGGCGCTACAAGTCGAGCACGGTCTGCTGGGCAACGACACCACGCAACTGGGCCAATTAGGGGTACTATAAAGGGGGGGACCCTTATATAGTACCCTAATTTATATTAATTTATAAAGAGATATATATATATATATATATAGTTTTTTGGTTTTTACTACAATCATGACCAGCTGTCGTAGAAGGAGAGCGTGGGACTTCTTGAGATACTGATACTGAGAATCATTGAGGGCTTCTCTTGGGGCTTCGGGGGCTCAGCGAAAATTTGGTATGCCGAAGCCGTCCCGTCCGTTTGCAGCCTTCGAATCGATCCGGTATTGATGGAAACAAGTAGCAGCAGCAACATGAGCGTTGACTGATTCTTAGACGTGCGGCCGTCGAAAGCGATGTAGAGAGGCATCAAATCCCACGACCAAGACAGGTCCTTGACGCCTTAACATCTTGACGAGAAGCCAGGTACAGCGCAGCCATCAGCGCATGTGCAGGGGCCGGCCGATGGGAGGAGGCGACGCCGGGTAGCGAAGTCCAAGCCCGACGCCCCAGCATTTGGTGACACCACCAGGATGTGATGCTCGGAGCTTTCGCGGAGCCACGGAGCCACAGTCCGTCTTGAAGCCTCCAAGTCAAAGTCAGCCGACATTTGGATCGATCGACTGTAGTATGCTTACTTCCAAGGCTTGCTTTCGAGGTTGAGGGTGTGCAGAGGGCTTGTTTGGGACGTGAAAAGGATCCACTTGACCAAACTTGATGTTTGCTTCGGTCGGACAATGGTTGGGTGCGTCTGTCTGGAAAGGCCTGTAGGGCTCAGTTGTTGGGGTTTCAGGGTGGGGTCTCTTGGGTTGGGCTTTTGGGAGGTTCTGTTAGACATCAGGTGTTGCCGCAGTTGACTGTTGTTAGGCTCCCTCCCCGAAGATCAGAAGATTCTACCAGCAAGACTCAGGACCAGTAAGTAGTGACGAAGCGGCAATTTTGTTTATATCGTCCTCGCTTCGACCACGACGTCATCGTCGTCATCATTGTCACCCTCGCCATCATAATCGTAATCATTGCCTTTGTCAGTCTCCTCTTCGGTTTCACCTCTCTGGGTAGTGTTGCTCTCATCACCATCAGAATCAAACCTGAGAGATGCAGGCCCAGCTTCTCCTGTTCTGTCTGGATGTGAAGACGGTGCAGCCGAGCGTGCACCCAGGCAAGAAACCATGACCTCGTTTCATTGTGGCGCTTGAATAGCCACTTCTGAGTCAGAGCACTTCTTGCAGAGCCCTGAGGCCTAAATCTCAGCACCTAAACCCGAAGCTCCCAACCGCGAGACTTTAAGCGAAGCATCGCAGCTCAGAGCCGTCGAGGATTGCCTTCAATGCCGCCATTACGGCGTGCGAGCGTGGTCGGCAGTGGTCTCAGGCCTTAAAGTCATCATGATCATGATGCTGATGCTGCTGCTGGTGATTACTGCCGCCGTTCTCGGGGCGTTTTGTTTGACCTGCCACCGAGAGCATTCGGCCGTGTGGGAAGAAGTATCGACTGTATGATGCGGGAAGAAGTTATCTCGAACATGGCTACCTGATACGGTGGACTAGTGATGCCACGGTGTTTGCTTGAAGCTTATACGGCGAGCATGCCTTTCTCTGGATTGGCCTGAGATCGGAGAAGACCTGTACACCTCGAACTCTGAAGCCCTAACTCCTCGAAACCCTGACCCTAAACCCTAAAACCGGAAAAACCCCGAAACCTAAAGGCCCTACATCCTTGATCTGACTCCCCCTTTGGTTTCAGACAGGCGCTGCTGGTCTTGGACGAGCTTGGGCGCAGATCTATGCAGCCATCGGCCCCTCCGTTGATCAAGGAGGAAAAAATTCGAAAATCGCAGTCGCAGTAGGAGATGGTGGGAGGTTCAACAGTCTTGTTGTTGTTGTTGTTGTTGTTGTTGTTGTTGTTGTTGTTGTTGTTGCTCTTGTTATTGTTAGTTTGATTTTTATTGCTCACGTTATTCCGTAGTATTCGTCGATTTCCCAAACAGTAGGTAGCGGCGGGGCATAGGGCACCGTGTTGCTTTAAGCGCCCGCACCTGTTTAGGAAGGACCGTCCCTCTCCCTGGCTTCGTCTTAAACGTGGACCACACTGACGACCCCGGTGGTAGTCGGTGAGTGCAAGCACCAGTACTTGTGCCGGTGGTTGTCGTGGCCGTTGAGGTGCTTAACTCTTCCAGTTCGCTTGTAATCCTTTTTCTGTTTCGTCCGTTGCTGGTGTTCAAAGTTCCTGCCAATGTTTTTGCGGTACTGTTCCTGGTTGTTGCTTGTCATGGACCAAGATCCCAGGTTGTCACATACAGTGCAGCCCTGACTGCTTGTGAACGCTGCGGGCGATGGGATGTGGCGCTGAACTTGCTGTCTCAGATGCAAGAGAAGGCGCGGCTTGGTGTCTTGTCCGAAGCCGCAGCGCCTATTACGACTAAATGCCCGGTGATGGTGATGATGCTGGTGATGGTGCTGGCATTGGTGATTGTGAATTTTCCCTGTCTTGCAGTGCCGTGTTGACAGTCCTCATGCGAGCGTAGTTTTTCATGTCCATACTGAACGCTTCGTTACTTGAAGACGTCTTGGGCTCGAATCCAAAACAGGCTTTGCTGGTGTGGTTGGACACTCTCGAATCTAGTTCCTGCTTCAAACTGGTAGCGGAGCTGAAAGGACAACCACTAGTGTATCACCCCCGAGAGCCGGTGGTCCGGGGACCGTAGAGTAGTTGATAGATAGTTGTGGAGCAAAGGCCGCTACTGTCTTAGGTGAAGCCATGAGCGTGGCAGGTTGCGCTACCAGCCCAATCTCTGGTCACAGAACCTGAGCCCTGCCGAAACCAAGAGCGGCTCGTACATATACGACGGGTCAGCTGCTGGGTTCCACGATTGGTGCTTCCGGACACAGATCCGTGTGCTGCAGCATAAGGAGAAGCAGCGGCGTGAAGCTTTGAAGGACTTGCGTTTTGCTGAATCGGCAAGGTCCAGCGAGTCACCAAGGAAGTGGCGCGGCAGGGCCAGTCAAGGGACCAGTGCACACCCCACCGAGGGTGATGCGAGCAGCGGTATACCCGCCAGTCCGTCCAGCGCAAGGCGGACTAAGCCCGTGTCCGAGGCGGGAGATGAGAATGCGGAGTCGTTACCGTCGCACCCCAGTCAAGTGACGGGCGACGATGAACAAGAGCCGGACACAGATCCGGCGGTGTACACGTTGCAAGACGTCAAGGACGAGCTGCTCGACATGAGCGAGTGCGTCAGCAAGATTCTAGAAGGTCTCCGAGGAGATGCCTTCTGCATTGCTCGCGACGTCGGTTTGGAACGTTTGCTTCGACATGACGGCATTGACTACCTGATAGAGGAAATCAGGAGACAAGCCTTCCCTCTTCAATCCGAAGAGGCGTCCGAACTCTTCCGTCAGGGACAGCTCCTGACGGGCCCACTTGCAAAGCAACCCGGCGAGCCTATGTTATCCTACATAGCCCGCCGAAAGAGGTGGTGGTCGACCTTGCGAGAGTTGGACCCCGACATTCGTCTTTCCGAGACAATGAGGGCTAATCTCCTTGTTGAGCTTTCGGGATTGGAGAGGTCCGAACAGCTAATGGTCAAGACCGCTGCCCGCATGCACAGTGTGGATGAGTATGCACGCGTCCTTGTTCAGCACCACTCCGTGGTGCACATGAAAGAACGTCTTCTGACTCAGAAGGACCCTAGTGGCCCAGGTAGGACCTGGAGACGTTTTGACGCTAAGCCCCAATATCCTAAGTTCGGTTACATGGGATATGACGGCAGCGCCGTAGAGTATGATCACCAGGAACAGCACGAATCCGCGGAAGGCTACGGTGACGGCTACGGTGATGAAGCGTACCAGGCTACAGCGTCTGGGGGAGGTGACGCGGATGAATGGATCGATGATGAAGATCTAGCATTGCAACTCAACGCCTATACGGCGGTGGCATTCGAGGCTGAAGTTGATGACTTGGACGATTCCTATGCCGGGTCGGTTCAGCTTGCATATGCGGCACAGACCGCATTCGCCCAGGCGAAAGGAAAGGGGAAGAACAAGGGCAAGCCCACCGGGAAATCCGGCGGGAAGGTCGTGCGTAGTAACCTAACTATTGCTGACCGCAAAGCCAAGCTTGCAGAGCTTAAAGCAAAGAGTAGATGCTTGAAGTGCGGTGTGATCGGCCATTGGGCCGGACATGCTGCCTGCAAGTTTAGCGGTAAGGGCAATGGCTCCAAGGCTACCGCAACCCCAGCACAGCCTGGGGGAACTGCCAGTGCAGCCGCAAAGTCGGCGGCGCCGAAGCCTCAGGCGTATTTCGCCGCAGTGGAGGAGGATGACACAGAGTGTGTCCATCTGTCGAATGCGAGCGCTGGTAGGCTTGAGGGTTACCCAGCCAATCTTGAGCTAACCCCCTCAAAGACCAATACCGGCAAAGGTCGCGGCAGCGAAACCCTTTTCTCACCACAGCTTCGGCGCACAGCCGCCGCAGGGATCATGCGTGATAGCCCTCCTCCGGGTTCCGATCGCGTTTTCTCTTTCGGCCAGCACAAGGGGTTGACGTACGAGCGTGTTCTCTACACATACCCCGGGTATATCCTTTGGGGGCGCACACAGAAGTGCCCATCCATAGGGTTGGCTGACTTCTTGAACTGGACCACAGAGTACTTTGATGTGCGAGATGACACTCCCATCAGCATTACGAGAAGGGATGTTCCTCTCAGCCAAGAGCCCCCGCCTGAACCCTTTCAGCCCGAGGTTCGCCTCGCCGCCTCAGCTGCTTCGTCCAGCGAAGGCCCCCGGAAATGCCGGGGAGGTTGCAAGGAGTTCAATAAGTCGGGAAGCAACACATACGTAGACATGCGGACCTGTAAGAAATGCGGCACAGTTACTAAGACGAAGAAAGAGAAGCTTGTCATAGACCAGGCCACATGCCCACACACCTCCACTGAGAGGTCAGGTAGTAGCAGGAAGACTTCCCGCATTAAGTGCAAGCTTTGTGGGATGCTCCTAGACGAGCAGCCGCAGACCGAGCGAAAGGCTAGGGAGGACGCAGCCACAGTGCTGCGGGAGTCCAACACCCTGGACTTCGATCTCCTGCGCAGCATAGTCGGCAGCACGGGAGATAGCCTTCCCGTAGAGGTAGTAGTTCCGGCTATTGCCCAGTTTCAAGAGACCGTAGAAGGCCACTTCGTAACCGAGCCCGTGATATCTCGCGGTGACCTTCTCGCATACCTGCAAGAGGCCTTAGATGATCACGCAGCGCCATCCACCAACAACAGTTGGGAAGTGGCGTCGGTGAGATCGCGCTCTTCGAGGGCCTCTGCTACAAGGCAGGGTTTCGTGGCTTTTACCGAGGGGGTCACAGATATCCATCCGGCTTTGGTTGATTTGCCCGTAGTAAACATCTACGAGGACTAGCATGTATACGTCGTGCTAGATGAGGGATGTAACTCGACTGTTCACGGTAGCGATTGGATAGCAAACGCGGCTGGGAAACTTGCGAACTTTGGTTACAGCACCAGGTTTAAACCTGAAGGGAATCGTACCTTCAAGGGTCTTAGCGGCGCTACCGAGACTTTGGGTAGCAGGACCATACCTTTCTCTATAATGGGATTGGAGCAGGACTTGAGAGTTCCAGGCGTCCTTGATTCGCACGAGATTAAGGGTACTGCCCCTCTCCTCTTGTCCCTTTATGCGCAGGCTCAGCTTGGTATAACCAAGGACTTACGATTTGGTGTGTGTGGTGTTCGACTTCCTTCGGAGGACACTGTCATCAAGATCAAGTTGTGTCGAACACATGACTCAGGGCTGTTGTGCATAAACATAACAGAAGGTTTGACCCAGGCTAAGCAACCCCGCCTTATAAAGGGTTTCCAGATTCCCTCGCCGCCAGTTCCTATGTTTAGGTCTGCTGCCGCTGCCACGTTAGCTCACACAGGATCCGTGGGCAGATCACCTGGAGACGCAGCAGCGACTGACCACAGTCACAGCACTGTAGGCGTAGACCATAGTCACAGCACTACGACGTCAGCTGAGCTTCGAAACAACACGAAACGACGCATAAGCGTAGCATTCCCTAATCATTGTATGGTAGGCACAGCCTCGCAGCAAGGCGTAGAGCCCGTAGAGGAGAAGGAGCCTGCCAGTAGGGAAGCGATGGCTGCGTCAGAGGGGCGGCTGCCGAAGAAGGCACCCCCCACGGCAAAGGCTGCACCGAAGACGCCGAGAGCCGGGCCGATAGGGCCGAGGCGGAGCTGCATAGGGTCACGAGGCGCTCCAGATGCGTGCAGGCGGAGGGATAGTACCTCCTCAGATCGGAGTCTGGACTCCAGACCTCGGGATAGGTCCGAGGCGCCGACTCGACAGTGCCTTTCCCGATGGGTTCCCGAGCGCAGAAACCCACGCCCCAGGAGGAGCGTGAGCCCGACAAGGGCAAAGGCAAGGGCAAGGGCAAGGAGCCGCCGCACAGTGTCTACGACGAGGTCGAGTACCACGATGACACAGGCGCAAGTGACTGGGATCCACCGGGACCCAGGAGCAATCTTGGAAGACGCCCTCCTGAGCCGCCGGAGCCACCGCGCTTCCGAGGAAATCCAGGCAGTGCTGGCTATCACAGGATGCCAGATCGCGAGAATCCACACCGCCCGATGACGCAGCAGGAGGCTTGGTGGTACTTCCACGGCGATAGGCCGTCGGGTGAGTGGTCAGATGCGGAGTGGGCCGAGTTCCGCCGCCAGTACCCTAAGCCACCGGGCCAGGGCAAGCTCGTGGAGATTGACGACAGGATCTTCTCCATCGACGTGGGAGCCATCGAGCTCAGCCCCGACACAGGTTTCGGGTGGAACAGACGCATCGTCTTCCCAGACTTCCCCGATGGGGTGCTCACCTCCATATATGAGGTGTTGAATGAGAAGCCTGCGCCAGCATGCTGGATCGGTCCATACGCACCGAGGCGCTTCTGGGCTGGTGATAAAATTCACCACGAGCGAACGGCACAACACAAAGTGCACAGTGGTCACCCGCCACACAGGCCGTTCGTACAAGCCTACGGGGAAGCTACGGGACATAGATCCCATAGGATATTTGTTCTCACATCCGGACCCCGCGGACGGCTCCAGTTGGACGTATGAAGGTACGTGCCACCCACCGGGGTCGGAGTCCGACAGAGTGCCCACCGAAACCGGTGGAGCTGATCAGCCCTGCCCGATGCAGGAGCCCTCGTACGAGGGCGCATACGTCGCGCTTTGGGTCTTTCCCTTGGCGTTCGACTCAAGCACGGTGCCCGGCCCATGTACGATGGCTTCCGGAAGCACTGATTCGCCTGCCAAAACGCGATGCGCTGCGACTTCAACTTCATCAGCTGGGCGCATCTTCCTAGCGTTCACTAGTACGGGAATGTTCTCGTGTAATACCCAGTACGCATTCTCTGCCTCACGTCCTATGACGCGGCTAACCGTGGACAATACGACACCTGGGCTGCCAGGGACGTTGTCTCGACGGTAGATAACTAAATCACCGACCTTATACTCGGTGTCTAAAGGGGCCGCATTACGCTGTAACGCTTTAGCCACTTTGCGAGAGGTCTCTAAATGAACAAAAGCCTTTTTGGCTTCCTGCCGTGCTCTGTGCCGAACGTAGTATACGCTCGTCTCGTCATACTTGGTGAACAATGTACCAAGGCTTTCGGATTCATCCAGCACGGAACCTGGTGTTCGAGGCTGCTTCCCCAACACATGTTGTGCTGGGCTAAACCCTTGGTGTCTACTAAGCTCGTTCTTAGTAGTAACACTCTCGGTGACAACCGCCTCCATCTCCTCGATATTCGAGGGCTGAGCCTCCTGCGCGACCTTCCTGATGATGGCCTTGGCAAGACCACCATGGCGCTCGACCTTTCCGATGGTCTGCGGGCTCTCGAGAGGGGCGTTCTTATGGATTATACCATGCTGTGCCAGATACTCTGAAAATTCTCCTCTGAAATGCGTCCCTCTATCGGTAGCTATGACCTTGGGATGCCCAGCCCAGCTGATCCACCTGTCGATCAGGCATTTGACACACTGGCGGGCACTTGGGTTGCCCCCTCCAGATTTCACGAGCACAATTTGCTGGAAGCTGGTTCCCATGTCAACTATATTGACAGCAGTATAGCGATTTCCGAAGAAGTCCTTGACTTCGAGCGCATCCATGCCTATCGTGCGATTGAATTCCTTTGGAAATACGCTATCCCCAGCGACTGGGTGGTGCCTGGGCACTGGAGCTGTGTCCAGGCAGACCTTACACTTGTAAAGTCCGGCGGCGGCGATGAAGTCTTTGCTCGCCCGCGCCTGCTTCAGAACCTGTGTCAGGACTGCGTTTGGCAAATGGCCAAAGGATCGGTGCAGGCGCCTTATAGCTACCCGGACTCGTTGCGGCAACGATCTCCACGCCGCTCGGCGCTCCGCCTCTGTGTTCGGAGTTCCTGGAAACGGAAATTGTTCCAGAATGAGGCGTTCCCTTTCCTCGGGCGTCAGTGCGCCACCGGCGTTGTCCATTTCATCATGGACACCTCGTTGAGGCATCTCAGCGTCGGGCACCAGCTCTGCTTCGCTGATGTCCTGTGTCCTGGGCGTCGCCGACAAAGCAAGTTCGGCTGAATGCGTTGATATAGTACTCCTCTGAAATGGTACGACAAAGGTTCCAAAAGTCAGTACTATCTGTATCAACATAGCTACGGGGGATATACCCGTAAGACTCTGTCCACGCTTGGAATGTATCCAAAGCCTTCTCAATCTCCGGGCCTATACCCGAAATATGCATATCTCCCCTCAAGGTAACAGTGTCCTCAAGCATTGGGTAACCGTTCGGCGTGACCAATATGATCGGAATGTTGAGTGTATCGGCTACACACTCAAGCTCCAAACACAACTCCTCGGTGGAAGTTTCAAACCTGGCAACCACGAGGCCCGGTGGCCCGTTCTGCCTCTCGCTGATCACGCTCGCGAGGACCTGTGCCGAGGGTTCGGTCAGTCTTATCAAGTGATCAGCCTCGTGCATGGCAGCGTTATACACAATTGCCTTAAGCACTGCATCCCCAGCTACCATTTCGGTAAGGCTTGAAATGAGGTGCTTGGACTGGGACTTGCTAAGCTTCCTTAAGCTAGCGGTTGAGGGCCCAGAGGCTGTGCTGCTACCGTGGGGGAGGTCTTCTAAAGGATCGGGGCTTGGAAACGAAACCTGGCTGGCTTGTCCTACCCACTCCCCACTGCAGACGGCCATGTATGCTGCATCGCGCTCATCTCCGTCCGTCTCCATGAGTGAAACTTCACCCTCCGGGGCTGTGCCCGGGCCGGCGGAGGCAGCGGCAGACGACGCCCCTGGGACTGTGCCCGGGTTGTACACTGCACTCAAGGATTCTGTGTCCTCGATCTGATGCGAACAAAGGTTCCAGGATGAACCCGCAGCGGACCCGGTCACAGCACCGGCGACGCCACGTCCAGTGGCCGCAGCTGCCCCGCTTACACCGGCGGTCGCGTCTGATGTGCCTATGCCAGCGCCATCGACGCCGGCGGTGATGCCCGGCACACCGATGCCCGCACCGTCTACTCCCGCGCAGGTTCGTGCCAAAGATAAGACGGGCGAAACCGCCCGGTCGCGATCACCAGTAGGAGGCCGTGATGACGCACTAGTTGCGGAAGAGCTTGATCAAGTAGAGATCATGGCAAGAGGCCTGTTAGATGCTCAGGGTTTTTCCCCAGATGAGTGTCTGGCCCTCCTTCGCGCTTTTGACCGCGACCGACGCGAGGCATACACGCGCCCGCTCCTAGATGATGGAGATCCCGGGAGCATAGCCCTCGCGGTAGGTGTATATCGACACGGTGGTCTTGTTGGCGTCTCCGGACCGACGCGTGAGAGGCCGTCGTTCGCTATGTACCTCAACCACTACCTCTTGCATCACAGTATGCAAGCCGGACACCACAATCCACAGTGGAGTAGTGTTCAGCTTACCAACAGAGGCGCAGAGGCCCATAAAGACCTAGCCAACACTCCTGGCTCGTTTAACTACACTATAGGTGTGGGCGAGTATCGTGGAGGCGGTCTATGGGTGGAAGAAGCCACGGGTACAACCCCCGTGCGTGTTCAGAACGCGACAATGCATGGCACCATCCATGATACTAAGAACAAGGTTCTTAAGTTTCGCCCAAAGGACGTGCACATGGTCGCGCCGTTCGTAGGAGAACGGTATAGTATTTCTGCATACACAGTGAGTGATCTCGGCAAGCTGTCTAAAGATGACATACAGCTTCTGTCGGATCTTGGCTATCCCATATACAAGGATACGCCGAAGTCTTTTGGTAGAAAGAGCGATGGGATCTACACCATGGGTCATTCGGATCTCCCTATCGAGACGTTTTTGGAACGCATTCATGAATACGGGATCAAGGAAATCGTTGACTGTAGGAGTCACCCGTATAGCGTCCGACATCCACAATACAATTGTGATGAGCTTTCTGCCACATGCTTTGCAAAAGGAGTTGTGTACAGTCACGCCCCCGAGTTAGGCAATAGAAACCGGGGCGGGATTGAGGCCAACCTGCAGACAGACCAGGGGCTCAGTACGATCGCTAGGATAGTTAGCGAGCCCCACGACGATTTTCACCGGACACTTCTCTTGTGTTCGGAGGCCAGCTGGCGGCGATGCCATCGGCGAAATATCGCCCAGCACCTATGGCTCGAGCACTCGAAACTCGCGGAGCACATACGTGCTAACGGACTGCCAGAGGCCCATCCGTGTCACTACGCCCCTGAGGAGGACGACGGGCTAGCAGCAGCATCGCACACAGCTGCGATTGGCGCGACGCCGCCAGTAGTCGAGTCCGCGGATGGTCGCGAGGCGGAAACCAAGGCCTTTGCTCTCACCCCTGACAGGGAAGATGCCTTCGGCTCTAATGTCGATGTTGGCTATATCGCTCTTGGACTATCACGAGGCTCCTGTGGAGGTGCAGTTAGGCCTGGATGCCGCGATGAAGACTGAGTGGCAGAAGTACACCGAGTTCAATGCGGTGGTCCCTTGCACAGACAAGGAGTTCAAGGAGCTTACAAAAGCCGGCCACGTGTGTATCCCCACCAAATGGGTTCTTACCGATAAGAACGAGCACCTAAAGGGGACAGCGGCATACACTCCCAAGTGGAAAGCACGCTTGGTCGCATGTGGAAACTTCGAGCATATCTCGAATGAGGAGGATATCAGGGCAGATAGCCCCACGGCTGAGCCGGAAGGTATAGCCCTTCTGTGTTCGTGGGCGGTTTCGTTGGCCCTGCGGCTCAAAGCAGCCGATATCACGAACGCATACTTCCAAGGGAAACCCCTTGAGCGCCTCCTCATCCTTCGGGTTCCCAAACACCCTAAGGGTGTGCCCGATGCAGAGATTCAGAGAGCCGGGTATATGATTGCCCGAGTCCCCGTGTACGGCACCACCGACGCGGGGCGGAACCTTTACCTCCGTATAAAGGAGAGTTGTAGGGAATTTGGCTTAAATGCCTCGCAAATTCTGTCAGCCCTGTACTATATTACAGGAGAAGGTGGTCGTTTGTGTGCTTGCTTGTGCACCCACGTGGATGATTTCCTGTGGGCTGCTACAGCCGAAGGCGAGCCAGCTATCCAGAATCTGCTGGATAAGTTTAAGATCGGTCGCATAGAGACTGAGAAGTTCCGCTTCTGCGGACGCGAGTATGTGCAAAGCGCCGATGGGACTATCAGTATAAACTGTAGGGACAACACGCGTGCAATTCGCCCGATCGATATACATAAATCGGAAAAGGGCTCGACTCCAGTTTCGAATGGCCAGCGCATAGCGCTGAGATCTGTCATAGGCTCGTTAGCCTGGGTGGCTCGCTCCACGAGACCTGACCTTGCCTATAGAGTGAACGCCTTACAGCAGCGTGTTACGACCGCCACGGTGGATACGCTTCGTGAAGCAAACCGCGTAGTGGCGCTTGCGTTAGGGGATGCGGATAGGGCAATCACGTACAGCGCTCAGTTACCTTGGGGCACAGGGGAATTGGCAGTTGTTACGTTTTGTGATGCCTCTTTCGCAGGAGAAGCGAATCACAAGTCACAGCGAGGACGCTTCCACTACCTCACTTCCGCACAGTCGGCAGGGGATAAGATAAGAATGCATCAGTGCATGAGATGCATCTCATTTCGTTTTCCTCATCCACCATGAAACGGGTTTGTCGTGCCACACTGCAGTGCGAGGCTTACTCGTTACAGCATGCCATAGAGGAGACCGCATACGTGCGGCCGTGCTCGAAGTGCTCGGCAAGCTGCCCCGGTCACAGAACTGGGAAGAAGTCGCAAAGAGATCGATGTTCCGCCTGCAGTATACGGATTGTAGGTCCCTCTCGGACCACTTGACAGCATCGATTCCAAAGTCATGCGAGGATAAACGCCTCGCCATCGAAATGTCTGGACTTCGCCAAGGGCTCTGGGAGGAGGACGAGCTAACGCATGTCCTGTACCACCCCTGCGGCGACGAGTTGAGGTGGATACCGACGCATTTACAACTTGCGGATTGCCTCACTAAGAGTATGAAACCGCTTTTGATCAATCAAAGCATTGATCGCAATCTCGTACAGGTACTCGATGTGCCCGCGCCAGCCGCACAGAATACGGAAAGTACCGAAAGCACTCCGCTTTATGATTGAAGAACTCAGCCTTGAGCCTTGAGTCGCCGCACTCGGCTCGGTTGACCGTGCAAGCTCCCGGTATAATCCGGTGAGGTAGGTTTGGTCCAAAGCGACCAAAATTCGAGCATGATTCGGACGTCACACTATAGATAAGACGGGTGTGAATTTTCCCTGTCTTGCAGTGCCGTGTTGACAGTCCTCATGCGAGCGTAGTTTTTCATGTCCATACTGAACGCTTCGTTACTTGAAGACGTCTTGGGCTCGAATCCTAAACAGGCTTTGCTGGTGTGGTTGGACACTCTCGAATCTAGTTCCTGCTTCAAAGTGATGGTGGTGATGGTGTTGACCTTGGCGGTGGTGGCGGTGGTGATGATGGCAATGCTGCTCATGCTGAGGGTCCTGGTTGCTGTTCGAAGCGCTCGTGGTTTCGGAGAATTCCTGCAGGTCCTGATCGCTTCGATGATCGGGTTGCTGCCGCTGCCCTGCTCTCCGCGAACCGAGCGATGCGGGATGGGGAGCGAAGCCATGCGAAGCCGCCTTTTGTCGTTTTTTGGCCGCGGCGTCCGTCTTCGGAGACTGCCCTTTTACGGCTCTGTGTCATTTCGTTACGTCCCCGTCGCAATTCACTGTCGGTCGGGCTCCCTCGCTTCGGTTCTCGCTTCGCTTCGGCTCCGCTGGTAGGGGGCGCGCGAGCACGACGACCGCTTGTTTGGTCTTATGTGTCGTCTCCCTCACCAGTAGAGGCGACCTTGGAGCCTTCGCACGATGTCCAAGATGCTGATGCTGATGATGCTGATGATGCTGCTGCGGTTGTGCTGGTTCTACTGCGGCCTGTGATTATAGCGGCAGTTGTGGAGGTGCTGCTGTTGCCTCTACTGCTTTTCCCGCTGCTGTCGCTGCTGGCCATGATGCTTGTAGGGAATTGTAGGGCAGATGATTCTGAGAACGGTGCTGATGACATGCATGGACCATAACGGTAAGAGTACAAGCGATCGCATTTACTCTTTTGGCAGCCCTACAGTGGATGCATTGAACCTTGAGCTTGAGACCTACGTCTGGCAGTCTTAACTAAACATTTTCTGGCCGCGCGAGTGCTTTGTGGCTGATCTGTGGGGAGGCCTGCGACCCCAACATAATCACCCAGAACGCAGCATCTGGTCAAGCAGGATTAGGGGCTTTCCTTGGGTGCATCGCTTGTTTGTTTGTGACGACCATGTCTCTCAGCACTCTGCAGTTACACCACCTTGAAACCACAAGAACCCAGTGATCTTCATGGAAGTCCATCAGTCCCTGTTGCTCAGTGGAGTTTTGATGTGTAAGGGGTTCCCATTGAGGAACTTCAGGATCTTGTTGCCTTGGTGCAGCATGGCTTTTGGACTTAGCTTTGGTTAGTAGGGAATGGAGGAATGGGATACAATTATAGCTACTATTACTACCATTCCTCCATTCCCTTCTGACCAAAGGTAAGTGGAGTGCCGAGTTGAAGCGCAGTCCCCTTTGTGCAAAGACTTTGAACCTTGACCGCGAAGCATTCACCGAGCAGGGAGAAGCCACGAACAGCCAACCCCGAGTTTGATATCACAACAACTCACGGCTCCAAGCCTCACACTCTGGATCCAGCATCCGAATTCTGCAATGCCACTTGCCTTGCGAATTGCCACCTCAGGCTATCAGCGCATTGGGCAAGAACGAGCAGTGGCAGGGCGCGCTGTCCACCGGCCAGCATTGACACAAACATCTAAATCCGACAAGTCCTCGAACAGCTTAGGAGTTTAGGGTCTAAAGCCTACACCCTAAACCCAAAAAGACCTTCATTCCCTGGACCCAGGCACCTCCTCGGAAAAACCGCGGCCTTGGATCTGCAGCCGAATCTCATCTCGTGCACATCTCAGTCTTATGGCACAGCGGTAACCTCCTCAACTCGCCATTGTGCTCATCATATCGGCTGTAGGGCCGTGTAGGGTTTAGAGCTTAGGGTGTGGGGGCCGACATCCCGAAACATGTCAGTCCTGAGCCGCGCAAGGACACCCGGCTCGACCCCCGAAGCCTGTGCTGCTCTTGAAGTCTTGGCACGCCGGGCGTGTCGGAAGCTAAACTTAGATCCCTAAACTCTAAAAGTCCGAAATCCTACACCCCAAAACCCCAAACAAAACCCTCAACCCCATAAGCCCTAAACTAGGCCCTTTTCACCCACACCCTCCCAAACTTTACAGGTACAACGCGGCCATCGATGCCTGCGAAAACTGCGCTCGGTGGATCTTCGGCTCGGGTCAGAAGGGGATGGAAGAATGGTAGTAATAGTAGTTAGAGTTGTATCCCATTCCTCCATTCCCTACTAACCAAAGGTAAGTCACGTGGGATCGGGTGAACTTGAGGTTTAATGTAGGGGCCTGAATGATTAGAATAGGGTTTTGGGGCCATTATACAATAATTATGGTTCAGGCTATAGTCTCGTATGATTTTTTATTCTTGTTCAATTATTCTAGGGGCTGCGCCCAGGTGCGGGCAGCGAGAGTTGTTGTCAGCGGATGTAGCGGGGGAACGGGAAAGACACGGTCAAAATTTCCAGACGGTGCCGAGACAACGACAGCTCGACACCGGAACAAAAGTGCAACGTAGGCCCGAAGTGCACAACTTGTGGGTGATCTTACGCTCTTAGCCCTCGTCGGCCCTCCATGTAGCCCGCATCCGCCCTCCGCCGAACCCCGCTGATGCTGATGATGCGCGCCCTTTTGGGGCTTCCGCAACCCACGCAAAAACTTGGAAATCATCACTTCGCGCCCACTTCGCGCCGCGAGGCCGGTTGCGGGCGCCCCAGTGCTCATGATGCTCGCCGGCTCGCCTCCTGGGGTCGTCCACGGCGGCCCCGAAACCCGCCATGCCGTGGGGAATGGCTGCGAAGCGCGTGCGCGTTGCGAGACGCCTCCGGGCCAGGGCCCGCGCGGCCCGATGGAGAAACGGAGGTCCGATGATGCGGGGTCGGCGGCGGGTCGGCGGCACAAGCCGTCGTGGCTTTTGCTTCGCAAGAGAAGGCAATTCGTCTGAGCCATAGCTCAGTCCATACAGGGCAGCGAAGCGCTGCCCGATTCTAGGGGCTGCGCCCAGGTGCGGGCAGCGCGAGTTGTTGTCAGCGGATGTAGCGGGGGAACGGAAAAGACACGGTCAAAATTTCCAGACGGTGCCGAGACAACGACAGCTCGACACCGGAACAAAAGTGCAACGTAGACCCGAAGTGCACAACTTATGGGTGATCTTACGCTCTTAGCCCTCGTCGGCCCTCCATGTAGCCCGCATCCGCCCTCCGCCGAACCCGGCTGATGCTGATGATGCGCGCCGCGCCCTTTCGGGGCTTCCGCAACCCACGCAAAAACTTGGAAATCATCACTTCGCGCCCACTTCGCGCCGCGAGGCCGGTTGCGGGCGCCCCAGTGCTCATGATGCTCGCCGGCTCGCCTCCTGGGGTCGTCCACGGCGGCCCCGAAACCCGCCATGCCGTGGGGAATGGCTGCGAAGCGCGTGCGCGTTCCGAGACGCCTCCGGGCCAGGGCCCGCGCGGCCCGATGGAGAAACGGAGGTCCGATGATGCGGGGTCGGCGGCGGGTCGGCGGCACAAGCCGTCGTGGCTTTTGCTTCGCAAGAGATGGCAATTCGTCTGAGCCATAGCTCAGTCCATACAGGGCAGCGAAGCGCTGCCCGATTAAATGGCTGCCGCCAGTGCCGCCGACCCCGTGTCGTGTCAGGCGCGTGCCGTAGGACTCGCCGTTGTGAGTGATGCGCAGGGTCGGGAGGGGCCGGGGTTTAGGGGAGTGAGGTGGCAGCACTGCAGAAGTGCCCAGGGAGGGATGGGGGGCGGGTGTGCGGGGTGAGGTGGCAGCACTGGAGAAGTGCTGAGGGAGGGACGGGGGAGAGATGGGGTGGGGCTTGCTGCAGGGCGAGGCGGCTGGGGTGCCTTTAAATTACTCTACTACCACCAAAACATAGCTTGTGGTGCCGAGTAGGGCGGAGTAGGGCCGAGTGGTGCCGGGAGGGGGTGGGGCAGACATTGGGGTGCCAAAAAATTACTCTACTACCACTGAAATACCACCAAAATACAGGGCCGAGTAGGGCCGAGTGGAGTGGTGCCGGGAGGGAGTGGCAGACATTGGGGTGCTTTTAAAATTATTCTACTACCACTCAAATACCACCAAAATACAGCCTGTGGTGCCGAGTAGGGCCGAGTAGGGCCGAGTGGTGCCGGGAGGGGGTTGGGGCAGACATTGGGGTGTAATTAAGTGGTGCCGGGATGGGGTGGGGCAGACATTGGGGTGCCTTTATTTCTCGACTACCACTGAAATGCCACCAAAATACAGCCTGTGGTGCCGAGTAGGGCCGACTAAAACGAGTGGTGCCGGGAGGGGGTGGGGCAGACATTGGGGTGCCTTTAAATTACCCTAGGGCCGAGTAGGGCCGAGTGGTGCCGGGAGGGGGTGGGGCAGACATTGGGGTGCCTTTAAATTACTCTACTACCACTGAAATACCACCAAAATACAGCCTGTGGTGCCGATTAGGGCCGAGTAGGGCCGAGTGGTGCCGGGAGGGGGTGGGGCAGACATTGGGGTGCCTTTAAATTACTCTACTACCACTGAAATACCACCAAAATACAGCCTGTGGTGCCGAGTAGGGCCAAGTAGGGCCGAGTGGTGCCGGGAGGGGGTGGGGCAGACATTGGGGCGCCTTTAAATTACTCTACTACCACTGAAATACCACCAAAATACAGCCTGTGGTGCCGATTACTGTACTACCATTGAAATACCACCAAAATACAGCCACGGGGTGGGGCAGACATTGGGGTGCCTTTAAATTTCTTTACTACCACTGAAATACCACCAAAATACAGGCTGTGGTGCCGAGGGGCAGACATTGGGGTGCCTTTTTTTTACTCTACTACCACCGAAATACCACCAAAATAGGCCGAGTGGTGCCGGGAGGGCGTGGGGCAGACATTGGGGTGCCTTTAAATGGTGCCGAGTAGGGCCGAGTAGGGCCGAGTGGTACGGCGTGGGACAGAGATTGGGGTGCCTTTAAATTATTCTACCACCACTGAAATACCACCAAAATACAGCCTGTGGTGCCGAGTAGGGCCGAGTGGTGCCGGGAGGGGGTGGGGCAGACATTGGGGTGCCTTTTTAAATTATTCTCCTACCACTGAAATACCACCAAAATACAGCCTGTGATGCCGAGTAGGGCCGAGTGGTGCCGGGAGGGGGTGGGGCAGACATTGGGGTGCCTTTAAAAGAAAACTCTACTACCACTGAAATACCACCAAAATACAGCCTGTAGTGCAGGGCCGAGTGGTGCCGGGAGGGGGTGGGGCAGACATTGGGGTGCCTTTAAATTACTCTTCTACCACTGAAATACCACCAAAATGCAGCCTGTGGTGCCGAGTAGGGCCGAGCGGTGCCGGGAGGGGGTGGGGCAGACATTGGGGTGCCTTTAAATTACTTTACTACCACTGAAATACCACCAAAATACAGCCTGTGGTGCCGAGT
Organism: Symbiodinium sp. CCMP2592; assembly: GCA_905221615.1. Classification (NCBI taxonomy): domain Eukaryota; class Dinophyceae; order Suessiales; family Symbiodiniaceae; genus Symbiodinium; species Symbiodinium sp. CCMP2592. Next base: position 120,597 of record CAJNDT010000036.1, on the reverse strand, counting down.
AGGCCCGAGTGGTGCAGGGCCGAGTAGTGCCGCGAGAGGAGGACATTGGGGTGCCTTTAAAGTATTCTACTACCACTGAAATACCACTAAATTACCGTAGAGAAACGAGTCCCTGTTGTGGTGACCAGCACAACTGGTTTTATGCTGTCGCTAGCTACCTCCGAAAACGGCAACCGCTGCGTAGAGCTGAGACGTGCTGCATACATGAAGAGAACTTCTGGGCGCCGCCCCGGCAGGGGTCGGCGGATATAATGCTATTCTTATCATGGTCCCAAGCGGGGTATAGTAGAGTCTAGGGCGAACTTGGGAAATGCGAAGGAGAAGAAGGCTAACTAAGTTTTCGGGTTGTGGTTGTGGTTCTTGTTGTTGTTGTTGTTGTTGTTGTTGCTGCTAGCATTATTACTATTCTTATGATTGCTGTTATCATCGTTGCTGTGGCTACTGTTCTCATTGCTCTTGTTCTTGTTCAGATTTTTGTAATTCTGCTTGTTATCTTCACTATCACCAATATTACTACGGTTACTGTTGGGTAACGGTATCAGGACTCTCTTCGAAGCCGTAAAAGGAACTCCAGAAAGTTGGAATATGGATTAATGGTAGGATCCCCTATAATTTACCTTAAACGGGTTACGATAATGATATTCCAACTTTCTGGCTTCTACTGTAGTCTTTTCCTTTTTTGTTACCGAGCATGGAGTTTCTTCCGGTCAACCTTGATTCTGAATCTTGAGCAGTCCCCAGTTGTGGCAAGCAACAGTCATTAGCCGTTTAGAGTGATACTGAAGATGTCTCCTAATTATCGGTCTGGTGGGTAGGAATTAGGAGATCAGTTTCGCGATCGTTGGAACAGACTTGATCTATCTTTTCCGTGGCCATTTTGGCGATAGCCGATCGGGCCATACCGAAAAATCTCGGCGTGGGAGGTGGAAGTGAATAGGCTCGCTCGATCGCAGCCATGTCGTTCCCTCCCGCTGGCTTTCATCAAGGTCGGCAGATGGCGGCTCCGATGGCCCCACAGTTCGGGTTGCCTCGCCGGCTTGGTCAGCCTGAGAATCCGGGAAGCTGGGGATTCTACACTCCAGGCGAGGCAGAGGCTCCCGAGAATCCCGCGGCTCCAGCTGCCGCATCCGGTGATTGGGGCTCTGGAGGCTGGGGTCGCGACGATCGTCGTGGACGTCGTGATCGTGGTGCTCCTGCTGCCCACAACCCTTTCGCGGTGCAGCGACCCGAGTTCGTTCGCCAGCTCGTGGTTGAAGAGGAGGACGAGACCAAGAACTCCCTCCTCATCATCGACAATCGCGACGATCGGGTGATCTCCCCGTTCCAGAACTGGCTGGCCGAGGAGATCATCTCGAATGCCGCCAGTTCGATCAACGTGCTCACGGAGCGGGACCTGGTCATGCCCCCGAACTCGGGCTACCACTGTTCGCTGTTCGCGAACTATACGCTCGACGGTATCAAGGCAGTTCTGCTCTTCTCGATGACTTCGAGAACAGGGGGCCCATGTGCTCAGTGGGACTCCTATGCGAGTCGGGCGCTATCGCACCCGGCTTTCCAGCCCTTCACGTGGCCGGTGATGTTCGACACCTCGGCCACCTATGTGGATGTGAAGGTCTTCAATGGAAATGAGGTCCTCTTCCATTGGGTCTTCAGGGGCTACCGCTCGGACTCCGATCTCTCTGTCCAACAGCAGTTCTGTGACGAGGTCTTGATCCGGTCGGCCAACGAAGGATGGTTCCGACCCTCGATCGTCATCTCGGTCTTCGTTGGATGGAAGGTCTCCGTGACCTCGTTCGAGGTTGGAGCCCGAGTCTACACGATCGGCCCGAGAGGAGCAGTGATGGCGAGTGATCATGCCATGAGCACTTGCGAGCTCAGGGTGACAGATCGCTCATCGCGAGAAGGCTACGGGAACGATGCCGATCGTGTTGAGTTTCGGTTCCGGGACGCCAACAACCGGATCGATCTCAAGTGCGGGAGAACTTCGGTGCCGGGCACGTGGCTCACGGTCAGCTATATCTCGGGCCCCGCCTTGATCAACACGATCCAGGCCTGTCGGAACCAGCGCGCTCGCGTGGAAGGTCCAGACCACATCCAGCAGTTCGCCCAGCTGTCTGCGGTGATCGCTCCCTGGTACCACAGTGCGTTCGCCGGTGAGCAAGGTCAAGTGGGAACTGCGACAGACGAGTTCCCGGTGGATCATGGGAACTTCCACGTGAGGGCTCGATCCAAGCTCAAGGTCTGCCCATTGGAGTTCAGCAGTTGGGCTCCTCGGTCACTTCGGCGATCACGAACATGCCCACCTCGGCTCAGCAGGTGTTCGACCAGAGGGTGAGCACGGTTCCGGTGCCGACGGAAGGCCAGCTCGGCGAGGAGCAGATCGCTGAGGAGGCCGTCACCGATGCCCGCGATCGCATGAGGGCTGACATGCGCTTCTCGCGCACGTCGGCTGCGATCACGCCTCAGGTCTTCACCGACGTGCTCCAGCACCGTGAGCAGGCGGAGTACGAGCGGATCAGCACGGTCAGGGTGGAGGAGACGGGCCAAGAGATCACGGCATCCGCCTCCACTCCAACCTCGGTGCCGAAGGCGTCCGCCCCGGCGTACCCACCGGCGCGATCGACATCGGGCCCCTACACGATGGACACCTCGGGGGTGGAGTGATGTCGATCGTGGCTCAGCTGATGGTCGGTTTTTGCGCACGCTCCAGCAAGAGAGTGGTGCGCCGCTCGACCGAAGCTTCCCGGCTGATCATGCCGGGCTCTTCCGCGGAACAAACATGCCGAGCGATCCTCTCGGCGCGCTAGATCCCAGCGCATGTTCTGCCGGAAGTGAGTGTGATCATGACCTGTCTCAGGCACGGCGCTCGGTTGCCATTAGCAGGCACGTGCGATCGTATGTGCAGCTGTTCAGGCCAAGCATGGATAGATTCGTTCGGAAAATTTTATCCCTTCCCTTGTTTGGGGATGAGTTCTGCCAATGGTTGGTGGATCTTCGGATGGCTCAGTTCGAGAAGCTCTCGGCAGTTTCGGACGGGACGATCGCTGAGTGTGTGCAAGCGTTCGTTGAGCAAGTGCCTGCCCTTGAGGAACTTCACACGCCAGCTCGGCGCAAGAACGAGGAGGAGCTCGGCAGGTGGGTCCCTTCGATCGAACTGCTGTTCGTGCTGATTCGTAGCACGGCGGCAGCGGGCTGGGCTGATCTAGCCACGGATCTGGGTTTTGGCATGGCCGAAGCACCGGTCGCTTTAGGGCGGTCGCCCCTGAAGTCGAAGGGCACGGGCAGCGAGCCGCCGGTGCCTCTACCGCTCGCTAAGAGGCCGAGGTCGATCGAGCCACGCGCGGAGGACCAGCAGGCTTCGCTCAAGACTCGAGAACTCGGAGTCTCCTTCCCTCGATCGCCGTACACCTTCTTCTGCAAGGCCATGATCCGGGGGTCAAGGAGGTCCGGCATCTGCAGCCCGATCCGCTTGCAGATCCACTTGACCGCCCCGCGAACCGACGGGATCACCGTGGGCCCGCATCCCCGATCGGAGAGGTTCAGGAGGTACTTCACGAGCACGTCGGTTGTCAGCGGGATCGCCGGGATGTTCTGCGACCGAGCCCACGTCTCCATTCGTTCCCAGTGGCGAACGCACTGTTGGATCGTGCGGAACCCACCACTCTCAAAGACGATCACCCTCAAGGCGTTCATCTCGTCCTGGGATAGAGGAGATCCAGGCTTCGGGTTTCCAGCGATCGCTGCATGCTCACCGCACCGCTCAACGATCGCTTTTAGCCTCACGCCCCACTTCCAAGCGGTTCCTATTCCCTTGGTCTTGGTAGCGGCGCTCGAGAGGTTCGTGTGCGCTCGCTTCAGGTCGAGCCAGTTCGCCATGGCCTTCTTCTCATGGTGGGTGCTCGTGATGATCTACTCGTCCCTCAGGTTCGACGACGCTCTCCATGTGGTGCCCGAGACGCTCGTCTGAAGGACGAGGCCCTCTACGGGGTGGTATGGCAGACCAAGGTCGAGCGACAAAAGAAAGGAACTCGGTTCGCAGCGGCCAAGGTCTCCGTCTCCGGATCCGATTGGATGGAAGACGGTTGGCACGCGGCATCGTTCGAGATGGACGATCGTGACTACTTCATGAAGGAGCTCGAGTCGGCAGAGCGATTCGCCGATCGACCCGCCAGCTACCAGCGAAGCATCCTGTGGCTGAGGTACGTGCTCACGACTGCAGCATCGGACGACCTGAAGAGGGGGCACATCGCTCCCGAGCATCTCAAGCAGCTCCTGAAGCTCGTGCCGGAGATCACCTGGCACTCGTGCCGAGTCACGCTGCTCGCGGCGGCAGTCCAGGCTCAGGAGCCAGACAAGGAGATCGGTCTCCAGGCGAACTGGAAGGATCCGAGCCAGCTGGTCTTGAAGTACGCTCGGAGCCGGAAGGAGATCTCGATCGAGATGGTCAAGCGGCTCACGAAGAGGATCGCCTCCGACTGGAGGTCCCCGCCAGAGTTCGAGGCCGACGACACTAACCTGGTTGACTTCGGCGACCTCGCGCTGACTTACGTCACCAAGGCTAGATCTGCCTCGGGATCCTCTAAGGATTTGAGCCTTAAGTACCATGCCATGTACATAGATGGTTCGGGCACGGAGCGAACGCTCTGTGGCCGGTATGCGATCACCGAGTGCGAAGACCTCGGCGAGATCCCACCGAGCGCCCAGATGTGCTCGCTCTGCTCTGGTAAGATCTTTACTGAGCCGTGAATACACCGCATGTCGTTCTGATAGTCTGCCGATGCTGAATCCTAGCTGTCCGAAGCTTTTTTCTCAGACCGCTCGGATAGGCAGCCATGGTGGATCGCACCGTGTACGCCGGCGAAGCCGCAACCCGGAAGCTGAACCTGCACCAGATCTTCGGCCGACAGGGGCTGGATCCGGCCTTATGCAGGCTTTCGGCAGACACAAGGGCCTGCTCACGGTCGAGATGTTTGCCATGCTGGGGCAAGATCTCAATGCGGCCAAGGCGACGCTCCGCCGGCTTTGGCAAGACGACCTAGCCCCGCTCGGGGCTGATGCGGCGGCGCAAGAGCTCTCCGTGATGTCGCTGGCGGCCGTTTGGCAAGCCGCTCAGGCGCTGCAGACCCAGTACGCCTCTCGGCGAGCTCGCATGGAGGAGGACCCGAATAAGATCCCGGAGCCCTCCCAGGAAGACCACGCGGAGTTCCGCGATCGCTTTGTGAGGGTCCACCCCGACGTCATCCTGATCGATGCGAAGGAGCCTCACAAGAAGTTCGTGGAGCGGCTATCCCGCGACTTCCTCATACATGGGATTGTTCCCTTCTACGAGCCAGCGGAGATCAGGACCCGCTCGGACGTGATAGTGGTTAAGTCCGGCTTGTCAAGGAATGCCGAGGACCTCCTCTCCATCTCGAAGGCTGATCAACCCGAGCCGGTGACGGACGTGATGACGCTGTTCAACCGGCTGCACGCGTTCTTCATGGCTCTCGAGTACCTCAACATCTGTGCGTTTTCACTCGCCGAGGGCCCCTTGAAGTATCTGCAGGAGCTGGAGCAGTTCCGTTCGGAATGTCTGGGGCTGCCTTTCCTTATGGCCGCTGATCGTGCCATACGGAAGAAGGCCTACCGCCTGCTATCTGAACAGAGGGCGACGTACATCTCCTTCTCGCAGGCGCTCGTCGAGGTGCTCACGAACCACAAGTACCTGTGGAATGACGCTCGTACCTCGGCCACTCTCTCGAAGATGGAGCAGAATCGTTTGCAGCTCGCTAACAACCCAGATCAGGTCAAGGAAGAGGAAACTCATCCTCCTCCTCCCCACAATCCGTTCAAAAGGACGCGAGGGGGTAAGAAGAAGAAGCGGCTGCAGACGCCTTCCAAGGACGATCCGCCGAAGAAGGTCGTCAAGGAGCCAGGAGGATCCTACCAAGAAGCTCAAGCGCGACAATCGGATCCCGGAGAAGGAGTGGAAGAGCATCGCCGAGGCGGCCAAGAAGGTTCAGGGCGCTCGCCGGTGCCACTACTTCAACTCCTCGCTCGGGTGCGTCTCCGGAGACAACTGCCGATTCAAGCATTTGTGCATGGTCTGCGGGGAGCCTCACGCCATGATCGGCAACCACTGATCGGCCCCCACCGAAGCTGAAAGTGAACCTTACCTCGCCCTCTCGGGTGTGCGGGGAGGCTGTGATCTCGAACTCCGGGCGCAGGAGCTCCTGCGAAAGAAGGTCCCCTTGCTACGCGAGGAAATCCTCGGGCTGGCGATAGATCTTCCTGCTCAGGGTCAACATAAGGCCGCCGACGAACGCGGCGGGGCTTTCTTTGCGGGAGCCTACAGACATGGCGGGATTACGAGACTTCGATCGTCCTGTCACTCCTGGCCCTGGGCGATTAAGGCAATCGCCCGATGCATCGCCCAGCAAGTTCCCGAGGCTCACTTCACGTCGTTCGCCGTTCTCTATGATCAAGAGGCCGAACCCCACCGAGACTCTGGTAACGAGCCCATCCCGAACGTCGTCCTCAAGCTCGGGGCGTTCGAGGGCGGCGGGCTCTGGATCGAGGACCCGCTCGGGCAAGACATGAAGGAGGTCGATGGACGCTCGATTCCTGGATTCGACACAGACTTCGTCGACGGAAAGATCCTCTTCAATGCCAAGGAAGCTCTGCACGCAACCTTGCCTTGGACTGGTACCCGGGTCGTGATCGCGGTGTACTCCGTCCAAGGAGTCGATCGGATCCCTGCCGACGAGTTCGAGCAACTCCTCCAGCTCGGGTTTAAGCCGGCTCAGGTGACCACAGGTGATCACGCAGAGGAGTCATGGCAAGCTCTTACTTTCGCGCTCGTGACCCCCGATTCCGATCGTAAACGACCTCACGGAGCACCGGTCAAGGCGAGAGAACATCGTCAACGTTCAGCTGGCAAGAAGGCGGTCGCCGCTGGTTACCAAATGAAGAAATCGGTGGTAGCTCCTTTGATCGCCACTGAAATGCACCCGGGTGAAGCTGTCGCTTTCGCGCTGGAGGCCATCCACCCGTTCACCCAGGATGCGGAGATCGACCCGGATCTCTTGTCAGTTCTCGAGCAGATCGTCGAAGATCCTTCTCAGGTTCGCGATCGCCGAGCTTCGCTTATGCAACACTGGGAGCAGCGAGCCCACGACTTGCTCAAGTCTTCTGATACCTTGCTCAAGCAGATACCGGATAAGCATTTGCGCCGTCTTCTTCGCGGCGCCCCCGACGATCGTCCACTGGAAATGGGTCAGTTCTTCCACGTCGCCCTTTGGCACGAGCTCATGGTTGCGGCCAAATGCAGCGATGTGGACCTCGTGGATCAGATCATGGCTGGCATGCCGATCGTCGGCGAGATCGCCTCTTCGCACAGATGGAAACCTGACCGCAAACCACATGCGGAACACCTCTCGGTTGATGCCCTTCGCTCGAGGGCCTGGGAATTTCGATCGAAGGTGTTAAGTGCGATCCGGAGATCTCCGGTTACCGAGCACTCTCCTAAGGTCTGGGAAGGGACCATGGAAGACGTTCGAGAAGGGTCGGCGATCGGTCCCTTCTTTGACGAGGCCGAAGTCTCGGAGTTTGTGGGCGATGATCACTGGATCCCTACTCAGCGCTTTGAAGTGGTCCAAAAGAACAAAGTCAGGGGAGTCGATAGTGCTACTTCAAATGGGATCAACATGGCGACGATCGTCACCGAGAAGCTCGAACTCCCGTCGACGGATGCGAACGTGGCGGTGATCAAGTGGTTGCGCTCGCGACTACCGAAGTCCCCGCTACGAGGCTGGGTTCTCGACGAGCGCCGGGCCTATCGGCAGGTCCCGATCTCCCCGGCCCATCGCAAGTGGAGCGTGGTCGCTTTGAAGGATCCGTCGACCGGGAAAGTGGCTTTCTTCGTGATGGTCGGGCACTCCTTCGGGCTGGTCTCGGCCGTCTACAACTACAATCGTCGCTCGGCTGCTATCACTGACATTCTAAGGCGCGTGTTCATCGTGGCCGGCTTCAATTTCTACGACGACAAGTACGGCTTCGAGCCGGAAGCCACGGCTGACAGCGCCTTCGCGCTGGCCGAAAAGGTTCACTGGTGGCTCGGGGCTCGATTTGATCAACAGAAGCTCCAGCTGTGCTCCGACCCCACGATCCTGGGCGTGACTTACGATCTCGACCAGTACTTGCTCAAGATCAAGAAGTCGCGGAAACAGGAGCTCTTCGAGGAGATCTCCGCGATCCTCGAGCACGAGGAGCTCTCTCCTGGACAAGCCGAGAAGCTCAGAGGAAAGCTCATGTTTGGTGCATCCCAGCTCTGGGGAAAGATCGGCCGAGCCTTTCTGAGATCTCTCTCGGAGCGGCAGTACTCCCGGAAGACGGTCAGCACGAGCCTGTCGCCTGCTCTCCTCTACTCCCTCTACAAGTGGCGGACGCTCGTGATGCATGGGCCTCCGAGGCCTATCCCTAGTTCGGGGCCGCGGAAGTCCGACGTGGTGATCTTCACAGATGGATCGGCGCCGAGCTCGAATTTTAAGGATCCCTCTTCTGAGATGACTGAAGGGGTGATGTTCACTAGGGACGATCCGCCTAGGCAATTCGCCTCGGGGGTGTCACGACAGATCATGTCGAGATGGTTCCCCCGGAAGACCCAGATTTGCATGATCGAACTTTTAGCCGCGGTCGCTGCGATACAGACTTTCAAGGAAGAGATCCGTGGAAAGCTGGTCCTCCTCTTTATCGATTCTGAGCCTGTGGAGGCAGCTTTGATCAAAGGCTACTCTGCAAAAGAGGACGTCTGCGAGCTCGTAGGAATTTTCTGGGAGCTTGTTCTGGAGCTTAGGTGCTCAGTTTATATCGATCGGGTACCGACCGATTCGAATGATTCGAACCCTGCGGATAACCCCTCTCGTGGTGATGTCGCTACAGGTCTGATGTGTGGTTGGATCACTGTCCTCTCGGACTTTCCGAAGGGAGTTTGAGGGCCTGGGAATGTCGCTTGTCTGATGTGTCCGATCGGATGATGTTGCGGTCTGTGGTGAATGCCATGGCGCACCCCTCGGTGATCGGGGTCCGATCGGACTTGTGAAGATCAAGTGAAATTTTGATGATCCGACTGTGGCCGACTCCCACGTTGCGGTCGCATGAAAAAGGTGCGATCGCCGATCGTCTGTTCAGTGAGGGCACCGAACGTCTGCGATCGTAGTAACTGGTCTCCTAATTATCGGTCTGGTGGGTAGGAATTAGGAGATCAGTTTCGCGATCGTTGGAACAGACTTGATCTATCTTTTCCGTGGCCATTTTGGCGATAGCCGATCGGGCCATACCGAAAAATCCCGCCCTCTCCGCCCTATCTGTTCTTTTCGGTATGCGGGATCCTCGCGACGACGTTGGCCTTCAAGCGCTCGCTTTTGGCGACACAGATCAGCTATGCCGTCCCTGCGTAGATTGCGGCCTGTTCACCGGCTGCTTCTGCGACGGGGACGGCCAAGACGAATGTTACGCAGCCGTTCGGGTCCCCCGCGAAGAGTGGGCTCCCAACCAGCGCATTCCTTTGTGCACGGCTTGCGATGGATATGTGTCATTTCTGCAGAAAGACCCCCTGGGTCACGCTGCCGGCTCATCGTGATCGCGATCGTCACCAGCCGGCCGGCTACGATCACGGGGCAGATCCTCCCCTCAACTGGGATCAATTGGCCGGCGTGCCCTCTGTTCAGCGGCCGGTGCCAAAAGCCCCCGCCGGCCAAAGCTGCTCGAAACAGAGGCTTAGATCAGCCGGTCTACTATGTGGATCCCAAGGCTGGTCTGCCGCGCCAAGGCCGAGCGGCTCCGAAGGGGCGTTCTCCTTTGTTCGCCGAGCCTGCTCAGTACATAGTTCCAGGGCAGCCCCCCAGATCGCTCGACGAGGTGCCCGATGACGTCCGCATTAGCGGACCGGCTCACTATGTCATTCCGGGGCAGCCCCCGCGGCGGCTGGATCAGCTCCCGCCCGGTACGCAGCTCCCTCCGGGCACCGAGATCATGGTGCCTACGAGGAGCTCGAGTCCGCCGACCAAGGCGCCGCCGACTCCCGCCCAGATCGCGGCGTACCAGGCTTCTCGCGCTGCTCCCGCTCGGACGAAAGCCAAAGCCACTCCTGATGCGGCCTTTCGTGCTGCCGAGCGGCAGTTGATCGATTTGCTCGGCGCGGCCCCCCTCGCCGACGACCCGATCGAGGAGCCGTCGCCGGAGCCGGATGATCCGATCGAAGACTTTTAATTTTGTTCGCGGGGAATGTCGCTTGTCTGATGTGTCCGATCGGATGATGTTGCGGTCTGTGGTGAAGGCCATGGCGCACCCCTCGGTGATCGGGGGTCCGATCGGACTTGTGAAGATCAAGTGAAATTTTGATGATCCGACTGTGGCCGACTCCCACGTTGCGGTCGCGTGAAAAAGGTGCGATCGCCGGTCGTCTGTTCAGTGAGGGCACCGAACGTCTGCGATCGTAGTAACTGGATATATATATATATATGTACATATATATATATATCCACATATATATATATATATATTTATACGCTGTGGTCATGGGCATTCTTCTTACTTCCGTTGAACTTCCGCCTGCTGAGGGTCTAGGATAAAATTCTGAAGTGGCCTATATATAAACTGCCTTAAACCCTAAATTCTAAATGTTACAAGCTACAGTCCAGCAGCCCTGTTGAGGGTGCATAGAAAGCCATTTGGCGCCCGACTTTCACCAAGCACCCCGCAGCTGCAAACCAGAACCTGGATGCTAAACTCCTGGCGACCGACCGAATTCCTTACAAGACCCCATCGCCAAAACCTGACACACACATACTAAACTCACGAAACTCACTAAACTTACATACTATGAGGACGGAGGCCCTGGCTTTGCTTCAAGAAGCTGACAGCAGGCACGTGAGTGCTCGGGCTGCTCGGGAAGAGCAGCTTCAGGTCTAGTCCGTTTTTGAGGCTTTGGGGTTCAGGGCTTTTCGGGCTTCAAGGGTTTGAAGAGTTAGGCCTTCGCGGCTGAAGGTCTCGGTTCACGATCTGCAAGAGAAAGAGCCTGCGAGAGAGGGCAGAGTAGCGATTGTCTTCGTCGTCGTCGCAGCCGCCGTGGTGTAGCAGTGATGCTGGGTAGGCAGGACTAGGAGTAGGAGTGGGGCCTACTGAGTAGGGGTTGGAGTGGGAGTGGGAGTGGGAGTAGGAGTAGGAGTGGAGGATGAGGAGTAGGAGAGCAGGAGGAGGAGGGGAGGGGGAGAAGCGGGAGGAGGGCGAGGAGTAGCAGTGGTGATAGTAAATAGTAGTGGTCGAAGTACTAGTCGTTGTCACCTACTAGTAGTGGAGTAGCAGAGGAGTGCTGGCAGTAGTAGGAGTAAGTAGGAGTAAGTAGTAGTAAGTAGTAGTAGTAATAGTAGTAGTAGTAGTAGTCGTATTGGTGGTGGTGGTGGTGGTGGTGGTGGTGGTGGTGGTAGTGGTACTGGCAGTGGTTGTAGTACGTCGCGTTAGGTAGTGAATCAAGGCAGTACATAGCAGTTCGCAGTAGTCAGCAGGATGGAGTAGCAAGTTGGTAGGGGTAGTAGGCAAAAGATCAACAGTAACAAGGCAAAGTAGGTGATCGGATCGAATGGAGTTTTGGCAGTCACACGGTCATGAGTTTTATGTTTATTGAATCGATAAATCATTTTGGTGCCAACATGAGTCATATGGCTTACAATCGCATGGTAGCAGGAGTCGGCATCCCGGGTATCATATGCATGGCCGTCGTTGTCATGGTGGTTTGATTTTCTTGCAGCCTTCCTCTCCCATGCTCGCACGTCAACATCACCGTAAGTGTCACCACCATCGGTCACCATCGTCCTCGTCATCATCTTGCTTGCCTCCGTCTTAACCGTCACGAATGCTCTACTTGTTGTTGTTCAACATCGCTATCGTGTAACTTGTGATCAGCTCACCAAGTGCATCAACATCTTTCTGCTAGTCTCCGCACTCATCACAATCAGCATCATCGTCATGTGCATAATCATGCTGTCATCATCGTTCATTCATTCAATGTGATCGTCATATCTTTCATGGCCATACTTTTGATGTAGGTCGTGCAGTTTATGACGATGGTAAGTATTTTCATCATCCTGGTCAGTCCTAGTTAGCGTCATTATTGTCGGCAGAACTTACGTTTGCGCCGTAGTGGCCGTAGTCATCGCCTTGGTCCGCATGGCATGATCACGGACGCTGCCATTGCAGGGATGATTCGTCGTGTTTTCTTATCGCCCGAAATGATCGTCATTCTCTTTCCACCATCAGCATCCGTCCGGTCCCGTCTCCCTCATCGCTGATGCGACATTTCAGGAGTTTGCGACCGAATGTCATTAGCGTGAGCTCGGCCATCAGCGCTTGCGAGAAGGGGCAGGAAGCTGGGCTGTTTCGTCCGTGGTCTGTCGGCGGAAGTGGCCCCATGGGCTTCTCCTTTTGAGCAGTCTTTGGGGCTTAAGGCCAAAAGAGACCCGTCCAGGACCAGAAACCCAGATCTTCAGCTCGGGGCTTCCTAGCTCTGAACAGGCCTGAACCTAAATTCGGAAGCGTGCCATGGTTGACACCTGGCAATGCCACAGAAGCCATGCCGGCAACCGTTCCCTTATTTCCTTAGGGCCGACTATACCATCACATACCCCACGATGCGCTCCCGGCACAGCGGATATGCCCCTGCCCCTTCCTGTCAACAAACGTTGGAACTTAAGGTTGTGCTAGCTTGAGCGCGTTCTCAAGTCCAAAATTCCCCGAACCTGAAACCCCGGTTTGGGTGTTTTAGAAGTACGGACTTCAAGCCGCAAGGAGTGGCAATCGGCTCTGTACCTCATCCGCGGCATGGGCAGCCGGTTTCTGAAGCCCAACATCGTTTCCTACAGCCCTTTGGCTAAGCGTTTGCAGGGTTTAGGGAGTCTAAGGTTTAGGATTCTGGCGTTGGCTGCCTTTCATGTCGCCTCTGAGTGGGAACAGCACTTTCGGCCTGGCAGTTTCGGATCGATTCGCGACTTCGCATCCAGAGCTCCGATCTCTTCGAACCATGGCCGACGCAGCCGCGAAGCCGATGGACCAGGGGCAGGTGATCGTCATCACCTTCGCGAAGATCATCGGAGTGCTCGCCTCGATCTACTTCTTCTTGATGGGATTGGACATGATGGGCAGCTCCTTCCTTGTGCTGGGAGGCAAAGGTGCTGGTGACTTATTTACGATTGTGGACAATCCCATAACGGGTTTGATGGTTGGCATCTTGGCGACGGTCCTTGTTCAGTCTTCCTCCACAAGCACCTCGATCGTGGTTGGCTTGGTTGGTGCCGGCCAGGTGAGCGTGAAGTACGCGATCCCCATCATCATGGGTGCCAACATCGGCACATCCGTGACAAACACCATTGTGTCCATGGCACATGCCGGTGAACGTCTTGAGCTTGAGCGTGCCTTTTCCGGTGCCACAGTTCCTAGGTCATCCAACAGTAGCCTGCTTCCCTTTTTCCGTTGGTGTCTTCCGATGATGTGACAGTGAAGAGCAGGACTAAGGGCTTGCCATTCACCTGCCCCCTGAGGTTCATGATATGTTTAACTTCCTCAGTGTCCTCGTCATGCTGCCAGAGGAGGTCATCATCGGAGCCATTACCGGGGATGGTGGGATCTTGTATTACATCTCAAAGGGCATCACAGAGGCCGTTGTCGGACCGGAAACAGATGTCACATTTACTTCTCCGACCAAATTCATCGTTTCCCCTTTGACCGATGTTTTTGTGGACCCGAACAAGGATGTCACGAAGTCGCTTTCTATGGGTGCACCCAAGGCCCAGGCCATGCCGACTGGCCTAACGGGAAGCTGCCCGAGCACCATGGACTGCGGCAACTACTTCTGCGTTTCCTCGTCCATGAGCAAGAACTGGAAGAAGGTCGACAAGGACGCCTATGCCGCCCTGGCAGAGTGCAGCACCTACTTCCCGCTCTTGAATCATGGCTGCGGCTCGGACACTTGCTACTTGGAAGCTGACAAGTTTTATACGCAGTCCATCGAGGGTGGCACTATCTTGGACGGAGGCGCCTTTTCCGGCATGGGTGATGTTGCTGGCGGCATCGTGGGGTTGATCTTCTCGCTGATCATCGTCACCGGCACCCTGTTCTGTTTGGTGAAGCTTTTGCACAGTCTCATCATGGGCACCGCAAAGAAGGTGATCATGCGTGCCACGAACATGAACGACTATGTGGCAATCTTGGTCGGCCTTGGCATCACATTCATCGTGCAGTCCAGCTCTGTGACGACTTCCACCCTGACTCCGCTCTGCGGGGTTGGCGTGCTGCCCGTGCACAAGATGTTCCCGATGACTCTTGGGGCCAACATCGGTACGACATTTACCTCAATGTTGGCCGCCATTGCGGTCATGAAGCCAGACAGCTTGCAGATCGCCTTCGTCCATTTGCTCTTCAACATTTTTGGTATCCTGATTTGGTTTCCAGTACCTTTCATGCGCCGAATCCCCATCAAGGCCGCCTGCCTGCTGGGCTTCTATGCCTCCTACTGGCGCCTGGTGCCCCTGATTTACATCCTGGTGATGTTTGTGGCTCTGCCTGGTGTGGCCCTGGCCATCTCTCTGCTTTATGGAGCCAGCATTGCCGGCGGCATCGTCGTCACGCTGCTGGCCCTTGGCGCCGTGGCCGGCTTCATCGCTTGGTGGTGGATGGGCGGCTGCTACAGGGTGGTCTCCAAGGAGCTGCGCGAGGAGCGCGCCGCAGAGATTGCTGCGGAGATGGGCGAGAAGCCGCCGGCAGAGGCGGAGACGGCCGCCGCCGGAGGCGAGGCTGCCGTGTAGGCTGTCCTGGCTTGCGAAGTTTTATGCGAATCGCTCACTGCCATGCAGCCGTGTCTTGACGGCTGCCGTTTAAAACAGCCTTGCATCCGACAGCGGTGTTTCGTGATCCCGGGGTAACTTTGCTAGTAGCGGGAAGCATGAAGCGAGATGCAAAGCTGTTGCATGAAGCAGTGCCATGGAGGGCCGCATTGGAGATGTGTACCTCTTTCGTATTTTCAGTTTTCATGTTTGTAATCTGCTGAGTGCAGAGTCTGTATCTGGGCTATCGTAGTAGTTGTGCCGGCGCTGGGTTTGTCTTCAATACCGTCCAGTAAACGTCACAGGAGCATCGAAATCCCATGGCAGTGCAGCGACTGATCGTGCAAGAGTCCCTTTGATCTGCTCGAATGGGAGCCCTCGAGATTCACGAGCAGTTGCTGAGGCCCAGCCAGCAGGCACTTCCACTCTTGACGCTTGAGCGCGGGAGAACCCGCGCACTTGCAGTGTCGTAAAAACGTTGATGCAGCTGCAGATGCTTGAGCAAAGCTCGCATCCCACGGTCTCGTGAAGGGTCAAAGATCCTGCGCTACAGGAGACCGCGGTTGAGAGCCAGACTGAAGAAAAACGAGTATCGGACAGCGGCTATCAGAGAGCTCGGAATGGGGTGAAGAGTTGACTTGCTTGCAGGGTTTAGGGAGTCTAAGGTTTAGGCTTCTGGCGTTGGCTGCCTTTCATGTCGCCTCTGAGTGGGAGCAGCACCTTCGGCCTGGCAGTTTCGGATCGATTCGCGACTTCGCATCCAGAGCTCCGATCTCTTCGAACCATGGCCGACGCAGCCGCGAAGCCGATGGACCAGGGGCAGGTGATCGTCATCACCTTCGCGAAGATCATCGGAGTGCTCGCCTCGATCTACTTCTTCTTGATGGGATTGGACATGATGGGCAGCTCCTTCCTTGTGCTGGGAGGCAAAGGTGCTGGTGACTTATTTACGATTGTGGACAATCCCATAACGGGTTTGATGGTTGGCATCTTGGCGACGGTCCTTGTTCAGTCTTCCTCCACAAGCACCTCGATCGTGGTTGGCTTGGTTGGTGCCGGCCAGGTGAGCGTGAAGTACGCGATCCCCATCATCATGGGTGCCAACATCGGCACATCCGTGACAAACACCATTGTGTCCATGGCACATGCCGGTGAACGTCTTGAGCTTGAGCGTGCCTTTTCCGGTGCCACAGTTCCTAGGTCATCCAACAGTAGCCTGCTTCCCTTTTTCCGTTGGTGTCTTCCGATGATGTGACAGTGAAGAGCAGGACTAAGGGCTTGCCATTCACCTGCCCCCTGAGGTTCATGATATGTTTAACTTCCTCAGTGTCCTCGTCATGCTGCCAGAGGAGGTCATCATCGGAGCCATTACCGGGGATGGTGGGATCTTGTATTACATCTCAAAGGGCATCACAGAGGCCGTTGTCGGACCGGAAACAGATGTCACATTTACTTCTCCGACCAAGTTCATCGTTTCCCCTTTGACCGATGTTTTTGTGGACCCGAACAAGGATGTCACGAAGTCGCTTTCTATGGGTGCACCCAAGGCCCAGGCCATGCCGACTGGCCTAACGGGAAGCTGCCCGAGCACCATGGACTGCAGCCACTACTTCTGCGTTTCCTCGTCCATGAGCAAGAACTGGAAGAAGGTCGACAAGGACGCCTATGCCGCCCTGGCAGAGTGCAGCACCTACTTCCCGCTCTTGAATCATGGCTGCGGCTCGGACACTTGCTACTTGGAAGCTGACAAGTTTTATACGCAGTCCATCGAGGGTGGCACTATCTTGGACGGAGGCGCCTTTTCCGGCATGGGTGATGTTGCTGGCGGCATCGTGGGGTTGATCTTCTCGCTGATCATCGTCACCGGCACCCTGTTCTGTTTGGTGAAGCTCCTGCACAGTCTCATCATGGGCACCGCAAAGAAGGTGATCATGCGTGCCACGAACATGAACGACTATGTGGCAATCTTGGTCGGCCTTGGCATCACATTCATCGTGCAGTCCAGCTCTGTGACGACTTCCACCCTGACTCCGCTCTGCGGGGTTGGCGTGCTGCCCGTGCACAAGATGTTCCCGATGACTCTTGGGGCCAACATCGGTACGACATTTACCTCAATGTTGGCCGCCATTGCGGTCATGAAGCCAGACAGCTTGCAGATCGCCTTCGTCCATTTGCTCTTCAACATTTTTGGTATCCTGATTTGGTTTCCAGTACCTTTCATGCGCCGAATCCCCATCAAGGCCGCCTGCCTGCTGGGCTTCTATGCCTCCTACTGGCGCCTGGTGCCCCTGATTTACATCCTGGTGATGTTTGTGGCTCTGCCTGGTGTGGCCCTGGCCATCTCTCTGCTTTATGGAGCCAGCATTGCCGGCGGCATCGTCGTCACGCTGCTGGCCCTTGGCGCCGTGGCCGGCTTCATCGCTTGGTGGTGGATGGGCGGCTGCTACAGGGTGGTCTCCAAGGAGCTGCGCGAGGAGCGCGCCGCAGAGATTGCTGCGGAGATGGGCGAGAAGCCGCCGGCAGAGGCGGAGACGGCCGCCGCCGGAGGCGAGGCTGCCGTGTAGGCTGTCCTGGCTTGCGAAGTTTTATGCGATTCGCTCACTGCCATGCAGCCGTGTCTTGACGGCTGCCGTTTAAAACAGCCTTGCATCCGACAGCGGTGTTTCGTGATCCCGGGGTAACTTTGCTAGTAGCGGGAAGCATGAAGCGAGATGCAAAGCTGTTGCATGAAGCAGTGCCGTGGAGGGCCGCATTGGAGATGTGTACCTCTTTCGTATTTTCAGTTTTCATGTTCGTAATCTGCTGAGTGCAGAGTCTGTATCTGGGCTATCGTAGTAGTTGTGCCGGCGCTGGGTTTGTCTTCAATACCGTCCAGTAAACGTCACAGGAGCATCGAAATCCCATGGCAGTGCAGCGACTGATCGTGCAAGAGTCCCTTTGATCTGCTCGAATGGGAGCCCTCGAGATTCACGAGCAGTTGCTGAGGCCCAGCTAGCAGGCACTTCCACTCTTGACGCTTGAGCGCGGGAGAACCCGCGCACTTGCAGTGTCGTAAAAACGTTGATGCAGCTGCAGATGCTTGAGCAAAGCTCGCATCCCACGGTCTCGTGAAGGGTCAAAG
This sequence comes from Symbiodinium sp. CCMP2592, assembly GCA_905221615.1. NCBI lineage: Eukaryota > Dinophyceae > Suessiales > Symbiodiniaceae > Symbiodinium > Symbiodinium sp. CCMP2592. Next base: position 102,624 of record CAJNDT010000036.1, on the reverse strand, counting down.
ATCCTGCGCTACAGAAGACCGCGGTTGAGAGCCAGACTGAAGAAAAACGAGTATCGGACAGCGGCTATCAGAGAGCTCGGAATGGGGTGAAGAGTTGACTTCGGCTGTCAGGTTCTGCGATCAACGCCGTCGGCCGCGGGGAGCAGTGGGAGGCCATCCGAAAAGTACGGCTTAGGGCAGTTCAAGGTCATGTATGCAGCGTGCAAGATTCGCCGAGAATTGTCTGCTGATGTTCGCAGAGGAGATATACAAAGCGTGGACTGCATGCGGAACCTCTGCAGTGCCGCGTGCCAGCCTGCGGCAAGCCCAAAGCCCCCCAAAGCCAACGAAGACGACATTGTTCGAACGTGGATTGAATCGCTCTGCACGCTCTAGGCCGTTAGGCTCGGCAGGTTGCAGTGTGTCTTTTCGTCGTCTAGTCTTTAGTCTTCGAGCCGATGCACTAGAGAACCACTCGCCCCTTTTGTCCTGAAGACCCAAGCTCCATTGCGAGGCCGCTTTGGAGCTCCTCGCCGAGCTCATTTGTCAGGAGCCACTCAGGTAAGATCTGGCCCAGGCCGTAGTCGTGGCAATATAGGGGCATTAGTAGCTACCTATTTGGGGGTTCCGTGTTGCAGTTATAAACTATGATATAACATACCCCAAAACCCTATTCCAATTATCAAGGCCCCTTTAAAGTACACTTGTGATAGTCTGCAGGGCTTGGACAGCAAAGCGCCACTGACCATTCCATCATATGCCTAGACCCTGCAGTGTAGAATGCATGTTCAACAGCCTGGATACTTTTAGCTGCTAACTGTACGGCATCTGACATTATCTCTGCGCATAGCCCGAGTTCCTGCCTGACAGAACGAATGTGCTGCGGGCCTGGCAGGAGCTTCAGCCAAACATCGTCGCATGCAACCTCGCTATCTCTGCATGCGAAAAAGGAGCTGCGCGGGATCCTATGCTCGCAACATTCTTCTGCTTCTTCTTCTTCTCATTATTACTATTAATGTTATCAGGAATATTATTATTTTGATGCGAAGCCTTAATCCTGAAACGTGCAGCCGAAGCAAAGCAGGAGGGCAATGGCTCGGCTCCCTCGTCTTGCTCCGGGATCTCCAGGAGTATGCCATAGAGGCCCGTGCCAGCATTGAAAAAGCAATTTCCGGAAGTTGAGGGTCTCAAAGGGCATGTGGCTCTCCCCAAGTTGCACTGAGCACTGGGGCTTGAGATGGGTTGAGTTTCTCAGTCGAATGGTGGGTGAGTGTTGAGAAGGCTGCACGTTGATCAGGCCACCATGCAGCCTCCAGCAGCCATTGTGCTCGCTGCTGTGCCGCCACTGCTCCTGCTGCAGGTGCTGCTGCTGCTGCTGCTGCTTGTCGTCGTCGTCGTTGTCGTGCTGCTGCTGCTACCAATAACTACTACTCCCACTACTAGTCCGCCTCCTACCACTACCACTACCACTTCTACTCCTGCTACTCCTACTACTACCACTACCACTGCTTCTGCTGCTGCTGCTGCTACTGCTACTGCTACGACTACGACTACGACTACGACGACTAGTACTACCACTGCGACTACTACAACAGCAACAACAACAACAACTACTACTACTACTACCACAGCCACTACCACTACTACGGCAACTAACCCACTTGCCTACCCAGCTACCTATCTATCTACCGATGTATCTACCTACCTGCCTATCTGTTTTTCTGTCTACCTATCTATTTATCTATCTATCTGTCTACCTGCCGGACTATCCATCTACCTATCCATCTGTCCATCCATCTATCTATCTAGCCACTGATCCATCGGCCTGTCTGTCTACCTATTATCTATCTGTTCTATCTACCCACCTACCTACTTATCTATCTATTCGTCTGTCTGTTTGTCGGCTTGTCTGTTTGTTTGCCTGTTTGTCTGTCTGGCTGTCTGTCTGGCCGGCTGGCTGGCTGTCTGTCTGGTCTATCCATCCATCCATCCATCCATCCATCTTCTGTGTTTTGTTTGCAGTTGTCGCTGCTGTTGTTGTTGTTGTTGTTGTGGTTGTGGTTGCGGTTGAGGTTGTGGTTGTGGTGGTGGTTGTGCTTGTTGTGTTTGTTGCTGCGTTTGCGTTGGTGTGCTTGTTGTTGGTCTTCTAGTTGCTGGTCTTGGTATTCTTGTTCTTGTTTTGTTGCTGCTGGTGCTGTTGCGCTGCTGCTGCTGCTGGTGTTGTTGTTGTTGTTGTCGCCGTCGTCCTCATGGCAACGGATGTCGTCTATGATGGATATTACATGTTCCTTCTTTTGCCATAGTCAACAATGACATAAGTTGCGTTCATCCTCTCCTTCATGCTTTGGTGATGGTGTACTAAGTGTGAGTAACTATTGATTATTGTACCAATGCGAGCGTTCATTGTCTCCTCCATGCTCTACTGATGGCGCAGTAAATCGCGAAGGCCAATGCCATCTCCTACACGGCGGCCACTGAGTCAAAACTCGGGGAAGGCTTGGATGTGGAGGGCTTTTAATCTGTTTCAGTTCGGGCCTTCCGGGCAGAATCCTGACTCCGGAAACCAAAACCGGAAGCGCAAGTTTTGAAACGGCGCAAAGGCGGGCGCGTGGATGTTGCCATGCCAAGTCGGAAGTCTTACTCCCAACCTCGCCACCTGCGCCACTGAGGCCATCACTGCTTGCGAGGTTGGGGAGAGAACGGAAGGAGTGGTGCAATGAGAGTAATAATCGGGCCGTTTATGAGGTTGACGCTAGAATTAGAAGTGTTCAACTCGTAAAGTTTTAAAGCCTCCAGACGACGTCTGGATCGTTTTGCACATTTCCCACCTTGGCCACCCCAAACTCTGCATCTCGACCAAAGCTTACCACAAGCCTGCGTAGACCCACAACTTCGGTTCCTAAACATCTGGATCACGTTGGAGGCCGTCAGCTCCTGGACTCCGGCTCTTGCACTGCTAGCTGAGCTGAGGGATGCAAGAGGTGAGCCGCAGGCTGCTGCGGACTTTTTCGTTCAGGTTTGGGATTCCGGGTTCAGGTCTGGGTCTGGGTCTTTTGGAGCTTGGTAAGCTGCTTCCCGAATCCGCATGATCTATGCCACGAGATCACAGCTTAAAGAGCTTTGGTGATGTTGCCCCGTCACGCAAGGCCAATGTACTTCAGCCCATGCAGTAGTTCTACAAGATCCGAACTCGGGGGAAGGTCATGACCTTCAACTCCTGCCTCATGGCCTGCAACCGTGCCGGCAGCTGGCACAATGGCCTTGCCTGCCTGGGGCAACTTTCAGGCCTGCTGAGCTGCAGCTTCGAATTGTTGCTCCTCCCTCCTCCTCCTCCTGCTTGCTGGTTCTACTAAGCGCTGCTGCCGCTGCCGCTGCCGCTGCCGCTGCCGCTGCAGCTGCCGCTGCCGCTGCTGCTGCTGCTGCTGCTGCTGTTGCTACGAAATACCACTACTGCTACTGCTGCTTCTGCTGCTACTGCTGCTACTAGTACGACTGCTACTACTACTACTACTACTACTACTGCTACTACTACTACTACTACAACAACTACTACTACTACTACTACTACTACTACTACCACTACTCTACTACTACTCCTACTCCCCTTCCGCTGCTTCCCCTCCCTCCTTCCTCCTACTCATGCTTCTGCTCCTTCTCCTACTCCTACCCCTACTCCGACACCTTCTCCTGCTCCGACTCCGACTGCGCTTGCTACTTCCACTGCCACTGTCATGAAGAGTCTGGCCCTGCTTTCAGGCTCTGGGCTCGAGCCCAACGACACTTGCCGGCACAGCGAATGCTTAAATGGTGCTGAGTGATGTGATCTGGTAACTCTGAGGACATTGACGACCTTAAAGATACCGAACTGGAGCTGGATCTCGACCGTTATCAATCACCCAAACACATTCTCCAGCTTGCTTCATAAGTCCCTCCATGACGCATACTACCGACTCTCACCAGTCATGTAACTGTCCACAGGCAGGTCCACGTCACTGTGCACAGGTAAGTTCGTTCCGACTTCCGTCAACTCATCATTCGTCTGTTTCACTCGCCTTCTCGTTGGGATTCCTCTGTCCGCAGTGGGAAAAAGGCATTCAACAAAAGCAAGAAAGCCCTACCACTGAGAACTCGACAGCCCAAAGCGATTGACACATTGCAGGGCTCCTTATAGCAGCCTCTACATATTCCTTATAAATGTGTACTAGCCTTTGTGGGTTTCTTGACCTATACCATCATAAACCCCTGGTGCCAAGCCCTCAATAATCGCCAAAACCCCAGGCCCCTCAAGACTGAAGCAAGCCTTGGCTTAAGGAGGCCGGTACTACCACAACAACAACTACTACTACGACGACTACTACTACTACTACTACTACTACTACTACTACTACTACTACTACGTACTACTACCTACTACTACACCTACTACTACTACTACTACTACTACTACTACTACTACTACTACTACTACTACTACTACTACTACTACTACTACGAGTAGTCTTGGAAAACACGAAAACGCGACAGTCGAACAACACGAGAACGCAAGCACAGAAGCATTGCTACGCTTGGTATGCACTCTTGCTGCTGCACCGCTACTACTACTGTCACTATTGTTACTGTTGCCTGTGTTGTCACTCTTGTTACGATAGTTACGGCATTTTACGATTATTGATTGATTTCTGTTGTGGTTACTGTTGCCACTACTACTGCTGCTACTACTACTACTACTGCTACTACTGCTACTACTGCTACTACTGCTACTACTGCTACTACTACTACTACTACTACTACTACTACTAGTACTACCACTTCTGCTGCTCCTACTATTATTAGCCTTATCAGTTTTAGCAGTATTTCCTTCTCCTGTTACCGGTGCTAAATTGATCCTGCTTTGAAAGAAAATGACTGTAACTGTTGGTATGATAGCTATTCTTGTTGTCACTGTTAGTACTATTGTATCTAGCGTTGTCACTGTTGGTACTGTGCTTATTTAGCATGTTTCTATTTTTTCGCTCATTGTCACGTCTTCCAGTTGTCGTGTTCCTTTCCCATTTTAGTGTGCTTTTTTCGCTCTCCTTTTTGGATGAGCTACCGCACCTCGACTAGCCGAGACACATGAGGCGTTTCCAAGGATTTTACGAGACTGCCACATGTGGGAGTTTCCGAAAATGGGGGGTACCTTATTTTGGGGTCCTTCTAATCAGGATCCTGCTATTTGGGGTGGTATATTAGGGTCCCCTATTTTCGGAAACCATGTTAGCCCACCTCTATCCAGTGCCGTCCTCCAGGTGGTGACCTTCAGTGCCGCGGTTGCCGCCTGCGAGGACTTCCCACAGCGTTCTCTTTTGCGTCTGTGTGAAGGGGTTTCGGGTTCTGGGGCTAGAGAAGCCTCAACGCCGGGTTCGGGCTTCAGCGTGAGCTTGGGATTCGGGCAGCCTTCAACCCGAGAAGTCTGCAAGCCCGGATATCGCAAACTCTAAACCCCTATATAAACCCTTAAACCCAGCAACCCTTAAACCCGTAACTCCTGAGTCCCTTTAACATTGAACCTTACACAGCCAGGAAGGAGGCATCTGGGAGACGACTTTGCGCCTCCTTGCCGACATGCAGAAGCAGACTGCAGCTTCTCCGTTGCAATTGCTTTGCAAGTGCATCACTTTGCATTGATCTTTTCCTAGGTAGTATTTGGGAGACCCCTTAGGGGGGACCCTTCTGAAACCCTACTTCTGGCTCTCTTGAAAGGAACCGCATCGAGAGGGACCCTTGTCCTAACTCCACCCGAAGTTGTAGTGTTGACATGCTCAGCTCAGCAGAACAAATGGAGTCTCGCTTGGGACGCCTGCCTGTTCCATCGCAGTGATGTGCCAAGGATTGATTTAATTGTTCGCAAACCTTTCTCTAGCTGCTGATCGCGGACTGATGTCGGGTTGTACCAAGGGCTTGGGCCAAACTGTCGAGGAATGCAGTAATTACACACATACATCCACTGTAGCGCAAGGTAGCACGAGCAATCATGCTGCAGCTAGGAACTTCTCGCCTCTCTCGGCCCGAAGCTAAGGCTGCGCTTTGTGATGGAGTCTACAAGATCGCGGCGAGTGGTGAAGCTTGGCTAGAGGGAGCCCGGGAGCATCGATAACGGTTACTATAAGGGTTACTATATTAGAATAGGGTTCCCTTTAAAGGGTTCCCTTTTAAAGAGGTTCTATGAGGGTTAAGGGTTACTATAAGGGCTTAGGGACCACTCTTCGCTCCTCAACCCAAAGCTCTTTGTGTGGCGACAGCTCTTTGTTGGCCTCGACCCTCCTGTTTCAGGCGCAGAGTTTTTGACATGATTCCCTTGTTCCCCACACTCCGAAATCATCTCGGCATCCAGTAATGCTGTACCGTCAACCCAACGTGGGCGAATACCTCAGAACACTGAACAGACTTCGACAACCGGACCTGGCAAGCCATACACCTAACCAGTTTTGTGTAAAGCCAACCTAGACTCAAACCCTCACCTTAAACTACTAACTCAACCTGAGCCTTAAACCCCAAGCCCGACGCCCTGACCCGTCATGCGATCTCGGGGGCCCTAGAAACCGTGGGGCCAAAGTTAGGAAAGGACACCCTGGGCTGGCGGCGCGCACTACTCCTAGCCATGCTGGCCACGAGTTTCGACTCGTGACCCGTCCTTTTTGGAGGGTTCCTCAAATTTTCGGAAGTCCTTCTTGGGGAATACTGTAGCTCTTCCTGTCAGGATTACTATAAGGTGTAGGGGTTAGGGCCAGGGGTTCAGGGGTAAGGGGGTTCGGAGTTTGTTTTGGGGTTGTATAGGCTTCTCGCTCCGTTCTTGCATGTCGTTTCGCCAGGAAGCACTCTATCCTTACGACAACAGCCAGACAGCTAGACAGCTAGACTACACAAAGACATAGTGCTAGCAGAACTTCCGTGAATCTTCGTCATGCGCTGTGTGTGGACTGGCACCAGCATCATCATCCCGATATATTCATTACCGTCATCGGAGATATCATCCCTAGCCTTAGCATAACACTTTCCACGCTCGGCGTCGTTTTGTCGGGAAATACCCTATGAGATCCTCGGGCTCAGGAGAGGGCCAATCATCTTCAGCAGCCTCACGAAGATGCGGGAGTCCTGGACCCGAGCCATGGAGATGTGCCATGCCTTAGTCGAGCATCGCGTAAGCGCGACTCATAGTTCTGTTATGAAGGGGGCGACCTTCTTTGCGTCGTCTCTGTGTGTTGCACGAGAGCATTGCGGAATCTATCGAAGCTAGGAGTCATCGCATCTCCCGAACATCAGAGTCGCGATGGCGCTCGCAAGAGTCGAAGCTCGGGTGTCTCTGATGGAAGTGCTATTGGCCGCTAACGAACGACAACAAGCACCAACACCAAGAAAGACAACGACAACGTCAGTGCTTCTGTTGCTGCTGCTGCTGCTGCTCCTCCTCCTCCTCCTCTTTCTCTTTCTGCTCCTCCTCTTCCTCCTGCTGCCACGACTACTGCTACTGCTACTTATTGCTACTACTGCTCCTGCTGCCCCTGCCCCTGCCCTTGCCACTGTCCCTGCCCCTGCCACGCCCATGCCCACGCCACTGCCACTGCGCCAATCATTGCGATTTCTCTCCATCTCGTCATCATGTGCATCAGCATCAACTTGTGCATCAGGACTGCCTTCGCCACCTTCATTCTTGACTTTCACAGTTTCCACTGCTGTTTGTTCTTCATCATCGTCATCATGCCCTGCCGCACACGATAGTATCCTCAACAGTCAGAGATGTTCTTTCTGTCTTCCCAGCACAACCTAACACTCTTCCCCTAGTCCCATCTTCCCGCTAATGTTTTCAGACCCAGTATTCATGCCCATATTGTCTGAGCCTCGGATCAGAGGCTGAGCTCCCTCGGCCCTAAACCCCCAACCTTTTACACCCACCCCAGCCCAAACTTCAAACCTGATTCCGAAAAGGCTCGCTGCGGCGCGGAGGCTTGGCACCCGGCTGACGGCAGCGCGACAAGCATGGGGGGACTTTGGTTCTAGGCCTCCGGGTCTGGGGCGGGGCGGCAGGCGGGGCGGCAGGCGGGGTCTGAGGGTTGGGGTTTGAGGGCTTTACTCTTGGCATTGTTTGTTTCGTGATCTTGGGTTTAAGGCCGGGATTTAGCTGTAGGGGTTAAGGGTTCACCATATTGGATTTTTTGGTTGATTTGATGCAAGAAGAAAATACCCACCCGCCCAGTGGTCCCATACCATTCCGCCGCAGACACATAGGGCGACCACGATGATTGGGCAACGACGGCACCCACATAAACAATGCGGCTGGAGAGGGCGAGTTCGCGACAGGCGCCGACGAACTCAACATCACTTTCGAGTGCGAGCACTCATCGCTTTTCCGAATCGCGGAGGCTGTTACGGGCCGGAAGAGCGACGAAAAGCTGCTGCAGGCGCTCACAGCGGTCGTTTCTTCGTTCAAGGATGCGGAGGAGGATGAGGCCGATGACGACGAGGACGATGCAGGCGAAGACGAGGACTCGTTTCGTGACTTACACAACGACCCTGTTCATGGATCCGTGGCGCGGTTCGCCGGCGGACTGGGGTTGTTCCCTCACTCTCACTGCGATGACTGTGTTGGGGAACTTGTGGCCGCTAAGCTTGAAGGGGGCGCTTTATTTCTGCCTCCACGAGGGCTGGACTGACGTCGTCCAGGAAATGGCCCCGACAGCTGATGTTTTGAAAGGCAATGCGATCCTTCTGCTGGGAGGCCGTCTGATTCACCAGACCGTGAGTTATGTGTGTTTCGGAGAGAAGCCCTCGACCCAAGGCCAAGACTCCTCTGCCTGATGGCTCCTAGGCAAGGCTAAGACTCAGGTCCAGGTGCTTCGTTTCAATTGTGTCCAGCAGTGCGCGGAGGATTGGCACAAAATCCAAGATCAAGGCCAGTCCTAGCATTCAGGCCTGCCGATGGCTTGCAGAGCTGTTGGCCCGGATCATCAATAAGGTCCAGGACAGATGGGGCTTAGGAGCTTCAGAACAGGAGTGACGGACATCGCATGGTCGTCATAGGTGTTTTTCGAGTTCATGATAAGGTTGCGGTGATGATCATGCAACACAGTGGTCGGCTTGCCTTGCAGAAACGCTGGTATGTTGAGAAGCATGCCCGATTTTCGTGGTTTCAGTGTATGTTGTGTGGTTTCAGTGTATGTTCATCACATTCGTGTGTACGTATGGGCTTTTGACGCCCGCGGTTTCAGCATACGTACAGTACGTAAACAGGAAGACATGTCAATTTCCTTTGCAGAGAGGCGGGCCACATGCAGAAGAGCTTCCAAGACCTCGAGCGGGCCGGGGCGGAGCATGCCAAGAATGCCGCAGCCATGAAGGTCCTTGAGGCCAAATGGTGCAGAGGGGTGGCTCGGGAAGGGTGCCCCTACCGCCATCCTGAAAAACATCACCGGCGAGATGTTAAGGACGGTTCAAGCCAGCAGCGTGGCCGTCTACAAAGGCATGCTGCGAAAGCTCACCGGCACCGGCTGCAGTCATGGCATGGCCTTGCTCGGAGGCAAAGATGATGCTGTCCAGGCCGCGCTCCTTTGCGATCCCTTGCTGGACACCATCACTTTGCAAGAGGTCAATGAGCGGTGGACAGAGCTGGGCTATAAGGATCTATAAGGCCCTCGGCCTAGTGGTTTTCGCCGCCACGTCGCCCCAGAGCCATTTGGAGGATTTGCTGCTAGGCAGCGGCGGCAGCGCGGCACTCCTCTTCCTCGCGATTCCACCTAAACAGAAAGAACCAGAGTGCTGGGAGGTCCTGTGCACGAAGGAACGTCGAAGTTTGGATAAGTTTGGTTGGGAGGTTAAGATCAACAAACACCGTTTGCACGTACGTGCGTAAGTGCAAGAAATAGACAACAGTTGGCAAGGTTCAACCAAATATGCAACGGGGCCCTTGGGGCGCTTGTCCGCAAATTGCGAGGTGAGGTACTGCTGCCGTGGCCCTTTTGAAGAAGAGTACGGTTCAGACCTCGTCAGGGCAGAAGGCTGGCGCAGAGCTTGTGTGCAAGAGCGCGTGTTGTGCAAGAGTTGCGTCAGCCCGCCTCGGGCGACCTTCGTCGTTTGCGTGCTTCAGAAAGCGTGGCCCCAGCAACCCTAGCAGCACTGCCTTATCTGCTCTTCAAGAGTGCATTGAGTTCGGTTCGAACGCACAATAGTATTGACGGGGAGTGATTCCGTTTCCATGGTCAATAAACGTGTGACGTCGATGGGAGCGATGCCCAAACGGGCCCAAACCCCATCCCCAAGCTCATGTCCTACAAAACAAGGTTTGTGTTTTGCCGCAGGTCTCACAGAACCGTGTTCTTCACACGCGTGTGGCGTGGGAATGCTGTTTCTGAGTCTGTGTCGTCCTTGGGCCTGGCGTCCTGTTTTTTTGGTGTACTTGGCATATTTCCTTGAACAACACAGCCTAATCAGCAAACCGCAGGGAAACGCAGCAAAGCCCTTGCCATGTTGTCCAAAAGTTCGAGGGTGTCGGGATATTTACTGTACCCGTCGACAAGCCATTTTGCGGCACGCAAACAAGGAGGTCTTGGGCAGGGTGCACGGGTTCCCGGTCCTGGTCTTGGCCATGCGTTCGGAAAAACAGCCAGAATACTACATTAAAAAATTTCGGGCCCCCTTGCCGCGGCGGTTCAGGGGTTTAGGGCTCTGCACACCGTCGGGTTTCGCACAGCAGAGGTAGTGGCTTACACGGCCGTCATCGCGGCTTGCAAGGAGGCCTTGTACCAGGCCGAAAGCACATATGTGCAAGTTGCAGTAAGTCAGATATAAAGCAGGACGAGGTGTGTGGGCTCATTCAAGCTATGCAGGATTCTGGCAAGTTCTGCCAAAGACCCCCGATGCAGGTGCCCCCGAAGCTCTCCGACTCGACGAGCCATCGAATGAGGCCTTAGCTCGAGTCATGGTGTAATTTCGCACAAGCCTGTGCAAATGCAGAGCTTTTGGCCTTCGCGAAACAATTATATCTTAATAGTTGTGCATATTTAAACATATGAAAAGCGCACATCTATCTGCATATGTAGATTTAAGAAATATGTGCATACATATATATATATATATGTTATTGTACACAACATGCAGACACACACAAACAACCAGGAGCAGACGTGGAACTAGTCCCGAACCCCAAAGTCTGGAGGCAATGGCCCCGAGCCCTGGGCCTTTTTGCGGAACTGCCGAAGCGGGCGCTGCAGCCAGACAGCGTGGCGAATCTGGGACCAATGTATATGAGGGTAGCCCTTAGTCCCAGAGCCGGCGCATCCTGGTTGTTCCCAGAGATGCCGAAGGCCAAACACTTTTTGGCCCGAGATGTGTTATAGCTCCGCAGGCTTCGTCGCGGACAAAGCTCCGGTCCGAACTTGAGCAACTCATGTTCTGAACCTGAAGTTTTGAACCGTGAACCTTAAAGCTTCCACCTTGCGCTCCTGAACCCTACGAATCCTGAAGCTTGGGGTAGAGGGCGCGGGCTCAGAGGTCGAGGCTTGAGGCTTTGGTGCCTGACTATTCTACGTAGTTCGGTATATTTAGTCTAGTATGTTATATAGGCAAGAGTTCTATACAAAAGCGGCCTTGCCCATATTCCTTCTGTAAAACCGTGCAGCGCTTGTTGGAGCCCCAGCGAAATCGTCATCCACAGCTTTATGCCTTCCCATTGTGGCGTTACCATGAAACAGCATCTATATAATCTAGCAGCACTACAGAAGTACAGCGTCACAGTTTTGCAGTAGTACAACATTGAGTCCAAAAACATACCCGACGCCTGGGATCCCAGGACCGGGTCTGTCATCGCCGCCTGCGGGGCAGAGCGCCAGTCAGAGCCCCCGGGCACAAATATAGGAGTTCGAATGATGATTATTAATGGTATTTCTTCAAAGGTTCCTTGTTAATGTATACGATAATAGGCCTCAGAAACTTTTCTAATTGCAGAGGCACCTGTTTGGACTTTCCTGGACTTTTTGCATTCCTATCCTTACTGATATCAGCCTTCTGGGTTCACGCGTCAATTCTAATATAGGGGGCCTTAATGGTTAGGCTGGGGTTTAAGGGCCCATTATACTATAACTATAATCAGGATCCCCGAAATAGTATAGGTGAATATTAAGGCTCCCATATTAAACCCCAAACCCTCATCAGGTTGTGCCTCGGCATCTTCCGGCAGATGATGGCGGAGACCATGGAGACGGACCTCACCATGTGCCATGCCCCTAAAACGCCTAAGCACTAAACCCTAAACCCTAAACCCCTAAACCCTGAACCCTAAACCCGTACCCTGTTGAGTTGGGTTCCGGGGGAAGGTATTTGGCATGTACTGGTAGATTGGGAGGTTTCGCCATTGGTGCTCTGACGCTAGTGTTTGGTTTGTGCTCCTGCTCCTGTTCCGCTCTTGTCTTTGCGTTGCTATCGCCGCCATGGCTGTCACAGTCATTCCCGAGACTCTGATGATTGCAGTGTTTGCATGCTAGTGGCCTGAAGGGCAGCTGTGCTTTCCTCCTCCACCGAGCTCAAAGCACACTGCGACCGCTAATCCAGATTCTTGCATTGAACACCGGAACTTTGAGCAACTCAAACCATGCCACCCGAGCCCCCCCTAAACCTCAAACCGTAAACCGCTAAGTGCCTGAAGTGCCTGAAGGCCGAGAAAGCCCGCATAAGAAGAAGAAGAAGAAGAAGAAGAAGGGACCGGCGGAAGAACTGGTGTACTGTAGGGGCCTAAATGCTTAGCCGTACTACTGGGGAGGTTACATTTTACGATTATAGCAGAATGGCCCCCCGAAAACCCTACTCTAATTTTAGTTCTTAAGGCCCCTGCAATATTGCGTGATTCTGATCTCCTGCTCAAGTGGCTGAGGTACAACATCCTTATCGATGCCTGCAAACTTAGCAACGATGCAGAGCAGGCAGGGAGGGGTCTTTCCTCCGAGAGGGACCGGGTGAGTTTTGTCTGAGACACGGCTCCTTCGTTGTAGGCCCGTGACGTTGAATTGCTGTACTCTCTCTCTCTCTCTCTCTCGCAGAGTGTGCAGGTCGCCCTGGTTGTGACATGTGAGAGAAAGAGAAAGAAAGCGAGAAATACCCGAAACCCTAAACCGTAGAATTCACGGCTCATTCTTGGTCCAATCGCCCCGGAGGCTTTCGAGCTGCTGGAGGAGCAGAGCGGCAGCATCTATGGGAGTTGATCCAAGTGTGAGCCTTCTGGGCTGGTGATCCGTCTGCGTTCTGGAGGAATCCTGTGAGTTTTCAGAGCTTCCCTCGAAGGCGAAAAAAAGGGGGTTTCGGGCTTGAGGGCAGAAAAGGGATAGGGTCTGCAGCTGGCAACACTTCTTCCCGGTCTTTACCTTTTTTGTTGCTTATCTGCGCACTTGCACTGCTTGGGTCCAATACTGGGCCCACTTCTTGCGCTTAGGCTCCTTTGCCGCCGCCTTCAGCCGAGTGTCGGGGGCCGAGTTCTCTGTGGAATGAACAGCCCCTAAAGCTTAAGATAGAGACACATAAGCTTACCACCACTATTCTGAGCAGTCCTTACTACCGACGAGTTTCATACCCCAGAAGAGCTTAGAACTGAAGGCCCCGATATTGAACCCAAGCTCTTCAAGTCAGGACCTTACCTACAATCACCTCATTGCCTGCTCGACCTCCTCGGCAAAAGCGCCGTCTGCATCCGAGCCGCTCTCTTCAACAAGGGCTCAGGTTTAGGGCTCAGGGAGTTGGAGTTTGGCATTATTCCGGGGGCTTCCGGTTCCGACGGCAACTAAAGTATACCGTACCATACCCCAGCCTACCCTATTTCCCTCGTTGTGGCATGTTACAGCCCTTATATGAGCTTGTTTTTGAGACTTTCCCCCTAAGCGCGAATTACACGTCTGCCCAGGCTGCTGTCGGCGATGCATGACAGGGCCTTGGAGCCTTGGCGATCTCGACCTCCTACACCCTACACCCTAAACCCTAAACCCTGAACCCTGAACCCTAAATCCGGTTTCAAGCCCTCGGGGCTGAGTAATTCGTGGTGAGCCCGTGAGTCCTTAGCCACCACCACGACGCTGGCACTGCCAAGACTACTACTAATGTAGGAACCTTATTAAGAAAATCTGGGCCTACAACCCCCAAATAGTAGGATTCATGTAAGGAACCCTAATAAAGGCCCAAGGTTTCTTAATCAGGTTCCTACATCACCCCTCTTCGTTCAGTCCGAGCCTGAATCGGCAACCCGAGTTGCATGGCGAACTAAGGAAGCGAGCGTTGTAACGCCGCTCGGCTTGAAACCACCCGACCCTGTCAGCGGAGTTCTTTTGTGGCACTTCACTGGCTTCGGTGTGTTTGTATGTCGGCTGTATTTATTGGCTGTCTTTGTTTGTATGTTTGCTGTTGTTGTGCTGTACTACTATACGCTTTATGTAGCCAGCTGTTTATGTTGGTGTCAGTGTTGGTTTTGTTGTTGTTCGTTGTACTGTAATTTTGGCCCGCCATCGCTGTGTTTGTCTTTTGTTCTTTGTAGATTTAGCCTATGACCTATGACCTATGATGGGTATTGTCTGATATGTTGGGTCTTCAGATATGTTGGTAGTATTTTCTGTTATGTTTGTGATCTTTTCTGGTATGTGGGTAGTATTTTCTGGTATGTTGATGATACTTACTTGTATCTATTTCACTATTTGTATTTATTGGTATTTATGTGTATTTGTTGGTATGTTGAATAATGACAAAAACGTGGCTTGATGAGAATACCCCGCTGGTTCTATTGATTCTACTCCTACTCCTACTCCTACTCCTACTCCTACTCCTACTTCTACTCCTACTCCTACTCCTACTCCTACTCCTACTCCTACTCCTACTCCTACTCCTACTCCTACTACTACTACTACTACTACTACTCCTACTACTACTACTACTACTACTACTACTACTACTACTACTACTACTACTACTACTACTACTACTACTACTACTACTACTGCTCAAGGAATTACAAGAAAAGCATCAACATCTGAGAGGTACAACAACTTGCTTGCTTGCTGCAAGAGCGGCCGGCAGGAGGAGCAGGAAGCGTTTCGGTTTCTAGGTTTCCTTCAGGGGCTTTTCGGCGGCAGGGATGTGACGTAGAAGTATTAGTGAAAGTTGCAACGATTCCGGAACTCAAAGTGGTCATCAGCAGGTTTCGCGGCATTCAGGACCCTTTTTTTTGATCAGTTACGGTCCGGGAAGCTCCGACCTGCGTGGTTGTCAGTGTTCAGGGATTAGGGTGCCATGTGTGTACGAAGTTGTTAGCATGTGTGTGCAGGCGTTCGACACCCGCGCAGTACAGCGGAACCACCCCGCCAAACACCCCGCACCGCATACGCTACAACTCAGAAGCCAGCGTTCGTTTTCGATCGCTGCGCAACCAAGCGTCGCTAGCAGACTGATGACACCGTAGAGGCTTGGCGGATTTTCGTGGAGATGCGAGCTGAGAGGGTGGAGCCTAATGCAGCTTGAATGCAATGATGCAGGCGGCTCGCCGCTGCCAATACAGGGGCCTTAATAATTAGCTATACTAGTTACTAGTTTGGGTCATAGTATCATGGGCCCCAAAACCCAATTCTAATATTCAGGGCCCCCATATTAACCTCCAAATCTTGTCCTGCTTCGTCACGGTGGGGAGCCAACCTGAGGCGGTGACTTGAACATCAGATGTTTCGAAGGCCCAATTCCTGCTCCTCCTATTCTCCTTTTACCTCTTCTTCTACTACTACCGGCATGTCTTCTGCAGCTTCAGCTAATTTTGTAGCAGTGTTGTTGGCTATCACGGTGGTGTTACCTTCACAGGGTTTGTCGCTTGTTTAGAACGGGTGTGTCCAAAACATCCGTGAAGAACTGGTCTTCGCTGTTGTTGTTTATGGCACCGACGTGCTGTTCACGCGCGCCGCGCAGACGCCGACCACATCGGTATTTACGGTGTTTTCTGAACCTTGCAGCCGAAAACGTCGCGCCTGTCGTGTTTTTCGGGGGGTAGTGGAGGCGCGGGCGTTGAGGCATCGAATGTATCGGTATTTACGGTGTTTCCTCGACTTTGCAGCTTGAAAACCTCGCACCTGCTGTTGTTTTCGCAGAGCATCCATGTGCCAACCATGATAACGTCCAGATCAGACCATATCCATGCCCGCAGAGCATCCATGTGCCAACCATGATAACGTCCAGATCAGACCATATCCATGCCCGCAGAGCATCCATGTGCCAACCATGATAACGTCCAGATCAGACCATATCCATGCCCGCAGAGCATCCATGTGCCAACCATGATAACGTCCAGATCAGACCATATCCATGCCCGCAGAGCATCCATGTGCCAACCATGATAACGTCCAGATCAGACCATATCCATTCCCGCAGAGCATCCATGTGCCAACCATGATAACGTCCAGATCAGACCATATCCATGCCCGCAGAGCATCCATGTGCCAACCATGATAACGTCCAGATCAGACCATATCCATTCCCGCAGAGCATCCATGTGCCAACCATGATAACGTCCAGATCAGACCATATCCATTCCCGCAGAGCATCCATGTGCCAACCATGATAACGTCCAGATCAGACCATATCCATGCCCGCAGAGCATCCATGTGCCAACCATGATAACGTCCAGATCAGACAGACCATATCCATGCCCGCAGAGCATCCATGTGCCAACCATGATAACGTCCAGATCAGACCATATCCATTCCCGCAGAGCATCCATGCGCCAACCATGATAACGTCCAGATCAGACCATATCCATGCCTGCAGAGCATCCATGTGCCAACCATGATAACGTCCAGATCAGACCATATCCATTCCCGCAGAGCATCCATGTGCCAACCATGATAACGTCCAGATCAGACCATATCCATTCCCGCAGAGCATCCATGTGCCAACCATGATAACGTCCAGATCAGACCATATCCATTCCCGCAGAGCATCCATGTGCCAACCATGATAACGTCCAGATCAGACCATTCCATGCCGCATGCATCCATGTGCCAACCATGATAACGTCCAGATCAGACCATATCCATGCCCGCAGAGCATCCATGTGCCAACCATGATAACGTCCAGATCAGACCATATCCATGCCCGCAGCATCCATGTGCCAACCATGATATAGCAGAGCATCCAGTGCCCATCCATGCCCCATCCAGCCAGACCATGTATCCATCACCATGATCCAGATCATTCCATGTGCATCCATCCATGCAGAGCATCCATGTGCCAACCATGATAACGTCCAGATCAGACCATATCCATTCCCGCAGAGCATCCATGTGCCAACCATGATAACGTCCAGATCAGACCATATCCATGCCCGCAGAGCATCCATGTGCCAACCATGATAACGTCCAGATCAGACCATATCCATGCCCGCAGAGCATCCATGTGCCAACCATGATAACGTCCAGATCAGACCATATCCATGCCCGCAGAGCATCCATGTGCCAACCATGATAACGTCCAGATCAGACCATATCCATTCCCGCAGAGCATCCATGTGCCAACCATGATAACGTCCAGATCAGACCATATCCATGCCCGCAGAGCATCCATGTGCCAACTATGATAACGTCCAGATCAGACCATATCCATGCCCGCAGAGCATCCACGTGCCAACCATGATAACGTCCAGATCAGACCATATCCGTTCCCGCAGACCATCCATGTGCCAACCATGATAACGTCCAGGTCAGACCATATCCATGCCCGCAGAGCATCCATGTGCCAACCATGATAACGTCCAGATCAGACCATATCCATTCCCGCAGAGCATCCATGTGCCAACCATGATAACGTCCAGATCAGACCATATCCATTCCCGCAGAGCATCCATGTGCCAACCATGATAACGTCCAGGTCAGACCATATCCATGCCCGCAGAGCATCCATGTGGGTCAGACTCTGAGTGCCTGAAAAGCAAAACCTGTGCGAAGCAGCTTGTTCCGTGAACAGCTTTACTTAAACGCCTCGATGTGTCCAAAACCCAAGCCGCAGCGCATTTCTTACCAAAATACTGATAGTTTCCGTGCGTCGACCTTGTTCAGTTCCCACTGTTGCAAAGCCTGAAAGTGCTGCACGTGCCATGTAAAACTACGCTTCCTCCTGGTACATCCTTGGAAAGGCGCGCGTGAACAGCACGTTGGAGCGTTGTTTATGTTAACATATGTTGCATAAAGCTCGGTTCTGCCGGTCGCATCAACCATTGTCATCGTAAAGCTGTTTCCCAGCCGTAGTCATGACTGCAGCCATACTTGCATGGCACCATGTCCGATCACCTGGTGTGACCTTAGGGGTTCCTGCACCTCATGCCTGAAACCTCAAAACCCCGAGAGCCTTGAAACCCTACAACCCGGAACCGGGAACTCTAACCCCTTAAACCCGTCTCCAGGAAAAGCTCGAAGGACCCCCCTTCCCTTCCCTGCGCTTCCCTTCCAAAAACCGCAGAACATAAAAGCAGCCGAGGCCCTGACCTGGGCAGCACTCCTCGGCCGCGCCGGCAGAGCCCACGGCGAGGCGCTGCTCTCGGCTTTGGAGACGGAGAGCAACGTCGTGGTCTGCAGCGCCTCGGATTTGGGGATCTACGTTTGGGGAATTAGAATTACAATATACTGTAATCTACCATAGCTATACTATAATATACGATAATATGGGGCTTTTGCGGGTGGCGATGATGATCCGATGGTCAAGACAAAGCTGAAGAAGAAGGTGACGACGTTCGATGGCGTCCATCAGCTCGCGGGCGAGCTTGACCTCGCAGCGGCTCTCCAGAGCGAGCTCGAACCGTACCCCGCACCAAAAGCTCTTCATCCTGATGACTGCTGAACCCCAAGTTTACCTGCGCTACTTAGCCGAAGATTGGGTTTGGGGTTGATCCTAAGCCCTAAACTCCTAAACCCCCAAACCGCTGAACCCCTAAACCCTTAAACCCCTAAACTCCCGCCGAAACCCCTAAATCCTAAACCCCCAAAAACCCCGAAACCCCTAAAACCCTAAACCCCTAAAACCCTAAACCCCTAAAGCCCTAAACCCCTAAACCCCTAAACCCCTAAACCCTGAGGTGCCGCGCTCGAGCTCTGCCAGCGGCTGGGCGACTCCGGGAGGGTTCGGGGACTCAGAGCAACGGGCTTTGGGTTGGGGCTAAAGGGAACTCCAGAAAGTTGGAATATGGTTTCAGGGTAGGATACCTTAGAATTTACCATAAAGGGTTTAGGATAATCATATTCCAACTTTCTGGCTTGTACCTTACAGGGGCAGCCGATGTCTGCGAGTTATCAATGTTCCGGGGGGTCTTGCTGAGTTTCCAAGGCTTTTCGGGTGAGTTCGAGGACGATTTCAGGGGCGGTCGGATTGAGGTTCGGGATATCATTCTCGCTCAGTGCGGAAAAGCAGAAATGCAGATGTGAGGGGCGGACCATGTTTCTGCAGGCTCGTCCCGGAATGTAAACTTTGAAACCACTGCGCCCTGCAGCCCAAAGGCCCAGCAAGGGCCTGAGCCCCACCCTTGACACCCTCCACTCCCGCCACTCCCAGAGATGCCATGGATGCCAGATTCTAGATTGAGACTCCAAACCGAAGCACCGAGAAAGCCACGTGGAAGGCTCTGGAGATCTTTTCTCAGATGCAGGAGAAGCTCGTGCGCCCGGACGTCCCTTGTCGCACAGGTTGCCAATCATGCCCTTGCTTGCTTGTGTCTTCCTAGGCAAGATCTTGCCTGGAATCACAGTTCTGCCATAACCATAGGTTTTCCGGTCGCAGGAAGTGGAGCAATCTTGTTTGTTGCACTGCAGTAGTGATGGCGCGTCTCCACTGACTAGAGAGCGTGCGGAGGTCCGGAGTGCTAGGATTTCAGTTCAGTGTTCGCAATGCTTATTGCTTTGGGTGTTATAGTCTATGTCTATGGGTCTTTGAAGCGCACTGGGCGCAGACGAAATTTGAGTGCATCGGACCCTTGAGGCCGTGACCTATGCCGCCGTAATTGACTGCTGCCTGGAGCAGGCTCAATTTCTGGAGGCCTGGTGCGGTGTGTCGTACTACCGATACAACTCACTAGGTTACGACGACCCCGACGTAGTGACTGGTGCTGCTGTTCCTGCTACAACAATTACTATATTGCTGCCGCTGCTGCTGCGGCAGCTGCTCCTCCTGCTAGTTCGACGACGACTACTACTCTTGCTGCTAGTACTACCACTACGTACTACGATGCCGACTACTACGACATCGACTACAACTTCTACTACTGTTGCTACTGCTACTATTGCTGCTATATGTAGCTACGCTACTCCCACTCCTACTTCAGCTCTTGCTAATCTCTTACTCCTACTCCTCCCACTCCTCTCCTGCTCCTGCCCCTCCTCTGCTGCCCCCGCCCCTTCCCTGCCCCTTGTGCCCCCCGCCCCTGCCCCTCTGCCCCTGCCCTGCTGCTGGTGCTACTGCGACTACTGCTGCAGGTGCTTCTCCTAGCACGGCTGCTACACTGCTCCGACAATGTCTACTCCTGCAATCTGCTACTGGAGCTGCTGCTGCTCCTCCTCCTGCTGCTGCTGCTGCACGTATTGGTAACTAGTACTGGTACCTACTGCTTCCTACCGATTCCGAGTACCTACTACCTCCTTTGCTGCGACTATTTCAAACACGACGACGACGACAAAAATGATGACGACAACGACGATGCCGACGACGAGTATCATGCTGTATCTCTACTAGTATGGCTAGTTTGGTTGTGGCTACTACTTATCTGCAGGCTTGCTGTCGCCTTGTGCGGTACAAGCGGTATCGCTACCAGGAGCTATACTTGGAATGACAACTGTTACCACAGCTCTTTCCCGGAGGGCCAAGCAGTCGAGAGCAGCAAGCCGCCCATTCCATACCCTGAGCCGGAGCAACTTAATGTAGGGGCCTTAATAATTAGAACAGGGTTATAAGCATAAGAAGGAGCCCCCAAAATAGTCTTGAATTATTTACGCCACTATATGGGCAGTTCTCTAAATCAGGGTCCCTTTTGGGGATCCTCTTCATAAGGGTGCCGTACTATATTTGGGAGCAAGAAAGGGCCCTGATTTAGAGAAGTACACATATTACTTACTTGGCTAATATGGCTTGGGGGATATTATGCTATGACTACAATAAGGAACCCCAAAACCCTATTCAGGCCCCTCCATTATTCAAAACCCCAACTGAGCCTTCGCAGGTGCAGGAGATGCTCGCCGATCTCCAGAGCTGCGTCCTGTGAGCTGAGTTGCGAATTCCGCGCTCCGAGAGTTTCTGCAGCCGCTACCTAGAGGCTCCATAGTAGTCACAGTTCCTTTTCGGGGTTCATAGTTAGAATCCTATAAGATAATCCCCAAAAGGAACTACTATGGACCCTTAGGGTAAGCAGATCCGAGCATCTTGAAAGCACATGCGGCGCAGCACAGCAAGCACAAAATTACGAAGTAACAAGCATGTGGAAGCACGAGGAAGAATGCACCGGCAGTCGTGAGTTTCACCAGGGGCGGCAGAATGCCAGGTGCATTCCGCCAGGTTGCAGAGCTGTTGCACGATGTCCGAAGCAAAAGGGGTGTGAAGAGCCTCATTGGTGTGCTTGCGCGCTTATCCCTTTTGCTATCCGAAATCATGAATGCCCATTCCAATTAGCTACGACCCTCAGCTACAAAGTTCAGACCATATGAACCCAACCCCCTACCCCCTGAGCGGGTACGTACCCTTGCTCAGCCGGCCTGCCACCAACCACCCTAAACTCCTAAACCATCAACCTCCCTAAACTCTGAACCACCCAGAAAAGCGCCGGAAAGCCGGCAGGTTGCCTCGCCGAAGTTTGCGACGTCTTCGCTAGGGGAGGTCCCGGGTCCGAGGGCTGCTTTCAGGGTTTAGGGTTCAGGCTCTTGGGGTTTAGGTTTTGGGGTTTAGACTTTAGGGGTGTGCTCGGGAGGTCACGCAGACATCTCTTCAGAGGGAGGCTTGGGCTGGCTTGCGGGTTTTGGGATTTCGGGCGTGTGGTGTTGAGGGCTCTCTGATCTGTGGTTGAGGGTTTGAGGTTCGGGCTTGTGGAGATCTGGTTTGAGCCGGCGTAGCGATTAACGGTTAGATTTTAAGCGAGGCTTTCGAGTTTGCCCTCATCCCTGCGTCATTTAAGGTTCGGGATTAGAGTGTTGGAGCGTTGCCTATGCGGGTTCGGCTTCCTTTTTGAAGCTCTTCCTTGTAAGCAAGTCAGAATTCCAGCTTGGCTTTGTTGAGATACAATGCAGAGTATCAGAGGCCGGAGCTGTTTCAGCATCCTTGGGTGCTTCGTCTATGCCCTCCGTTGTGCGCATGGTGTTGGCTAGATGCACCTGTGTATGCTCAGCTGGACCAGAGACTCTGGTTGAGCAAGCGCGTTGGCGTGCATGCATGCATACAAACATGCACGTCTGTTTGTTATCGTTCATGTTGTGTACATACATGTAAATGTAGATATGACCATGCATGCAAGTTTTTGCGTGCAGAATGAGCACCTTTTGTGCATGATGATATGCCAAAGCTTGAAAAAGCCGAGGTCGCAGCCTCCTTCCATGCGAAACTCTTGGATGCCCTCCCATCTTTGGCTGCAGATCTGGCATCTCTGGCCGATTGGAGGGTTTGGGTAATTCAGGGCATCGGGCTCTGTCTATTCAAGGGAAAAAGACAGCTTGCCTGATGCAGCTGCGATTGAACTTTGCAGCGTCCAGCCAGCTGTTGCGATAGTCGGGTAGTTTGCGTGAACCCCACTGACTCTGCGGTGCATACCATGCAGGTGGATCTTGGAGAGGCGCGGAGTCGGGGTCAGAACGGTCTCAGGGCTGGAGGTTTGGCGTTCGTGGGATACGTTATTGCCACCGCCAGTCGTTTGCTTCTTGCATAACCGAAGAGGCTTTACATCGAAAGGGCGGAATGCAAGCCTCTGGAGGTCTTGGAGATGCCCAGCCAGGAGACTGCTTTATGCAGGGTAGGGCATTCTTCGTTATTTTGCATTTCTGGCAGTGAGGGACAGTGCTTTGATTCAAATCTTACGACCAGTAACTGGTCAGTGCGTGAAGCCGTAGCGGCTGTAGCGTGGAAGCATCTCGAAGCCAATCACACACCCCAGCAAGTCTCGAGCCTCCCTTCGGCCGTACATGCTTGCATCCCCTCTGCTTTGACCAAAAAGACCCAGAAGCACTGATGTGCGAAGGATCCGGAAACACTCTGGGTCCAGCTGGCCGAGCAAACGCGGCTGGCACCGCTGGAGGCGCTGGTGTGCTGTTGTGTTTCTCCTCTAACGTTGGTAATTATTGCAATTGTGAATTTCATTTCATTTCATTTCAACGAACGTGATTCGCAGAGCGGCCATGCCCAGAAGCAGTGGATGACCGCTCTGTCAGAACGCTTTCTGCGCGAGTTTGCTCAGATTTTACAGAAGCCTAGATACACCAGGTATTCAGGAGACAGCGGGAGGGAGGCTACCTGTTTCATGTCGCAGCCAGGCTTCGCTGAGCTTCTTGCCGTGGCATCAAAGGTTTGGCTGGCCTAGGGTGGGTTTCAGGTTTTCGGGGCACAGGTTGGGGGGTTAGGGTACATTCCTGGCTTGGTGTTTCGGGCTTCTGGGTGCAGGAGTTCCCGATGACAGCGGGCATTGGGTCCTCGAGACAAGATTCTCACACGACCGGACGGCGTAGTGTTTCACAGATGCGCCATCAATGTAGTAGTGGTCGTCGAAGTACTATTCTAGCTACGATTATCATCATCAGTACAAGTATAAGTAGTACCATTATAGTTATCGAAGTACCAGTATAGTTACGACTATCATCATCAGCACGAATATAAGTAGTAGTCGTGGTGTTCCCTCAACCGTGCGGCCCCAATGCCTGGAGCCCAGCCACCACCTCTCAAAGTCCCCGGTGCCTTCAGAGAGCCCCGACATCGTCCAAAAGGGGAGTTTCAGGAAACTAGGGCACCCTAGCGCAGAGAAGCAATCAAGGAGGTCCATGGAGATACAGTGCAAGAGGGCGGAGGTGCCTGCAGCTGCTACCAGTAAGAAATATGATAAGGCAGATGGCAATGGTGATAGCGATGGTTCAAAACGAGGGATGTCCACACCCCAAACAGCTAAACCAGAAAATCCGATTCCCTAAAGCCCCCTAAGCTTCCCAGGTGCCCTTCATGCAGCCGGTGCCGCCGCCGAGGCCAAAGCTTCGCCTCAGGGCACCTCGGCACCGACAGACCTAGCTGCTTTAGGACAGTTAGAACGAAAATCACACAAGAGGGTGTGGGTGGGGCCTGTGGGTCTGGGCAGACCTTGTCAGTCTGGCACGTCCTTGCTTGGTCAGCTTGTACGTTCGCGACTACGTTGCTACTTGTCTTGGTGTTCATGTGCACCCGTGCAGACATGCATGACATTGACTGCATTGAAACGAGACCATGAGAAGAGTAGTGAGAAGAACGACGTGACTTCACTGTATGTATGCATGCTCGCAGTCACTTTACCGTTCATTGAACAACCAGCATGGATGGTGAAGATGTTAGCGGCAACACTGGTACAGCACGTTAGGCCGGTGAGGACCCTGAAATCAACATGCACAGCTTGCAAACTGTGCAGTCGACCGAGACATGGAACGTGATATGCTCATTGACAGCCTTGTAGGAATACTGTTGTAGCATCCGCTTCTTTGCATTAGGTCTGGTGGTAGTCGATGACCATTTTTGCTGTTCGCCTCATTGCTGTTCCCCATGTTCGGGGCTGCTGTCAATGCTGTTCCGACTGCTTTGTCGTCGTTACTACTCTCGGCTTTTCTATACGACTGAGGCTATATCCGGCACTGGACAGGTCAGCGGACCGTGCCTTGGCGGCCAGTTTGGTTACTTTGGAGCTGGGGCAGCTGGGTACGTGCAAAAACTCGGTTTTTGTGTTGTCGAGACTACATTCGGTTCTCACTGCACGTGATCGTGTGCAAGGCTCAGTCAGATGGAGCTAGTCGCTCGCACGTGAGGTCACAAACAAAGGACCGGAGCCTACAGTGCCTACAGCTCTCACTGCTTCTGCTACAACGACGATGACGGGGACGAGGACTATGACGACGACGACTGCTGCCGCACTCCCCTTCTCGTCATCGTCGTCATTGCAATCAATGCTGCTATGTTTTGGATACCACCACCAATGTGCAGTTTTCCTCTGATTGCATTTGTCGGATAGTAAACTCAACAGCCCTGGATGCCGCACTTGAGTGGACACTTCTTTCCCAGAGCTCCGAACCAGGACCTGAGCACCCATCGATCCGTATTCTTTCTGTAGATCTGAACGCGAAGGTGATGGCGAATGTGCTGTCATGCCTTTTCTTCTTGTTCTCGTTCCTCTGGCTCTTCTTCTTGTCCTTCTTCTTGTTATTCTTGTTGTTATTCTGGAATCACGAGAACCTCGACTGCGAAAAGCGCTGTTGCGAGTTTTTGAACAGCTTCAGGTGCCCTACATGCGCCTCCGCTGGGTTTCAGCACTACTCTGGCGCTAATGGTCTGCTTGATTGCGGAGTTGAGGAATTGATAAATGGACCCTGAATCTGTTCAAGGCTGAACTTGAGGATCTGCGAGCACAAAGCTAACGGGAGTTATTGATTTCAACTAAAACTAACTCTTGCTGCTTGTACTTTGAATGGAAACGCAGGTTGCAGTGCCTGGTGTGTTACCGAGTTCCCTTCCGTGGTTCTCTCCTCCTCGTACTTGTGATCATGAGCACCATTCCGCATGTTAGGATGGCTAGGGCAGGGTTGTCTGTGGTTATCGCGACAACGTAGAGGACAGAGACCCTCCCCGCGACTGAAGTCTCTGAAGCACCCAGCCCTAAGGCTTAAACTCCGAAATTCGTACAGCCTTGACATGATACAGAAATCCACACCTTAACGCCGTTGCATGAAACCGAGCCCAGAAAGCCTGTTACCTTTGAAGCCCTGGACCCCAAACCCCAACATCCTTTGAACCCGTAGATCCTTCAGCTCTCACCGCCTGAAACTTCCAGCCCTCAAACCGCGCGCCTAGCTGAAGCCTTCAACTCGTCGACCGTTGCACTCAATCCTTCCAAGGGCCCTTAAAGTGATTAAGTAACCCTACGAAAGTACGTCAGCTAACGTGCGTGCACCTTTTCAACTTCAAATACTCTCCAGTTGTCCTGAAAAGCCCCCAAACCCTAGAACCCTGGAGGCTAGAACCGTACACTTTGCAGCTCTAAGCCCTAAACGCGAGAACCTCCTAAAACCTCGACACTTTTCAACCTTCACCGCACAGCCCTAAACCCTACATCCTTCAACTTTCAGCCTAAACCCTAAAAACTGAAACCCTACACCATTCAACTTTAAATCCAACAAAGCACCAAAACTTTAAACCCCACACCCTTCAACCCTACAACCCTAAACCTCAAAACCCTAAAGTGCTACACCCTTCAACCCCGAAGCCCAAGGCCCTTGAAGAGCCCTGCTGTTGCCGCCTGGGCCGAGGCTCCGTTTCCTGGAAGAGCGCCTGAGTGGCGACATCTTGGTGCTTAGCAGGGAATGAGGGAATGGACTATGGAGACCATGGTTGGGGATTGCAGGGACGACTACTATAATAATAATAATAACTATAGGGACCACTATAGGGATCCATTCCCCCATTCCCTACGAAGCACCAGACAGATTGTTTTGGAAGGGGCGGGGTAGGCCCTAAACCCTAAAGGGCTTTGTTCGGGGTTAAGGGACTCTGGTGTGGTGTTTAGCGGGCATTGGTGCGGTTTGTGGCTCTTCATGGAAAGGTCTGCTTCGATCAGCCTCATTACGGTTAAATTCTTAAACATATCATCTTTAGACATGTTTGGAGAATTCTACACCCCCAAATAACTTTTTCTATCAATTTTTGGTTATGCTTTGAGTTCTAAACCCTCTACCCCAACCTAAAATCGAGATATCGATTGAACCCTAAGCTTTGAAATGCCCCAACACCTAACTAAACCCTAACTTTAATACAGAAGAAACTCATAATATTTTATACTACAATATATTGTAGTCTATTGTACTAAAAATATATTGTAATCTAATAAAGCTCCTTGAGCCCATCTTCATCTTCAGGGCGACCTCGCTCTCCGGGGCCCACGCACGAGCGCTCCTCGTGATCCTCCGGATGGAGCAGCTCCTGAGGCGCCTTTTAAGGGTGCCCTATGGTGGCCCGTAAAGGGGCCCTTGTAAAGGAGCCCTTAAAGGAGCCCTGATAGTAGCCCATGAAGGAGGCCTTAAAGGAGCGCGTAAGGGTGCCCTTTCTTGTAGGGGTCACCTTAAGGGTTCCTTTGGGAGTTCCGTGATAGGGTTCCCTTTAAGGGTACTTCACGGCGCCCTGTGGTAGGGTTCCCTTCGAAGGTACTCTAGGGTGTCATGATAGGATTCCCCTAAAGGCCTAGGGGTTCGCCATGGGTTCCTTTGAGCCTTTCAGGGTACTTTAGGGTTAGGGTTCCATGATAGGGTTCTCCGTAAAGGGTGCCTCGACGGGTGCTCAAAGAGACAGCTCGAGTAAGCTTTCTTTCAAAGCTGAAGCTTTAGTGGCCCTTGTAGTTTCCCTTATACTTCTAAGTAGTACCCTTCAAGTTCTGAAGCTTCATGCTTTGAAAAGAAAGGCCCCGCCATCCGAACCCAGAGGTCGCCTTTCGTCGACCCTCGGGGAGAGGAGCGCCCGTGAGAAGCCGGAAGAACATTCTTTTTAGGGGTACTTAGATTTTTTTTTTATTTTTGGTTATTATAATCCCTTAGAAACAGCTAAAATTATGATTTTGGCTAGGGTTCTAAGTTCAGCATAGAGGGGTGTTGAGGTACACGTTTTGCCAGAAGTGCAACAGGGACTATAAGGGGATGTTCGCTTAGTCACGAGCAATAGCATCCCATGGACAGGGTACATGGGTGTAGGGTTTTTTGTGCGCCCTTAGAGCCATAATAACGTGGCATATTGCACTGCAGCAGTGAATAACCCCTTCACGTTTTGTTCTCGTAAAACCAAAAGCAATTCCGAAGGCTCTACAGTTTTGGGGGGAGTCATTTCACAGAGAGTGTTAGTCTTGTTGGGAACAGTACCGGCTAGGCAAAGAAACAGGAGCAGATATTGAGGGTCAAACGTTTGAACTATCGTTCGTGCCTACGATGTATTCGAAAGTGTCTACGAGCGAGGTCCGTCATCAGCGTAGCCGCTAGCGAATAGTTAGCTATCGTCAACAGCATGGTTTTCATCGTCACTCGGGCGACGGGAAAGGAATACACGGGCACGAGAGACCCACACCTGCTCCATTCCTTTGCTACAACTTTTAAGGGAGGCGAGTATAGCCAAGGCAACTACAGACTCCAGGTCAAGGGCAACTACTTTCAGACTTCAGCTGTGCCTCCACGCAGACACCCTCATTCGAGCTTTTGTCTGTCCACCGGGCACGTGCGCCAGGAGCTCTTAGCAGCTGAGATGCATGCAGCAGGACCAGCAGAATTTGCGGGTGTGTTTCGCCGCTTTGCATTTTCGGGTAGTCATCCTTTGTGCCTGTGCCTGGCCGTCTTGTGTTGGGTGGGTAGGGGTTAGGGGATGAAGGGAAGTTGGGGTGTGGACCGAAGTCAGAGACGAGCGTCCCTTAGTCCCCAAGCGTCGACAGATGTTATTCCCGCGAGTTTCTGGGCCCAGAGTCTTAGAGGAAGTCTTAGAGGTTTGTCCAGTGTTTACCATGTCAACGCTTATTCCTTGTCTTCCATGGGCTAGGATTCGTAACCCCCCCAGAAAGCATACAGCAAAGATAAGTCAAGGAGTGGTAGGTAGGAGTTGGGGGGTGCTTTTCGCTTTTTTGTTTTATGGATGCATGTATATATACATATATATATATACATATGTATATATATATATATCTCTCTCTCTCTCTCTCTCTCTCTCGCTCGCGGTCTCTGTCGCTCTCCACTTTTTTTTTTTTGTTTTTATCTCTCTCCTCTCTGTCTCTCGATTCCCTCCATATAGTGCCGAGCATCGGCACGATCTCTCAGGTATTGCTTCTGCGTCACCTGTGCAGCGACGATACAGGTCTTCGTGCAGTCTTTCACTGCTGCACCCTGGCTGAGAAAGTGTGGTCTGTCGTGTGACTGCAAAGCTTGACAAGCAAAGAGTGGCTATCGTCGTTGTAGATCATTAACTTAAGATGAAGATGCCCTAGCAAGCAGGAGTGGGTCACAGTCACACTAGTGTACGCTAGGGCTTGGTTTGTTTATTGCAAACCCGCTCTTACATAGATGCACTCACCTCCCAATCAACAGCTATGCTCATCCCCTGATCGCAGCACAGAGGCCCCAGATGCTTAGATGTTCTTAGCCCGGAAGTCCTGCCGACCTCCCAAGGCGACGGTGAGACGGCGTGGTGGCCTCAGGAGGGGCGCGGGATGACTGAGGACCGCGAATGTGAATGCCGAGATTGTAAGCATCCGGTCAACAGTCTACGGTTACCGCCCAGAGAGTCAGGTATTCCAGTAAAAAAGTTTCATCCTCCACACCCGGGGTAGGACACGTGGAATACAGATTCCGGTGCAGACTGCGTTGAACCTGGTAACCCCAAACCACAAACAGATGAGTCATCCCCCTTGCTGACGCTCAGTTTCTCCGCCCTTTCCGCTGACCTCGTGCCCTCGGTCGCTGCCGCAGAGCTTAAGGAGCAATGGCTTAGCGTCAAGAGTAGCAAACAGCAATACATCTGAGTGCTTTGATGGCAACTTCAATTCGCAAATGTTCGTAATGAATGCCAGTGATGATCGCAGTGTGCCAGTGAAGGAGGCGGATGCCTCCACGACGGTTCTCGTACTCGAGGCTGAGGCGTGGAGCGGCAGCGGACAGTGAAGTTCGGAGAGTTGTACTTCGTGGCTGTCGCTTTTGGTAGGAGGCTATGGCCCGATGGGAGGGTTCAAACCCCGAGTTCTGCCCTCATCATCTTCCTTTTGCACGGTCAACGGTGCCCCACAGCATCTGTTCAACAGGATATTGAAATCCTCCACCCCCTTCAGCCGGGCCCACTCGCAGTTGAGGTTGCTTTGTGACGTCTTCCGACCTAGATCTAGGATCCAATCAGATTTTGAAGAGCGGACTGTCGCGCAGTAGCAGCAGCAACAGATGAGCAAAGAAGTATGCAAAGGCCGTAGATGCCGTAGAGATGGACGGATGCGGTTTGGAGCTGCCCCTCCAAGTTGGGCATGAGGTCAGCACGGCTTGAAGCTTCTCTGCAGCCCACGAAGAGCCAAAGTCCCATGACGCCTTCCGAGTCATGCGCAGCTGTCCAACCTTCAGTGGCTCGGGCTTGTAGTTGCCTTTGGAGGCTATTGGAGCAGAGGAGGACGACAAGCTCCCAGAGCGTCGAAGATGGCAGATGGAGCGGGGATGTGAATGAATGTTGTTATGTATGGAAGTGAGTATGCACGCATTCACACAGGTAGGTAGGTAGGTACGCATACATATTTGCATTCCTGGTTAGCTATGAATATGCGATGGTTCTGTGTATCTACGACTCAACTTGTGCAGGTGTCTGCCAGCAAATACATGTTTTGAATATGTGCACACATAATCTGTCTGCAGATCTGGCCCGAAATCGAAGCTCTTGGGGATCGGTTGTTTCAAGTTGCCGCCGCGCAGGTTCTAACGCTAGTGTTAAGGCGCGAGGCTGTTCATGCTCCAGCTGGTGCTGAATACCACAGCCCCCTAGTAGTAGAGTAGGAAACCTTTAATCTTTTTTGGGTATTATAGTCCCTATATAATCCCTATATAACGAAAAAGGTTAACCTTTAGTTCCCCATGATACCCGACAAGTAGGTCACCCTTGCCCACGGGTGCATTGAGTGGTGGAGGACCAAGTGCTGAGCCATCCGGCCATGCTCAACCTCCGCACAAAGCATGCGGAGCATGACGCTCGGCAAGCACCATCAATCTTTTGATGTCGTGGGCTCTGAATCTGTTGGAAGTGGACGCTCAGAGAAATTGGGGGCTGCCTGCAGCCCTTAACAGCGTGATCGAAACAGATTCTTGCATGTTCGTAGGTTTGCTTACGAGTGTCAGAATGAAAGCGCGTCTGAAGTTTGAGTGATTCAGTGTATGCATGTATACTTACATACATGCAGGTTAGTAGAAGCGGCTTCGTTGTGCCAAGTGACTTCCGTTCTTGGAGGATGAGGGGGGGTCGGTATGCAAGTCGAACATTTACGGAGTACTGTTGTTCCACATTGTGTGAACGTCGCTGCAAAGCAGTCCTGAGATTCATGATGCAACCAAACAAGCACGAACCCGCATGCTTACCCCGTGGCTTCCTATCGGCTCACCCATGCTTTCTCTAGCTGCACACAAACAAACCACCGCATGCGTATACGTGTGCACACATACAAGTGCGCACATGGACACTCATCTTTACGATGCGGAACTATGCCAGGCATATCTTGCACAAGGAGAAAGAGACAGAGAGAGAGAAAGAGAGAGAGAGAGAGAGAGAGAGCAGTCCTCCCCAAGCCCCTAGCAAAGCAAAGAGAGAGAGAGAGAGAGAGCGAGAGAGAAGCCCATACACCATAGCCCTGGCGAAAGAAAGCGAGAGAGAGAGAGAGAGAGAGAGCAAGAGAGAGAGCGAGACAGAGAGAGAGAGAGAGAGAGAGAGCGAGCGAGCGAGAGAGTGAGAGTGAGGGGTCGGGGGAGTCTACGGCGTCCATACCTGTAGAGGAAGAAGCCTGCGGGAGAAGTGCTGCGGAAAGTAAGGGAGTGTGAGAGTAGCGAGGCGCAGAGCGAAAGAACAGAGAAGCTAAGATCGAGAGATTGAGAGAGACAGAAGACATGCGGGAGCGAGTCCCAAGTCTCGGAGATCAGGAGACCGCCTTTGCGGTAATCCTCTGGGAGACAATTCGGCCTGGGCCCTGGCGGGCATCGCGGGCGGAGAAGGGTCTTGCAGAACTCTGAAACTCCGTACGCCCACAGTCCACTCGGCAAGTTTTCGTTGAGGCTTGATAGTGTTTCCACGGCTTCTCTGGAGAACGGCATCGGTTTTCTCATGTTCAGATAGGTGGCTTCCTCATGCGTAGATGAACGGAAGAGTAGGGGCGTTCCCATGACTATAGCTTCCAAGAAGATAGGGGCTGTGGATTGGGGACCTCCACTAGTGATGACGACGTCTCCAGAGGTTCAACTAAGTCACGAGGTCTCGAAGCGTATTGAGAGGGCACTGCGGTGCGGAAGGTGGCAGAACGGTTCTGCGTGACAGCTTGAAGGATTTAGTGTTCAAAAGTTTCATCTGCTAGTCAAAGGGGCCAGCTGTGCAGTTCGTACATGTGATAGGCGAGCAACATGCACTGTCACAACTGTTCGACCATTTCGACCTCACGTCTTGTGCGAGCACGGGAGATGTGCCGATCCACTTGATTGCTCGGCTTCCCTGAAACGCAAGTGAAGCATTTGCAGAGGTCGGTGATGTTGAGGGCGGAGGTCGCTGAACTCTCTCGTCCCTTCTTTTGCAATCTTCTCCCGAGCTAACATCTTCCATCCTCTTCCATTTCCATGGCAAATATATTCCCTGTCACCTGCATACCCTGAGCGGTGGATCAGAGCACGGCAACACTTCTCCGACGTCGCCCTTATCAAAGCCCTCAGCCTACCCTGTCGAGGTACATTCTCAGGCGGCCGCACTTGACAGTGTCACGTAGTCGGAAGCTCGGTCAATAGGAGCTGCTGCGGTTGCTCCGACGACTACTACTTCTACTGCTACTGCTACTGCGACTGCGACTGCGACTGCGACTGCTACTACTACCACTACCACTACCACTACCACTACCACTACGACTACTACTACTACTACTACTACTACTACTACTACTACTACTACTACTACTACTACTACTACTACTACTGCTACTGCTACTGCTACTGCTACTACTACTACTACTACTACTACTACTGCTACTACTGCTACTGCTACTGCTACTGCTACTACTGCTACTACGGCTACTACTGCTACTGCTACTGCTACTGCTACTGCTACTGCTGCTACTGCTACTGCTACTGCTACTGCTACTGCTACTGCTACTGCTACTGCTACTGCTACTGCTACTGCTACTGCTACTGCTACTGCTGCTGCTCCTGCTCCTGCTCCTGCTCCTGCTACCACCACCACCACCACCACCTGCTGCTGCTGCGGCTCCTGCTGCAGCTGCTGCTGCGATGACGATGCCGACAAGGACTCCGACGACGCCTCTGACCTGCCGCTTCTCCTTCACAACAGATGCGACGACGATGTCATTGCTACGATAGCATCTCGAGATTGTGGGGTCGAGCGTATCTCGGTTTAGGTTCAGGAAGTGGTTCAGGAGGTTGTGGCATGCCGCAAGATATCAGCTCGCTCCCCAAGGTGCCAAAGAGCTGGAGCATCCGGTGGTACAGGCTCGAGACGTGTCAGCTCGAAGCAATAAAACCTCATTCTGGAGATTTCTAGAGCCAGAGCACGGCAAATCACAGCGTTATCATGGCAGTAAACGACATCTTCCCAACATCCTTCCTAGGAGTCGTGTGCAGCAGTGACAAAACAGTAAAAGTGTTTCTTGCACTTCTTCTATTTCTGCGACTGTGACTGCCAGAGAATATGCACACACGTGCTGTGGTTTCAATCACGATGATGGCATGACGGTGGTGCTGAGTTGAGCACCATGTGGAGGACAACATGTCAACGACACCAGTGATGTTGATGGTGATGAGTCTGATTTCGATGATGGTATATGCAGGCGAGAGCTCTGATGGAAGCATGTAGATAGTGATGATAATGGTGATGGTGGTGATGATGATAATGACGATGATGATGATGATGACGGTGCTGATGATGATGGTGGAGATGACGATGCTGATGATGGTGATGATTTTTGTTGCTGATGATGAAGGTGCTGATGACGATGCGATGCCGGCGATATCGCCACAGGTAGTCTTGATTATGGGGAGGAAACTGAGGATGATCATACAGAACCCTGTAACAGTAAAGGACGGTGCTCAAGATTTCGGAGACATAGGAGCATGCTGATGATAGTAGCGGTGAAAGCTGGTGATGATGATGGCGACTGTGCCGGCTAGACTCGGATAGAACGGTGCTGATGTGGCTGCTAGTTTATTGATGACGATGCAGGCCCTGCTTTCTGCGAACCTCCTCGTTCCTCGCTGGTCGCCCATGCGCCTCATCGTACCTGATGACGAAACACGGCAATTCCTGCAGGCAGCAGGGCTGCGGAGCAGGGTTGGTGGTTCCAGGTGTTTTGGCATTGCTCCTTAGCTCCTTCCCTTCATTGACAAGGCTTAGTGACTTAGCGTACAGAGCAAGCCCTCCTTTCTCCGTCCTGGGGGAGGGCCACGACTGCGTGCTCCCCAGGCGGATTTGCGAAGGATCGCTTTCTTCCTTCTGTTCAGCCTGCGCATGAGACATATGAATATTACATATAGGGCGCTGAACAATTTCTAGTGACAGTAGTTTCCCTCGCAATGATGATGTCGTATACCTATATTGATGGAACCCTGCTCTGGTTTTTGCAGGAGTGGATCAACCACCAGCACGCCAAGCTGTCCTGGCCAAGCAGAGCCGAGTACAACATTCAGGCGGCCGTTCAGTACATTCAATTTTGGGAGTTTCCGAGAATAGGGGACCCTAAAATGGTACCCGAAATAATAGGATCCTTATCATAAGGACCCCAAAAACTCAAAATAAGGTAACCCTAATCCAAATTTTCGGAAAGTCCCATTTTGTGTGCGGTCATCTCTGACAGCTCTCAGAAACGTGGATCTTTCGCGAACACATGCAATCCCATACAGGCAGCATCAAGATAGACCGGCAAGTTTATGCTTCACACTCCGCGAGTGAATCTCACGAGCATGTGTTTGTTGCTTGGCGGCAGAGGCTTGGCGAGAGCGCGGCAGCATTCTGCACAAGCTCGATGGTTTGTCGAAAAATGGATGTCTGCATCGTTCTGCATCCTGGTGCTGGAAGACCATCCGCATCAGGTTAGCTTCGTTGCTCCTGTACATGCGTAACTCCAAGTTGCTCTTGCGCGGTTCAAGCGTACCCGAATTGTGGCTAGTAGCACAGCAATGCTGCTGAGTGGACTGCACATGTCGAGGACGACGTAGTGGTTGCCACTGTGCTTGCAGGCCAAGTAACATAGGTCCGAAAGTGCGAGCATAACTTCCAAGCAATTGACCTAACTTCTCTGCAATGCTGGTTGCGGGCTGGTGCATGCATGGTCCGGTGGCTGTGAAGGCTTGTGGATCCCAGTCCCAGGCTCCTCGAGATCTGCGAGAAGCTGCCCCAAGTGCCCGAGCGGCCCCGGCAGCTTGGCGACTCCCAGCTCCCGTCGCCGTGTCAGTGTCCGCCTTGGCGGCCTCGGCAGTGGCGGCGCGACGAAGGGAGCGGAGAGTGGGCCGCCGTGCCCGCCCAGCTCGCGGCGAGGCCGAGCTGAGCTCGGGCCTGGGATCTTTGGAGGGCGCCAAGGCCCTGGTGACCGGGGGCTCCCGTGGCATCGGCCTGGCCACCGCTCAGCTGCTGCTCTCGCTGGGTGCGGAGGTCACCATCTGCGCTCGGGGAGAGGAGGATCTCACGGCTGCAGAGAAGCAGATGCCCCAAACGTTCCAAACCTGCCGGGCTGTGCCCGCAGATCTCTCGACGAAAGCTGGCGTTGAAGCACTGGTAGACCAACTGGGCCCGGAGCTGGATATCCTAGTAAACAACTGCGGGATCAACATCCGCAAGAGGGCGGAAGACTATACGGAGGAGGACTTCGAGCAGATCTTCAACACAAACTTCATGAGCTGTATGAGGCTCTCCAGAGCAGCACTGCCGCTGCTGCGAAAGGCGACTGGTTCTTGTAGACCCTCAAACACTGCTTAGATTTGTTGATGTCGTGATTGCCAGTTCCGTAACCTCTTACATTCAGAAGACCCTCAAGCTTGACAAGCTTGCCCTAAACCCTAAACCTGAGATCCACTTGGGAAGGCCAGCGATTCGAGCGGCAGAGCAGGTGGCGCGGCAATAGTGAATCTCACCTGTGAGTGACTGATTCGCCCAAACCCAAACCTGTCAAAACCCCTAGGAGAAGGTCACAGGGCACTCGATGTTCTCAGTAAGGAGCACGTTGAGTAATCGTTATTGGTTCGGACTCGTCGCGAGCTACTGGCCACCGCCGGCGTCGTCTAGAATCAAATCCTCAACCTCTCAATGCCCCAATCACTCATCGGTTTCAGAACAAGAAACCCTAATAACCGAGATTCATCGTTCCCAGCTGCTACGTTCGGGGCCATACAGGCTCAGCTCTGGGACCCAGATGTTCACCCAAAGGTTAGGATCATGATTGGCACCCGTAGATTAGAAGATCGCTCCAACTTCAGCAGAAAGAGAGCTGAGTGTTTGGAGACATAAGACAGAGGTTCAACACCCACGTCCGTCAACCTGGATCTTGTGTCCCTGAGCTCAGGAACGTCTCTTCGGTTGCTGGAACTGGCCATATCCCTTCAGGACCCTTAGCCAGCACTGCTAATTTGTTGCCTTGACCGCCATTGTCACCGTGACACTGCGAAGCGGGTTGCCACCATCTGCAGTCGTGATTTTTGTCACAGTCTTCTGCTGTCACCAGAGCTTTGCTGTCGTTGACCTACTGTAGGGTCCTAAATAACAACTACCAAAACTGTTTTGGGGGTTCCTTCTTCTAGAGTATACTGGGCCCCAAGACCCTATTCTAATTGTTAAAGAGGGCCCTATATTAACTATCCTGACCACAAGCCTTTCACCTGTTTCATCATGGCCCCACGGGTGATGATGAGGATGGTGCCGATGGAGGTGCTTTCGGCCGATACTCATGACGTCTAAATGCAAGAAGATGGCAGGGTCGCTAACGAGGACGAAGAGGATGATGGTGATGATGATGATGATGAACGAAGAAGATCAAAATGTCAACGCTGATGGTAACGGCGATGCTTCTGGTCTGGGAGTTTGCGCTTGTTCGTTGCCCATTCCAGTACCAAGGATTTATTCCTGTCCTTGTGTTGTGTTCTCGATGTCCATCTTGTTGTTCTTGTCGAAGACTCGTTTTGAATCAATAAGTATTCCTGGCAATCGGGACCCATGCTCTAGCGAAACCGTATGCCCAAGCACTTTGAGACCCCCACTCAGATCTCTAACCCGCCTAGGCTCCACCTTTAAACCCTCCTGGCACAGGAATGTCCTTCTACTGGCACTAGCAGTCACTAGCAGTTGGAAAAGAGCCTCAGGCTTTCCGTACGCAGCATCCAAAGCCGCCTCTTGCCCGCTCTTGGAAGTCTTTCTAGCATTCGATTCCGGGATTTTGGACTCTACGTGGGCTTCGTACACCATGGAACTATGTTTCGGGCCTTATCGTTTACTTTAAGGTTAAGGCGCAGAGATTTTGTCCAAAGCTGTAGGCGCAGAGATCTTGTCCAAAGCTGTTTAGCCATCACTGTTTTATACAGGTCGGAATGCGTACCAATTGCAATATCCGCCTTAAACCAGACTAGGACACACCCCGAGTATCGAATGCTTGTTCCCTTGACACTTGTACCGCTTGCTCGATACAGATCGCGACCTGCAATGTCCAGTCGCCAAGCCTTCTTTCTGCCCGAGGCGATGAATCAGATGACCCGGAATCTCGGCTATCGTTGCGATGTTGACTTGTGCCGATCCTTCAAGCCAGCCCACTGACAGAAGGGAATTGAGTGTATGGAACAGGGTTTAGGAGCTTTGGGCTTATGACGAGGGATCTGATGCTGCTGCGAGGAACTTGGCTGTGGAGTGGGCGCGCTTTGGAATCCGCGTGAATGCAGTGGCTCCGGGGGCCATAGCCACACCCCTCGTGGCGAAGGCAGTGTGCCGTTCAGTGCGAATGAGAAGACTGTTGTCAAGCCAATGCTCAATGCTTTGAAGGCCAATCCCATTTACATTGACGACTTCCGACAGCGCAAACCTCTCGGACGCTTGGGCGACGTGATGGAGGCGTCACCGGATCTTATGTTGGCGGGCGGGGGAAAACGGGTTCAGGGCGCAGCATCCGAAAAATTTCGAAGCTTGCATAGCCAAGTTCCATGGATCTGAAGATTTTTTCCAAGCTCAAAACTCCAATCTCCTCTGCCTGTCTTCGTGCGCTAGTTTCAAGCGTGGTGTGAGCAGGAGAAGCTTCACGTGGCCCTTCTTGCTAGCAAGAGTTCGTCGCGGGGTTTTCTGCAATCATGTTAGACAATGGTAGAGAAGAAGAAGAGAAGATGATGATGCGAATGATGGCGTTGACGATGATGACGATGATGACGATGATGACGATGACGATGGTGACGATGATGAGGAGAGTGATGATGATGATGATGAAGTTGACGAGGATGCTACTGTTGCCATGTGTTTCTGTGCTGGTGGAAGTGGTCGTGGGTGTGGTGGTGGTGCTGCTGCTGCAGCTGCTGCCAGCTGCTGCTCACTCGTTTGATTCCGAGATCCTCTCAGTGAGCATGAAAATCATCCTTACGGACATCTTGAGTAGTGGCACCATCATCCTCATCGCGAGCTACGTCGTCAAAGTCTGTGTCGCCACCATTGTCGCGGTCATCATCGAAGTAGAGAATATACATAGACTCTTCGTTCAGGCCTCACGCGATGCCCTGAATGATGCTTGCCTGCGGTGACCAGTGGCGGCCCATGTCGCAGCTTTAATTATTGATTAAAGTTTGATGGGCTCATCTATGACTGCATCGCAAACGACAGGTTCTGTGCATGACATGCTAGCCTACAGCTTCTAGGCGGTAGTTCACCCCCCACATTCACCTCATCGATACCAACAGCAAAAGCAACGACCACGAAACACAACAAAACCACTACAGCTGCTGCCAAGACAGGTTCTGGTCCTGGTCGTCGTCGATGTCGTCGGTGTCCGACAGTCGTTGTCAGCCTTTGTAGTCAGTAATCTTCCAGTTACCATGTGGATCACTTTCAGTAATTCTTGTTGGTTTCAGAACTAAGACCCCCAAGTTCAGGTGGCACGGCCCATCGCGTTCTTGGCCAGTGATGCGGCGGCCTTCATCACGGGGCAGACGCTGCTGGGCTCTCCATTGACTTTGCGCTGTTTTGTTCTTTGAAGGGTTGTGTTATTGGAATCGTATCCGGATTTTCACCCCAAGCCCCGAGACCCTTAAACCCTAAGACCTAAATCAGAAGTGATATGCTCTATGAACACGGCGTTGTGGCTTGCCGAATCGTGAGCTTCTCTCAGCGCTTCTCTTTGAGTGCACAACATCCTTGGCCCCATGTCGGAAGCTCAGGATGTGTATTCCATTAAGCTGCTTATGCTGTTACCCAGAGACTCCAATATCCCTTAAGTAAGGAATCTACCTTAAATCATATTAGGGATCCTACTATAATTTAAGGTATATTCCTTAATTAAGGGATATTGGAGTCTCCGGGTACTCAAGAAAGATGAAACGTGGTGACAATGTAGCGAATTTTGCGATAGATTTGTGCATCTGCAAGCGAACATAGCAGGCCCAGAGACGAAACTCAGAGCTGCAACAACGAAGAGAGTAGTATCGGTTAGAAGGGGCCCCCACCCTGTAATAGTGGTATAACAGGAATATAATAGGGCCCTAATATAATCCTATATAATCCTTATAGTCACTATTACAGGGTGGGGGCAGCTTCTAAAGTATCGGGCAAGAAGACCATGTGGAAGGCTGATGACTCCAGGTGTTTCCGAAAGGGTTCGTAATCTCTGCATGGTATTCCCGGATTTCCTGTATGGATCAACGCCTGCAGGCTGCATGTGGACGGCGGCTTCACAGCCACCAGCTTCAACGAAGTTCCGGACTACTGGGACGACTGAGCATCGTCTAGAGTCCGGCTCCGCGGTTTGATAGATGTCGCGCCGAACCGACTCAAGCAACCCCGGTAAAAATCCGCTGCATCCCCTAGCTCGTTTCGACCTTGTCCCGAAACCCGGCTTGGGATTTGGGACGTTGGGTTTCGCGGTGGCCCGAACAGTTGCCACTCTGCGCTCTCTTCCGAGATTCTCGTGGAACCTTTGAATCGCTAAAGAGACTGCCAAGAGCAATTCTGCCAGACTCCGCAACGACAATTTTGGAAGGTAGGACAGGTAGGCTTGTTCGGGATCGACGTTTGCCCCAATGTGCATGAATGTGTATTATAAGATCATCTCGCTTAGTCAAGGGCAGTCTGAAGTATTTTGGCGGCGCGGAGGGGTGGGAATAATGTGTCACAGTAACTCTGTGATATCGCCCCCGTAGAATTGGAGTATGATATACCAACAGTATTTTGGCGGCAGTGCTCTGCAGGGTTTTTGACGCAAAGCGAGCAGCGCGCCGCTTCTGGCTCAACAAAATGGGGGTAGCACGGGCTGCAAGAGACCTGGCCGTTTGCCAGCAGCCCATGTAGCGAGCCTTTGTCCGAAGCGGTGAGTGAAGAGAGCGGGAAGGCTAAGTGGTGGCCTTGGGCAAACTACTGCCCCAACAAGCCGAATCCCTGCAGCCCATCCCTGTCGGCTCCCTGAACCCTAAACCGTTGAGGACCATTGAATACTCCGCCCACCGCCAACCAGCTGCGCGCTCCTAGCACGCGCACTCAGAGTGACAGAAGCCATCAGCAAAACGCTGCTTTGGCCCGTCTCACTTCCTTGGCTCAGGCCGGGTGGGGTTCCAAGCTCAGAGTGTTTCGGACTTCTAGCATAGAATTCTAGATTCTTGTATTATGTCATCGTATGTTATAACTAGACGATCGTACATTCTAGTATGTTATTACTGCTAGGGCTCTCAATTCCGAACACCTCGAACATGCGTCTGATGCCAGGTAGCCGCTGGGTTCATGGCTCCGAGCAAGCCGCCCGATACCCAGATGTCAAGGATGCTGCGCGGATGCGTAAGGTATAAGGAGTATAAGGAGTTCCCGTAGGATGTGTAGAGGGACGAGGAAAAGATGCCCAAGTCTTTTTTCATCTTGTGGAGTTTCACACTCCACCGTCTGCCTGATGTGTTCCAAAATTTGGAGCCTATGTCTTAACGTGGCCAAAGCCTGCCGGGAGTTCCGGAAGAGCCCGGGTCACCATGGCTGAGGGATGTTCCCGGAAATCCTCTACACCTGCCCTCCATGGCCTGTAGCCTAGACCCTGGTGGCTCGAACATCTTCTGTTCCCTCAAACTCAGAGTTGTGGCGTCGGCTTCGTCAGGTGCCGATTGCCTGGTTCAATCCCCCAGAATCGCAACAACCCGGAGAACCCCGGCGCACCCCACCTCCCTGGAAGAGCCCAGGTCCAAGGGGAGCAAGGACCGGGCACGTGGGTGTTGATGGCCTTAGGGTTAAGGGTTTAGGGGCCTTAACTGCCATGCTGGTATGAATGTGAAAACGATATGTGTGTGTGTGGGTGGGTAAGCATGCACATATAGATATGCATACTTTCTAGGTTCGTGTGCGTATGTGCAGTCAACCTGTTCGCTATTCTGCACCCGACTTCTTGATGTTGGAAATTCAGATGTGTATGTATGCAGCTTGAAT
This sequence comes from Symbiodinium sp. CCMP2592, assembly GCA_905221615.1. Taxonomy (NCBI): domain Eukaryota; class Dinophyceae; order Suessiales; family Symbiodiniaceae; genus Symbiodinium; species Symbiodinium sp. CCMP2592. The sequence continues at coordinate 61,044 of CAJNDT010000036.1, read as the reverse complement.
TCGTGCACGCAGGTATATAAAAGGCATGCTCTTCCATGGAAGCTGTTTTACGTAGTTGCGTGGTCATAACAGGCTTGGCACGACTGCAACAGCAACCACTGCCAACAATCGCAGCACAAGAAACAGGGAGCATTCTCATCACGCGTAATTGCAACCCCAACCATCATACTGGTAACCAGCATGGAAAAGGCCATGACCACTATCATGATGATGGGTCATGGCCACGGCTGTGTTCGCCGCAGCAGCCAGAGTGTTCTAACCACGTGAAAAAAAGACAACGCAAGCATGAGCAGCGAAAATGACACATGCAACCATGCTACTCCCAGCCGGGATGATCACCACCTCCCCTGTGTCCCGGGGTTCCTTAATCTACAAAGCCTAAAGTTCTAAAGCTTCACCCCTCCGCTTTTTTTGGAGGAGACGCCCAAGGAGACAGACAAGGCTGGGGACTCCGACAGTCGCTCAGGGGCCTAGGACTTTGTGGATCTGTGGTTGTAGCTTTTTCGGGTTTTGGGGGGACACTGCTTGGCAGATGCAGCAACAAAGCATCCCAGCAGACCACGACATGAAGAGTGCTGTTGGATCCTCCCCTCCCTCCTCGGGCAGCTCTGGTGCAACGTCCTCCAGTAGCAGCCGAAATCTGTGCTACGTGTAATTGTAGTACTGCTTTCGCACAGCCGCAATACACCTCCGGAGCCTTGCTCCCATGCCCGTGGTGAAAGTCGTGAGACTTGAAAAGAACTATTGCCGCCAGGGCAGCCAGAAGCGAAGCGCGAGCCGGGCACTAAGAGTTGGAGAGTGTGGAGCGCGCTTTTGCAGAGTGGCGTCACGTCGTCATCTATTTGTGAGCCGTTGTTTGCTGCACGACTTTGGGGTCATTGCTACAAAGCCCCTTCAGTATCAACAGCACCTTTTCGAGAAGGGCGTGCGACATGCAATGCTTGAGTCTTATAGTGTCTTGAGTCCCTTGCCTCGCCAAGGCTTCAAGCCGCTGCTCGCGGCAAAGATAGTCGAAGTACGCGATACGTCTGAGGCTCGATTGAG
>CAJNDT010000036.1:0-55000 GCA_905221615.1 Symbiodinium sp. CCMP2592 | reverse complement strand
CTCGAAAGCGGGTCAGTTTGGAAGCTCGGAAGTTCAGGGCGCAAGACACCCAACCCGAAGATTGAAAGAGCCCTGGTTCTCGAAGGGTCGCAAGGGTTTCTAACAACCCATGAGCCGAGGAGCATCACATCATGGTCTCCCGGATGAATGATGAGGCTGGGGCTTTCGGTCAGTTTAGGGCCCCTAAACCCTAAACCGCTTGGGGTTCAGAGATCGGGGTCTAGTTTGTAAAGGTCCCGCGTTTCGCACATGCTCGCTGCTTCCGTACTTGTCTCTGTGAACCCTCAGCAGTCAACCGCAAAGGCCGGGGAAAAAGCTTCAATCTTGTAACCCAAATATCTCAAAGCACAACAAAAACCCCAGGTCCAAAGTGGAGTCCGGGAGTACTTTGACAAGCCGAAAGCCAAGGAAGGCACTGGCGACAACTCCTTACTTAAGTTGGGACAGGCTACCTAAGGTGTGGGTTTCGGATGTTTCGGGTTTGCTAGGATGTTGAGGCGTAGAGTCTTGATGTCGTCAGGATGGTTCAGAGTTCAAGCTCTGATTCTGAGGGGGCTTGCAGACTGGAGCAAGCGTTGATTCAGTTGGCGAAAGACCCCTGAAGCCCTTTCGTATCATCGCTTCTCTTCTACCGTGTTGAACTTTCTCTGAGTTCTTTCAGATTCATGAATACCGTCGCAGTGGTTCTCCCCTCGAACCATGGAACCCCGGAATGCAGCGTACTTGAGCCGCAAGGCGAAGGGATTCCTCGGATGAGGGAGCGCTACGCCGGCGCTCTCAGAAGAAAAGAGGAGGGTTTGGCTTTTCCGAGTTCCGGCATTTCGGGCAGAGGGCCTCGGAAGGGTTTCCGGGATACAGCCAGAGCCAGGACGTCATGCTTTCGGAGCAGTGTCGAGTCGTGTTCCTGCTCAGCCCCTGGGCCCATCAGGTGCTGTGATGGTGACACTAAGGCAGGACGCCAGCCCTTGTCGTCCTGTACGCTGCTCCTGCTCCTGCTCCTGCTGCTGCTGGTGCTGCTGCTACTGCTACTGCTACTGCTCCTGCTGCTGCTGCTGCTACTGCTGCTGCTGCTGCCAATAAAAGTGATAACAACAAGAAGAGTGAGTAATAGTAATCATAAGCACAGTAATCAACATGATGATCGCAATCATTATCACAATCATGGCAAAGATACTATTGTCATCATTTGTAGTATTGCGACGAATAATGCAGTATATAGCACGGCATCAGTAGTTACAGGCTCCACAGCATGCTGCGCACCCAAGGCCATGAGCGACCGTCAGTTGAAGCCTGCAGCCCAGATCCTTTCGAGGTTCGGTCTTGATTACATGGGGGTTTCCGAAACTTAGGGGTACCTTATTTTGGGACCCTTAGAATTTATGGATCCTACTATTTAGGGTACCATATTAGGGTCCCCTATGTTCGGAGACTCCCAAAGGAGGATCTCAGTCCCAGCCTCGGGCCTCGCCTTCGGTGGGTGGAGCTACCGATTTCAGGGTCTGCGGCTGCTGGGCTCAGAGAGCAGTGGGGGTTCGGACTGGTGTACTAGTATGGTTTTATCTAGTTCCGGGGTTCCTTTTTTTGATGGCTGCTCCATACCCCGAAGCCCCTATTCTGATTTGTCAAGGGCCCCATGTTACGTTCAGAAAGAAACTTCTTCTCTCCTTCCCCTTAAACACCCTCGGTGTGCAAGCGACCTAGATACTGTGCCTGGCACATGGAGGCTTGCCCGGCCTCGCGCTTGTTTCAGACATTGTGTTTATCGCAGATGGAAGTAGAAGAGCAAAGCCCGGTGAGAGCTGACTAGTAATTATAGGGTAATATCCCCCAAACCGCTACTCTAATTAGTAATTCAGGCCGCTACAGTAGTGCGCTTCTCATGTTCCTCTTGGCCGGGAGCAGGGCTGGTTCTGCTCAGGTGGCACGACGAGCCTGGGAAACTTGGGCAAATGCGCCGGACGCTGCTTGGGGCTGAGCCGCTGTAGCTCCCAAGTATGCAGTAGCATAGCCGGACAGCTTTCAAAGTATTTTTGCTTCGGGCAGCGCCTCTTGACTGCGATATTCGGACACTGCATGTTCACTTGGGCTGCGTCCGAAAACCCTGTCTTGTCTTTAGTAGGCGCTGAATCTTAACATGGTAAATGGTGCCGAAATGCCGCGTGCCGCGAGGTCTGCGCAAGCTTGCTGCAAGGAAGCACAAGGTTTAATGCTACGACAGCTAGCGCATCAACCAAGACTTCTCTTCCAGCGACACGGACCTTTGGGATGCAGGATCCCCTATGCGGAAGCCAGGCACGGCAGAGCTTTGGAATATCCCAAGATGCCGTCAGCTGGTTTGCCTTTCGGGCCAGGAGGTTCAAAAAACACGCGGATCCCTGGTTCAAGGTGTCACCCGGAACCCCGAGTCAAACCCAGGGATCGGCGTGTATTTTTTTTTGGGGGGGGGGATCCCCTGAATCATAAACATTATAAACATTGAAAAACCCTAAACCCTGAACCCTGGAGACTTTCCAGAGGTTCGACAACGTCGGTCCCGTGAATTTGGGCGGCTGCAAGGAGCAGCAGTGCCCTGGCTCTGCTCGAGGATTTCTGGTTTCTGGGGTCTAACGTGTGGGGGTTTGGGGTCTCCGGGTTGCAGATTTGAGGGTTGGGGTATTTATGGTTTGCCAGTTAGGGTTTTGGGCTTACGGGCTGACACTGCAGGGTGTTTCGTTGACACCGGCTCTTTGTGCTGTTCCGGCCCCGTGTTTCTCCCTTCCAACCCTGCAGTTTTTGGCCATCCACCACTCTGAAAGATCCCCACCACGAAGTGCCTGGCCGGTATCGTTTCCTGCGGGCTCTGATCCGACCAGAGTAGCTGGGCCGTTAGCCTTCAGCTTTGGGGTTCCTGGAATCCATAAGTCGGCCATAAGCTTGGTTCATGCGGCGCCTCCCTCCAGTATCTCTTACTCATATGGAATTACTAGAGGGTTCCTTATTAGAATTATGGTATAATGGCCCCAAAACCCTATTCTAATCATTAAGGCCCCCATATCATAGCTTTCGAGATTCAACTTCTGAGTCTCCGAAGTGACCATTGCTTCACTCGTCGTCTGTCACAGCTGGAATCTGCATTTCAACTGCCCGATCCGAAGGGGCCGGGTTGTCTTCGTCGCTTGGGATCCCGCCAGGCTTCCTTCCTACTGGCGGAACGTGAAGGTGCCGCGGCCTGTTTTGGTGTGGAAGTTCATCCGGTTTGGGCGGTTTTGGGAGCCTCTCCGCAGAAAGCATCCGATGCAAAGACGAGACGTTGTACATGGGCTCGCCGAGGACTGGAGTAGCTTCAGCACCCCGGCCATGCCTACTATTGCGCTTCGCGGCAAGTGCGGGGCACAGTCTCTTGCTTGGGTTCGGGGATTTGTAACATCCGCAGCTTCAAAGCGACCTCAACGAGGAATCAAGCCCCCTAAACCCTAAACCCCTAAATCCCTAAACCCCGAAACCCTAAACCCCTAAACCCCTAAACCCTAAACCCCTAAACCCTAAACCCCTAAACCCTAAACCCTCTGCTTTCACAGTCCGAGCTCTTGACCGCCTGAAGGAACCCGCCTCCTGGACAGCCGCCTCCCGGATTTGCTGGGAGCCCTATGGTGGTGGTCTTGCTCCTGCTTCTCAAGGTTTAGGGTTCCGTTGAAGGGGATTATAATGGCTCCCTTTATTTAAAGGGGATTATAAGGGTTCCCTTTATTTAAAGGGGATTATAAGGGTTTCTTTCAGAGCCCCGGAAGGAAGGGGCTGTTCTTCACCTGTAATTCGGGGGATGAAGGTTTCGGCATTTCTTTGGAGCAAACAGTCCCCACCTGCTGTGTCCCAAGCAGGGCCAATCTTTCCGTTTTGTCTGAATGCTGGTCAGCATCGTGGATGTCTGTTCGGAAGCCCTTTCATGCTCCGTCTATGAAACGATGATGACACTGAATGAAGTCAACCTTAAACCTCAAACCCGTACCCTCAAAGCCCTTGTTCCCTGAAGGTGCCAAGCAAACCTCACAGGGATATGAGGGAGTTTCCGAAAATATGGGACCCCAATATAGTACTCTAAATAGTATGATCCTTATTATAAGGACACCAAAACAAGGTACCCCTTATTTCATGAAGTTTGTCACTCACTGTGTTCGAAGAGCCCAAGGACCGCCGTACCCTCTTCCAAGCTTTGGCCAACACGCCAGCAGCTGAATCTGCCGCGTGAAAGCCCTAGCTGCAGCTGTCCGGTGCATGCTTACACTGCTCTTGTTTGCATTCGTGTGGTGAGTGCACTGCTGATGACGATGGTGAGACAGGCGCACAGTGCATGAAGAGGTCGCTGCCGATGTTGCGTGCTTGGCGGTACCATGTTGCCGCCTCTCTCCGTGTGGGTGTCGCTCGTGGGGGACAGTTCTGGTCACTGGTTCAATGTTCCGAAGTAGCATGTGGGTGAGACCACGGGTATGCAATTAGTGCCTTCGGGCCCGCAACTATTGTTAAGTGCAAACTGAGCCATGAAACCGATAGCAGATGATAGCCGGACAGGCGGGATCCTAAGCCGATAGGTGGCAGGTCTTCAGATCCAAATCCATGCCTGTGCTGCTCCCGGCTCCCGGTCCGAAACACCTTCTGGCAGATTCTGCATGTCTGAGGCGCAAGCATGCGTGGAATGACCGAGTTTACATTGTGGGGTTGGGGGCAGCTCAGCAGCTGGAAAAACCGCAAAATCAACACAGGTACCTGTGTGGTAGTTGATCTATAAAGGTACTTCAGGCATAGAGTATCAACTACACGAAAGGCCGCGCCTTCGCGAAAGTGACGGTGTTGCGAAAGTAAGGTGTTCTCACAAGAAGAAGGTCATTCCGGGATAAATTTCAGATCAACGGCCGTGTATACCCATGGAGACTACAGAACGAACGGACCGCGACAAGAACTACGCGACAATGTGCTCCCGCCCCGCTCTATCACTTGTCTCTCCATCTTTGCTTCTGGACTTCCAGCGGTGACAGTGTCATTTGTGGTGCTGCTGTTTATTTGCGACGTCACACACTTAGAACTCAACACACGGCTGCGTAAGGCTTCAAAGCAAAGACCCATAGCCCAAGCAAAGCCCGTGTTTGCGTTGCGCCCCTCCGCCGACTACGCACTGCTCGCTTGCAAGGTTTTGGCGGGACTGGGCTGGAACCTGAGCCAAGGAATCGGTCATGTTCTGTTAGATGTAGTAGTAGGTAGTCGTTATCGCAGTCGTTGGCATGGCTGTTCTAGCTCCACGGTCAGTTTATTGCATTTGGCATTGCTCTTGAGTCGATCTCGCGGCAGCTCCGATTTTACTTCTGCAACATGCTACTAGACTCACTAGACTTTCCTGGCGCTAGTTCCTTTCGTTTCGAGTTGCGATTGCTGACCTTGCTCTCGCGTCGTCACTTTGCTTTGCGCAAATACTAGTTATTTCAACAACATCGAGTCGGTGACGTTGTCACCATCGTTGTCATGATCGCACGTTGTTTGGGATTCAGCCCCCATACTCTCCGAGTAGTAACCGAGTTCAGGTGCGCAGTCTGCCTAACAAGGGGCGCCTTAAGATCCGTATTGCCCAGCGTTCCCGAATTTATTTCCAGTTTGGAAACCTGCAAAAGCCTAGTCTAACTAGTAAAGCAGCGAAACTAGATGGGTTCTCGGATGGGCAACTTTGGCAGGGAAACTTGGGGACATTCGTCATGTTGATAGCATAAGAAAGGTTTGTAAGACGAGAAGATCTAGAAACATATCCTAACAGTATGATATGACAGTACTCTTGATGGAGCCTGATAACGTTGTTGCAATGCCTCTAAATCCCAAACTGGGATTTGTTAGGCTAGAAACTAGCAGCAAGCACACAATGAGAGTTGGGGCCAATCTACATTTTTGCTCGAGGTATCCTCACATTACTTTCGCAGTATAGCTCGCACAGAATGTGAACGCAGTTCTTAAAGGTAGTCAGGTAGTGCTTACTTGCTACACACTTCTTAGAAAGATAGTCGTTGCAATTGCAGTGAAGCATTGGTTCTGGTTCAGCTGCTGCTATTTATGCATTGTGTTTGTTTCGCTGTTGTTCCTATCTTTGCTATTATTGCTATCTGAGAGTGTCTCCGTTCACCCACGCATCAACATCGCCCAGGCAGAGCGCAGCGTCCGGCACGTGGAGGCGATTGGCACCCTACCAAACCCTCAATCCTGTGAGCCTAAGCCCTATAATAGGGTTATACGGGACGGGTTATCCGAAAACCCCCTAAAATCCCTTGTAGCTCTCATCGGCACTATAGGCCCTGTAGGCCCTGCAAGCTTTAAGCCCTCAGCTGCATGCATGGCACGAACATGGGGTGACCAGTCATTGTTGGGTGTAGTTTTCCGAAGGGCAACAGTTCTTTCATGTGTTGGTACTTTGCCAAACAGCCTCTGTGAGCAGGCAGATGTCACCTCGCCCAAGAGGACCAGGTTCGGCGAGGGTCTGTCCCGATGCCTGGCTCAACTTTGAAATCTCCTCAGCGCGAAATTTGCCGTAGGACTGACATTGGGACCTCAGAGAATGCAGGTCGCAAGCCCTGAAAACAGATCAGTATACCATAATCTACCCCAAACTCAAACCCTCTTGAGTGAGGCCTCTGCCTCGTTCCCGCAGCAGGTGGGATGACTCCTGGCAGATGTCCTGGTCGAAGGCTCCAAGAGCTATGGTGGTTACGAACATCCGAAGCTTCTGATTTTGTATCCTGCTTTAAAGAGAACATATGGCCTCCGAAGCAGGGCGTAGTTTAGGGCAGTGTTGCTGTCGATGGCGAGCCTCGAGATTCAGGGTGAAGTTCTGTTTGCCAAATGCTCTGAAGATGAAAGTGACCCTAACGACAGCAGCCACTATTAATATAGGGGCATGAATAAACCCATACTATTTCGGCGGTTCCTCATCATATTATAGTATAATGGGCCCGAAGACCCTGTTCTAACTATTAAGTCTTTAATTACAGTGATTAAGGATAGAACGGGTGCTTGCGGTGACGGTGTGGCGTCTCGGGCTCTGGCGGGAGAGCGAGGCCCATCCTCCCCTAGCTGCATTGGCTGCGGATCCGCCGCCCTACCTTTCATTATACCTATAATACAATGGGCCCCAAAACCCTGCACACTGGAAGCTCACCATGGCAGTGGCGCTGTGGAGGGCTGAATGACTTTAGACGAACCCAGAGGTCGTGCCGCAAGACGGCAGGGGGAACGGGCGGCCCTAAGACCTTGACTTCCCTTTTCGGTCCACGGTTGCCGGCCTTGCACAGCATGGAGCCGAAGCTTTTGCTTTTTGTTCCCACCTTCGCTCCAAATTCGTTCGGCTAGATTCGGCTAGATCTTTGACCAAGACTCATGCAAGAGGCATAGTACAAGGAATTGTGATCAATACAGCAATAGCAGCTTCAATAACAGTAGTCTTAAGGATAATGGTAGTGACAAGAATGATAACTACGGCATGTCGCTCCAGTGCGGTTGCCCAATATTGCTCTGGCAGGGCAACGACCAGATGAACTGGTGCCACCTGCGATCTTAAGCGGGCAAGGTTTATAGAGGGGCCTGAATCGTTAAAGGTCTTGGGGTACACTAGAATTTTTTACTGTCTAATGCTCCTGTCAGTCTACTATATATCCGCCAGGGAACCAGCTAGCGCTGACGCTGACAGAATCCGTTGTTCCATTCTTGTAGATTGCCGCACCCTCAAGGCAAGCCTCTGGTTCACGACCACGGTTCCCAGCTTTCAATCCGCCTAGTCTTTGTTGCAGCTTTCTGCTGGGCGGCCAGAGGGACGAAGGATTAGGGAGACCAGGGAGACGCCAGGCCTCGTCAAGTCGTACTGATATTTATATCGAATTGCTGTTGCTAGTACTGGTAGTCTTGTTGGTGTCCTACTAGTTAGTACTAATACTCGGTATTAATATCATGATCTGTTCTTCGGATCAAGAAGTGCTTCCTAAGCCAGGCGGTGCCGCGAGTATTTCTCCGTGCCTGATGGAGGTGGGGTTCATCAGACGCAAAGAGAATAGCTGATGACGGCACTGCCATGTCAAAAAAGAGAATGGCTGTTTTGCAAGCTCTTTGCTGAGATATGTTCACAATTTGGATATTTCATTTCTTATCAGTCTCCTCGAGCATATTTGCAGCCCCATCCGATGCTCGACGAAGTGGATGGAAGAATCAGTACGTCGCAGCCATTCAACTGTATTAGACCGCGGAGACTTTATCCACCTTTAGACAAGAGCCTATTCTAGCTGCAGTTGGGTTGCTAGAAACTCTAAACCCTAAACGAAGACCCCACCCCCTTTCCAACAAAATAAAGTCGTGTGCTAGGGTTTAGACCTTGAACCCTCAACTTCTTCGTGAGAGGCACGGGTCGCTCGATGCCAAGCCCGACCAGCCCGGGCACGCTAAAGCATCCCTTTGCCGGGAGCCCTGGCTCCGCCACAAGCAGAAAGTTCTGATGGATTACTACTATACTACTTTGTAGAAAAGGAGTAACGTAGTAAAGCAGTAGACAGATGAAGAAATTAACAGCAGCTCTGTATAGTCAATGTCACAGCACGTGTTGAAAGAGCAGGTGAAGGAAGCACTGTGTATCAGCAAGGCATAGCATAGCAGTACCTGAGGATTTCGCATAGTATCTATCCATTATCCATCTATCCATCCATCTACCTATCTATTTATCTACCAATCCATTTGTCTTTGAACCTATTCTCTAACATAGGGGACTGAGTAATTAGTGATAGTATTCCCCTGCAGACCCCGCACTTTCAAATAATCATACGATCAGATACACTAAAGCCTATTCAGAAACACTTCTGCCGTGCCCATTGAGGCGGCTACTCTTCAGGAGAACTTGGCAGCAATGAACCTCTCAGACGAGAACACGCCGTAGACTGCATGAAGTCGGGTCACAAAATTGAAAGACTGCGGGCGGTTGCGTCTTGCCTTAAGCTGACGGCTTCACAGCTTGCAGCGAAAATGCATAGGCCAGGATTCTTAAGAAGCGCCACTTTACTGGGCTCATGCTTGTCGGGCTTGTCTCGGAACCCGCATTGGCCGCGAGGCGTGCGGATCTTCATGACATGTCATGACTGAAAGTGGAGGCCGTGAGAAATCAAACCTAACTTCTGGTGCAAGTTTTTCGAAGTAGCTCAGCATGAGGACGTGTTAGAGGCAGCGCGGGATACACTCCTGGATTCGCAGTCCCGAAGGCAACAGGCTGCCAGTGCCAAATCCTTCCTGCTCTGATGTTGCGCTTGAAACTAAACGCCAAGTGGAAGATCAATTCAAGTGAAGTGAAGTGCAGTCGCCTAATCAAGCCTGCCAGGAACCGAACAGCACCGCATGTGCCACACCTTTGTCACAGATCGTCATAGACCTCCACTGCTTGATGACTAAGCAAGCTTTGTCCACGCCACATTTACCTTCTCCATTTTCGTCGCCGTCGCCATGGGCGCTAAAAAGTATTGTCTTTGTTATCGGTGCCAAAAACCATGCACATTGCCAGAAGGCACGATTAAGCACAAATCCACCAGCAGAGTGCTGAGAAACCAGTCCGCTCACTAGCACTAGGGCATATGATTCTGGATGGCGAAGATGTTTCGCGTTTTAAAATTGTTGTAATTATTTTGTTTTGGAGTAAGACTTTGAGGCAAAGTCGTCGTCAAGTGTGAGAATTCTGGCTCGGGTTGGTGTGCTGTGTAGAGTCGTGCAGTGATGCGAAGGCGATTCCATCATTCGCTCGGGTTCTGTTGCGAACTGGTGTTCTCAATACACATACTAAGGTCGACCATTTGTGTGTGTGTCCATCTCCGCAAGAGCTGCCGTTACTGAACAGCTTGACCGGAATTCTTTCGAGCGACTTCTCCACGTTTTGCGCAGCCGCATCGCTTGTTCTGCCAGTGTCAGACGGACCATTACTACTATTACTACCATCACTATTATATACTACTACTATTATTACTATTACTACTATTATACTATTGTTACTACTATGAGATCAGATTGGCAATAACCTTGAGGCGCCGCTTACAAGCCAGGCCAAGCTTCCAGCTCAAGGCATAGTCATGAACCATATTATTATTATTATTATCGTTTATTAATTATTATTAGGTCATAGCTGTATCCCCTTTTTAACGGTAGTCTTAATCATCATAAGGGCACAGCATAGTGTTATACAATTTGTGCTCAGTGCTATGGCCATGGAGGACTTGGCGCAAGTCAGTTTCGTGACCCATGGCTGATTCTGTTTTCGTTCCTCCGAGTGGATATCGTGGACTCCTTCACACCAGTTCGTGGGCCGTAATGGCTTTCCAAGAAGGGATTCTGGGCAGAAAGAAAGAGTTGAAACTTGCCAGTGTGCCGTCTGAGGAACGAGGATTTCCTTCGGAAGCATGGCTTGAGCACTTCCAACGTGTGGCTTGGCTGGCTTGTCATTGGGGGTCCTTCGATCGGGTGTAGTTGTTTTGCAAGTGGCAAGGTCGGCCCGGGGGTGTCGCGCTAGCTTACGAATCTCGTCGGTGGCAACATGCAGCCGCACGAGAGACCTCAAAGCCTGTTTGTGCTTGCAGCCGCGAGATTTCAGGAGAAACATAAGAGGCGTTGCTTGGCAAAGGAAGGTGGGTTGTCGTTTTCCGTGTTGTCTTCGAACTCCAGTGATGGCACGTGCATTCCTGCAACAAAAACGACATGTTGGGCGCTTTGATTCATGATTCATGATGCTTCAGTTTGCGCGAAGCCAGGGAGTGTGCTGGGCCCGTGTAGTTTCCATGCGGCCGACACCGAAACTCAGAGTGCTGCAACGAAATCCTTCGTCCCAAATCGAACCACCAAGCTTCAAATCCTCGAAGGAAACGGTCGTAGAGCATGAGGCTCCACATGCAAAGCATGCCAGAACGCGCCGGATTCTTCAATTGTGCATGTTGATAGCAACTGGGAAATCAATTCTTGCGGTGTCATAAGCTAGAGACGCTTTAGTGACAAGAGCACCATCGCTCCTAGCTCCGTGCACGTAGGTTGGACTACTTCTACACCTCGCCTTTCTACCTCCGTTGTGGCGGCCCGGAGTCAATAAATGAGCGCCGGCGACGTGGTCAGCGGGTCGAGGTGTCGTGGAGTTTGGGCTTGTCGCGTGTGGGTTTCGGGCTTGTCGGCGAAGAAGATTGAGATGTTGGCCGTCGAATTAAGAGGGGTTTTGAGATGCAGGGTGTCTGGCCGCAAAAGATCCACATTCCTGCACCTGCCACGACCCTTGTCAATGTGGCGCCTTCATTCCGTGCATGACCCATCATGCATGTGTGTCCCAGCGTAGTCCATGTAAACATGCATCTTTACATACTCTTCAGCACCTTGGAAGCTCCGAAGTGTGCAAATGTGGATTACCATACAAAGGTTATTCAAGATGTGCCGAGAGTGCTCTGCCGGCACATACTAGAGCGCAAGATTATTCATCTACCACGTTTTCCGTAGCATGTGGAATAGGCGCCCAATGCCGGAATCTGGTACTCGAAATCAATACCTTCAATCATGGACCTACTACCCACGTGTTATCGGAAGAACCGGGAAACAACGGTATCTACCAGTATCTACAGTGTTGTTGCGGCTTGCAGTTGGGCAGTGAGCATGCTAGCGACCCTGGAGGGGCCCAACATCGGGCACAAGGGTCCAAATGATGCTCTGCTCAGGGCTTAGGGTGGTTTTAGGGTCTACGTGGTCGTCACTGAGTCACATTCGGCCACGTCCGGGATGGAGGTTAAGGTCCATGGCAAACAAGTAGCCAAATGCGGTGCGTTTTTTTTTTTTTCACGTCAATGTTCTTTCTGAACAGCCTTGCAAAAAACAGCGGACAGGCTGCCACCACCGGGATCGAGTTTGTCGTGGCTGGGGCCAATGCAGATGCCAGGGGAGGCGGGGTGCGGCGATGAACCCCCGAAGGCAGCAGCCTTTACATTGTGCCCGATATGATCGTTATGAGAGTGCTTGTGCGCTTGTTTTTGTAGTTACTGTAATAGGGACAGCAGTCGGCCACTTGTGGTGAGTCGTCGTCGTAGTGGTGGTGGTAGTAGCAGTAGCAGTAGCAGCAGCAGCAGCAGCAGCAGCAGCAGTAGCAGTGGCAGTGGCAGTGTTGCAGTGTTGCAGTGTTGCAGTGTTGCAGTGTTGCAGTGTTGCAGTGTTGCAGTGTTGCAGTGTGGCAGTGGCAGTGGCAGTGGCAGTGGCAGTAGTAGTAGCAGTAGTAGTACTATAGTAGTATTAGTAGTAGTAGTAGTAGTAGTAGTAGTTGTTGTTGTTGATGTTGTTGTGGTAGTAGTCGTAGTAGTAGCAGCAGTAGTAGTAGCAGTAGGAGGGAGGACGAGGAGGAGCGAGCGGAGGAGTAGGAGTGGGAGCAGGGGCAGGGGTAAGAGTAGGAGCACTCTTCACCACTCAACGCTCGTAGCACGCTCAAGACACAAATGCTCGCCACAAACCAGTATAAGGCGCCACCAACACAGCAAGACTGACATAGATAGTGCACCGCCTCCAAAACCTGCTCAGCCACATATCACTGCCGGGAGGATGAAGACGTCTGCACTGAATGTGTTGCACGCGCAGTTGCCAGTGCGTGCACTCCGAGTTTGAAAAACCAGGCTAGGACTCTACACAGAGGTGTTCTATTTTCGCTCGTTCACTATAGCTGTCTTTAGCCGCCACGCCTTCATGAGGCTTTATCTTCCGAGTGAAAGAGAACTGCAACCGAAATAGTCGTGCCAACATCTACGTGCATGATCGGAAAACTACAGAGCGATGACCTAGTGTCAAGGGAGATGATGAGGCACTGTAGGATTTTGCATACAGGCTGCTTCTGCTTCTGTGATTGCTAATTACTAGGAACAGTCATGATCAGAAAAGCAAGACCAGCAAAGACAATACTTGACCCTGGTGTTTGTTTTACAGAACTTGTCTCATGTCTCGTCTGTGTCTTCCCCGTGGAAGATTACAGGCATCATCAGCATCTCCATCCACATGCTCACTTGGCATATCTTGGCAAGTCTTGTCATCATCGTCATCATCATCGCCACCAACACCAACCGTCGATCTTATCACCACAAACCAGTATAGGTATCCCTAACAACATCAGCAGCATTATATAGGGGCAAAATTATTACCAATACTATTCTGGGGTTCCTTATTATTCTAACTACAGTATAGTTTGCCCCAAAACCCTATTCGAACCATTAAGGCCCCTATATCATCATATCCCGATCCGCAGGCATCCTCGCGACCTCGATCTTTGTCTTGCAGCGCGTGCTCCGGCGAGCGGGAGAGTCCGCCACCCCGCAGGAGAAGATGTGATTTTTGAACCCATTATGCCCTCACACTTCAAGATTAGGTTCTTTTCTTGCGCCTGAGCAGGGACAAGGGCATGCAAGTCATGCACATGCGATTGGCAAGCCGTTGTGAACCTGTTCAACAATAAGGCTTGAATACGGTAGGAAGTAAGCGGTTGTCAACTGCTGCAAGGATGCCTTCTATGTCTTGGCAGGCACGGCTTGTTCGAAATTTGGTTGTGCAGCCCGCATAGGGTTGTGCTAGTCGGAGACCTGCGGCTCTTGTGTGGGCAAGGCGCGGAAGGCTTTCGGATATGCTGTGCTCAGAGACCAAATCATGGTAGAGATGATGAAGGTCAGGACATGTCGGGAGATAGCGAAAACCTGACGATGATGTTGTTGTCTGTTGTTGTGGTTGTTGTGGTCGTCGTCGTTAATGCTAGACAGTTCTTCTCGTGGTGGGGATGATGATGTTGCGAATCATGATGATGACGATGATGATGACGACGATGACCGTTACGGTGATGACGATGATCACGTGTCTGTTGATCGTGACGGTGACCAGAGGTTGTTGATGATGTTACTGGTTATGAGAATAGTGGCAAGAGTTTCACAACCGCCACCGAGCCACAAGCAAATTATTGCAAGAACATGCCAGCTGGGAGCAAGATATCGTCGTCATCGTCATCACCATCATCACCATCACATCGTCATCATCGTCCTCATCGTCTTCATCATCTTCATCACCGTCATCATTATCACCATCATCATCGTCATCATAATCATCTTCATCACCGTCATCATCGCCAGCAGTACGCTATCATCACCATCGTCGTCGTCATCTTCAACATCATCAACATCATCAGTATCTTCAGTATCATCAACATCATGAACACCACCATCACCATCATGACCGTCATCGTCATCACCGTCATGATTAACATCAACACTATCACCATTAACGGAGCTATATGCATCGTCAGCAGTGGCAGCCTCACTGCCGTCATCAACATCTTCCTCCTTCTGATCATCATCGTCATCATCATCCTCCTCGTCCAGATCATCATCATCATCATCATCGTCGTCAGCATCATCTTCTTCTGTAGCAGCACCTCGCCACCAGCATCAGCAGCATCACCTGCATGTTGGTTTTCTTCATCAGATAGCATGTGTCATTCTGCGGGGTTGCGTCGATGTTCGTGGTTTGGTGATGATGACGTTGAGAATTATTGACTATCATGGCGGCTGCGATGACAGTCACCATGGCGATGCCTCGTTCTTTCCATTCCAGCAACGACCTGTAGTTGCCGCTGCTCCTCTGATGCTGCTACCTCCATTGCCGGCAACCAGTGCCACCACAACACCGTCACGACCGAGTTTGTAAAACGTCTGCGTGAAGAGACACTCTCAATACAGTGTGCGGAACCGACAGGTGCTCTAATCAGTCTCCAACATCTGGGAATCTGCGAGGGGTGCTGAGCACGCAGATGCACTGTGCGTGTGCTGATGTTCCATCTCTTCTAGATGCCAAAGAAGACATAAATGTCATATGCATAATACATAACAACATAATATATTGTTTATGTGTATGTGTGTATATATATATATATATACACGCATGGATATGGGCTGCACCCCAGACCTGCAAAGTCAAAGATGCCTCGCAGGCACAATCTACAAGGCTCCCTCTCTGGTAGACATCTTCGATGGAGCCCTTTGCCAGTCGGCGCGGGCAGCCAGCAGCACCTTCCCTTAAGGGCTCCTTTTAAGGGGTGTAGGGTTCCTTTTGAGGGTTCTATAAGGGTTTAGGGCTCCTTCCGTTTGACGGATGAATGGTTTGACGTTGTGCTTTCGTCTCAGGGTCCGGAGCCCTAAACCCCAAGCTTGTGGAGGCATTCTGATCGTACTTCCCTGTTTGGCTTTCAGAAAACTGTAGAAGTGCAAACCCTAAACCTCAAGAAAGACCCAAATGCCATGAATAACACCAAAGATAAACCCCAAGCCTTAAACCCCAAGACAAAACCCTGAACTCTGCTTCCAGGCATTCTGAAGAAGCAGCTGGAAAGCATGCGACAAACGACGGGGGATGAGGCGCCCGAGGCGCAGGAATCCAGGCTGGGTCGTGGCGCTTCCGAAATTCGGGGTACCTTATTTTGGAGTCCTTATACTAAGGATCCGACTATCTAGGGGGCTACATTCGGGTCCCCTATTCTCGGAAACTCCGATTCAGGGCTTTGGGGGAAAGGGGTTTTGGGGGTTAGGGGCCATCTGCGGGTTCGCTGCAGGGGTTGGTTTGGGGCTGGCCTCAATATTGGGGTTCATCGGGGATCTTGGGGCTTATGGCTTCTTCCCAGCGTTGCTGGTTACTAGTGGCTTCTTCTTCCAAGCTCAAAAGCAATATCAACCATGCTGTGCATCCATCTTCGTTCCATGCGGCTTGCCTTCGCTGCCTTGGACTGTCTTGTAGATTCTGTCATATTCTGCTATGTTCCACTTCGGTATATCGCTAATATGTTCCTTCAGTAAGCAGTATCAAACCTCGCTTTATTGAAAGGCTGGGCGATGGTTGGCCGGCCTGGCGGCACAGCTGCACTGGAGTCCTGAAAGCTTTCCGGGCCCCTCCTGGGCCCGAGAAGCCCAGAAGCTGGAGACCTGTAGCCCCGTCGACTTCTGATGTGTTTTCAGGATTTCAAGGAGGTTGGCACAGAGCTGTTCTACCGTTCCCGAGACGTCCGAGAATAGCCTTCACCACTTCACTTATTTCTGTACACCACTGTCGCTGCAGCTTCTGACTGACTTCTAGTACTGCAGCTGTTAGCAGTACGCTGTTAAGTTTTCTTCAACTTCAACCCTAAGTCCTAGTTGCGACACGTCCTCAGAGGGGGGCCCGTGAAGAGGAACACAGCCTGTCTAACCAATCATATCTCGGCAACCACTCTCGCAACCCTGCAAGCACATTGAGGTGTAACTTCGAGCGTCCAGCTGTCCCGGCAGTGTGGCTGCGTGGTGCCTTCATTGATAGCGCGCGCCGTGTCGGTGTCCCCGGTCAAGAAGCCCGAGAAACAGGGCCTTGACAGCCATAGCTAAACCGCAGTGGCCGACCTACTTTGCTACGATACCATGACACTGGTCACGATTGGAAATCGAAATTGCTGAATAATATGTCTGCATCGTGTGTGTAACATAACATCTGGCATAAACATTCAATACGAAGCACACCTGCATCTCTTTATCAACCAATCGATCAATCTATCGACCCATCTGTCCATCTATCTGTCTGTCCAAACTCAGATGCACGGGCAGGTGCATGCATAGGTACATGCGCAACGACATAGGATGATACGTAGATGCACGAATACATGGTTAGGGGCATGTACACAAGTGTGCATGCACATGTGCATGAGCACATGCAGCTACGCATCTTTCCACTGCATGCAGACATACCGGCATACAGGCATACATACATATATACATCTCTCTTTCGCTCTTTTGGGGCACAGAATCCAAGTCGGATGCAGCCCATTGGCTTGCACCTAATTAAATCCCACCTGAAAGAGGCGGTGGGACCCTCAAGCGCCTCGCTTCGGCTAGCGAGAAAAGCGCCAAACGCCCCGGAGCAGAAATCTACTCGAAGGTTGTGTGCACTCGGGACTCAAAATCGCAGCAGGCATGATGCATACAGTGAAGCGGCAGGTAGTTCCTCACAGTCGGGTCCCGTGGAGGCCATCCGTACCGCAGGGACCCTCATGCAAGGCCACACTAAACGCACAGTGACTGCGTATGCGCCCTTTGGGCCAAGCGAAAAGGAAACAACTATCCAACAAAAACACTAAGGCACTGAAGATATGCACAGGACATGCCGTAAGGCGTCAAGCCAACAGGCTGACAGATGAGATGCGCATGATCAGCATCTCATTGCGTATGGGCGGCAGCAACTTTGGATCTGCAACCCTGGGAACTCAAGTCACATGCTACTGTGCAGTGCAGTAACAATACAAACTACTCAGGGGGCAATCAGCTCAGGAGTATTCCCCACTGGTACTCTTTGCCGCGTTCGGCGAAGGCTTTCTCGGCCTCCTTCACGGTTTCATGGACGTGAACGGGGTACTTGTTGTCGAAGGCGCCGACGGCTTCGGAATGGTAGACCCTCTCTGCGGTAACCCAGCAAGCTCTGTAGGCTGCTTGGTAGTCGGCTGCCCGTCTAGGCTCCGGTTGAACGCATAGCCCCGGCTGCTTGGTAGTCGGCTGCCCTCTAGGCTCCGGTTGAACCCATGGCCAAACGCCAAACTCCGCAGGCTGATTGGTAGTCGGCTGCCCTTCTAGGCTCCGGTTCCACGCATAGCCAAATGACAAACTCCCCAGGCTGCTTGGTCGTCGGCTGCCCTTTAGGCACCGATTGAACGGAGAGCCAAACGCCAAACTTCGCAGGCTGCGTGGTAGTCGGCTGCCCTCAAGGCTCCGGTTGAACGCATAGCCAAACGTCAAACTCAGCAGGCTGCTGGGTAGTCGGCTCCACATGGCGAACCCCACCCCGAAGGGTATAAGTGGAGTTCTGGGGTCCCAGGCAATACGGTCGCTCTTGACCGCTCGATCCCAGACCCTACATATATACATACGTACATACATACGTATATTATATACACATGCACATGCATGCATACATACTTACATATAAATGTGGGTGTATATATATATATATATACACAAACAAAACAATATGCACACATACCTTCGTACATACTATCTCTTACGTTCTCGCATATTCAAAAACGAGCAGACATACATACCAACTTGCATGCACAAGTATACATAGGCACGGAGCAGACAGTAGTGTTTGTCGGCGTTCTATGCATGTATGTATGCATGTATGCATGTATGTATGCATGCGTGTATGTATATGCCTGTTTGTATGCACAAATTAATGTATGAATGCAAGTACGTATGTGCGCTTGTACGTACGTATGTATATGTATGTACGAAAGCATGATCATAGGTTCGTGTATGTATGTACCTATGTATGCATGTACGTACGCACATATATGTATGCATATATATATATGCATATATACATATATGTATGTGTTTATGTATGTATGTATGTATGTATGCATGTATGTATGTATGTATGTAGGTACGTCGTAGGTACGTAGGTGGGCAGGTCGGTGGGTAGGTAGCAGGTTGCGACGCAGCGACGTAGCTACGTAGTTAGGATAGGTATGAATATGAGTGTATGCATGCATGCATGGAGGTGTTTTGTATGTAAGTTGTTTAATGTACTCTGTATAGCGACACATGAGTATGTCTACTTCATGTTACTTAGAGTACATATTCGTGCATGTGTTGGCTTGCATGTATGAAGGCAGGTATGGATGCATTGGCATGCGATGGCTGAATGTCCGAAGGATCACTGCCATACTTCATGGCCACCTGGAGAATGCGCGCTGCAAACTCCGACCTTGCAACTGCGCAAAGTCGCAGAGTCATGATCGCTTGGAAAAGTGATAGCTCTTTCCGACTCGCCTCAGCCTTGTTTCATCCGTGGCAAGCCCGGAGAGCGTTACCACAGTTTGACAGAGAACCAGGATGGTGTCGGAGCGATGATGAGCGATGAGTTCTCAGACTTTTCAGCACGTTGTCACACCTATGATACTAGCTTCCACCATGAGGCCGACAATCCGTTCACTCGTGACATGGGTCACTTTGGCATGAATCAGACATGTGGTGACACTGCGGAGACTTTCAACATGTTCACACACACACACACGCGCACACGCACAATGAGTGATTTCGCTCCGACCATAGCCGAGCAGCTCATTCGCGACCTGTTGAGAGGAGCGGAGGTCTTTGAAGCTGGAAGGATCTGGCGAAACAGCACAGGAAGATGGCCCTTTTGATCCATAGGGGCAAGCGCCAGCTAGATGGTGCCTCAGAACAAAACAGGCGACGAGAAGAAGAAAAAGAAAGACGATGAGAAGGACGAGCAGGCCGAAGCCGAGCATGAGAAGAGGGGGAGAATGAATCAGAAGCAGGGGGAGAAACAGAAGTAGGAGCATGAGGCCAAAGCAGCTTGGCAGCCGGCCATTCAGGATAAGGCCTGGATCGCAAAAGAAAGTCAGAAGAAGACCCCGGGCCCAAAGAAAAAACACAACGATCATACACATTGCAATCCGGACTATGATGCTTCCGGGTCCATGGACAACGTCAACATGATATAACATGATTGACTCTTCAAAGAAGATTGATGAGGTGGCTCAAGCCGTGGCCCAGACGGAAGCCGTGAATGCGCCTGTGGACCTTGCCATGCAGGAGACAAATGACAGTTCGTGGTGGCCTAGCATCAATGCGATATTTCGGGGCTACTGCCCCTGCTGCCGAAAAGAAGCAGATGTTTCAAGCTAGCCGTGCCGGCGTCGAATAATTGCATGCAGACCCTCTGGGTTCTTTTCCATACCACCGAAAAGCTTATGGAATCAGTGGTGTTGCCGCAACGCAGGCGCATGCTAAAGGACCGTGTGCTTCGGCAACAATACAATTCTTCCAAGTGCATGCGTTTCGCTTTCTGACTTCCTGGATCGTGGGCATAACGTTTGCGCGCGAACGGGGCAGTAGTAGGGTCGGGCACGTAGAGCTCGTGAACCATCAGTGAAACAACTCAGCACCTTGCGCGGTTGCTCGGACACAGCGAACAGAGGAGTAGGTCACATTGGTCATGTCAGAACCATGCAAAGTGGGACAAGCGACCTCATATTGCCTCGAAGCATAGTCACTTCTTGAGAAGGCATTCTTCCCTGACTGTCGCCTTTGTCTTCAATGGCCCATGGCCCGACAAGTTTGAGATTGGCGCCGCTTTTTGCATTGGATGATCTATGACGATGACGAGGAGGAGGAGGAGCCGGACCCTGCACGCCCCAGAGTGGATGTCTGAAACTTAGCAAAACCAGGACTCCGGTTGTGCAGACAAGGTGTGCATCGCAGACTTTGTGCATCCTAATCATACCCGAGTAACCCCCAACACCCAACATCCACCCGCGATGTTAACGGCTCGCATTCTACATGATTGAGGCCTTCTCCTCCATGCCGTTGGCCGGCGTGCTTTCCACTGGGTACAGTGCTCAGCATTTGGACCGTCCGGGATAATCATGTCGAAGCTCATCATGGGTCTTGGTGGAACGCAGACGGCATGCCCATGCGGAACGTGGTGTGTGTGTGTGTGTGTGTGTGTGTGTGTGTGCTTGACTGCCACGTTCCTTTTTAGTCTTCTTCATTGTAGCTACCACCAAAAATACAGAAACTACATCAGGTCAAGGATTCAAGGTTGAGCAAATAGATCATCAGAACGGAGTTTGCTTAGTGCAGGATGCAATTGGGCTTCTGGTGTTGCGGCTTAGTCGTCAGGATCTGTAGCGTGCCGCAAAAAGGTACCGAAAGCTGGGAATGCTGGTGGAGCATCTGGAGACGCGAACGTGGGAGATGCAGGCTCTGGACGTTGAGCAAGTCACACCTGGAATCCTCTGCGCTTTTGTGTCCTTAAGTCCGAGAGTTAACTTTCTTTCTTTATGTCTTATGAAGCATGCCCAAGCTCCGCTGACTATGTGCCGCACGAATGGTGCACAAAGCAGCTGTCCGAGAGTTAACTTAGAGATGCCACCCCGCAGTCCTAGGTTCCCTTGGCTTTTCGCCTCTGCCAGGTCATGGGCGGTGGGCACAGGATCACGGCAGACTGGGTGCTGAGAGCCCCTAGTCGCTGTTTCAGAAATACAGGAAGCCCACCAAAAGCCATCTGCCAACAAGTAAGACCCACAATATGGCGTTTAGATTCTGAGGATTTCGACCTGAGCGGACACGCTATGTTGAGGAAGCCTGTAAAAAAGTTTCGTAAGGCCACAGGAGGCCCCCCTCCCCGCTCAGTGCACGAGGCAGACCACGTCATATACTGGCCGAAACAACTCGAATAGGGTGGAGTGTGCTGTAGCAGGATGTATATCAAGGAGCAGTATGAGAGCTACTATTCAGGTTATTGTACAT
The DNA here is from genome assembly GCA_905221615.1 of Symbiodinium sp. CCMP2592. Lineage (NCBI taxonomy): Eukaryota > Dinophyceae > Suessiales > Symbiodiniaceae > Symbiodinium > Symbiodinium sp. CCMP2592. Next base: position 33,641 of record CAJNDT010000036.1, on the reverse strand, counting down.
CATCGTTTATCATCACATGAACTGAAGACTGCAGCCTTTGGTGGTCCGACGCCCTGTTCGTTGCCGAGGAGATTGACAAGTTTGCCCAGGGCCTGGGGAAATGGCTCAAAGCCCTGCCCTCAGTTGGGAGTTTCCGAAATTAGGGGTACCATATTCTGGGGTCCTTATGATAAGGATCCTACTATTTAGGGTACTATATTAGGGTCCCCTATTTTCGGAAACTTGCAGTTGACTTCCAGTAGGGTCTTGTGGGGTTTAGGGTCCAGGGTTTGGGGGTTTACATGAGGTTGATAGGATTTAGGTTTGGGATTCAGAAGGGTTTGTAGGAGCTTGAGGTGGCAGAGGACTTGAGCAGCTGCAGACGGCCCTGATCTTATCCCGATCGGTCGACGTCCCGTTGAACTGAGGGTTACAAAGAGTTCTCACCTTCGGCTGCTTAGAGCAGGTCAGGTGGACAAAGGTGATGCAAACAAACTGTGCACCCGAAGCCTATGAACACCTTACAAACATCCACCCCCGCAAATCCTAGCAAAAACCAGTCTCTTTCGATCTGTCCGATCACTCCTTCCGTCATCGCTCGGCACTGCACGCTACTCGTTTCGCTTATTTGGGGATCCTCGCGCTGCTGCTTCGAGGGAGTATTCCGCATCAAGCCAAGTAAGATGACTACGCAGCACTTCAGATAAGTCGCCCCGCACCGTTTCGTAAAGCAGCCTGCGACAGGTGGCAGGCGATGACAAAGCCGAGATACTTCAACACAGCATCGGAAGCCGACCGCTGACGGAGCTCCTTGCATTTAATCGTTTAAGGTGAAGGTTTGGGGTTTAGGGATTTAGGCATTATGTAGGGTGTAGGGATCAGCTTGCAGCTTCGGTTCTTGGAAGCAGCATTTAGTCATGTCCCCTCCCTCTCCTTCAGAACTGCGAACGCCACGAGGCACAAGACCATGGTGGAGTTCGGCAGCTTCGTGACCTACCTACTTGGCACCGTTTTTGTTCTTCAGTCTGCTTCACAATCATCTTTCACGACCTCCTGAAGCTTTGGAACCAGGAACGAAATTAAGAATTCATCTTGGGCGAGTAACAATGGTAAGCATCGTTGCAAGCGGCATCGTGTTTCAGTGATCTGTATCCAACAAGAGGTGCGAGAACAGTTTTCCCTCGCGACTCCAATGCTCGCAATCTTGAGCCCCCGAAAATGCACAAAATATCGTAGAAACTCCCCCCCCCTCCAAAAAGAAAGCACTCTTCCACTCAAGTAGGGTTTTACCAGCTTTTTGAGAAATATCGGCAAAGGTGGGCTATACCGCCACGCGCATGGGCCGTGCCGTGGAGCGGACCTACGAAGCCGGGCGGCGGCCTCAGGCTCCTCTGTTCCCCTCCCCTGAGCCTTGGAGGCGTAGGCCAAGAGGCCGAAATCCCAAACCCTGATCCCTAACCCCTGACCCCCCCCCCCCTCCCGGGCCTCCGGCAGAAAAGAAGAGGAATCATTCCTAGAATTCGGAAAAGTTGACTGTTCTAAGGAGGTTTCTTGGTCTGTCCATGGGTCTTCCATGCAGAATTGCTGTCAGGACGACGTCAGTGCTGAGGAAGCCCATGTGGGGCATCTCCTTATCCCCAACCCGTACACAGACTTTAGGTAGGTCGCGGGAGGTGAAATACTCGAAGCTGAAATTCCATCTCGACTCTCGGCGCCAAGCCTCCACCGGGATTGAGAATCTCAGGTATGCGGATGGCTCCATCCTGTTCGAGGATTCGCGCCTGCAGGGTGCGAACAGGATCACGTCCATGGAGATCGATCCCGTGCCTCGGGCCCCTTCAAGCACGAGCCGTGAAGTCTGAAGTGGCAAAGGGAGTCACCACAGGGACAGAGCTCAGCTTTCCAAGATCGTGCGCGTGAGCTCACTGTGAGTTGCCCAAGCCTAAACCCCAAACTCGAAACCAGCCACTCATAAAAGCAACAAGCGAGGTACACGCGTGCATCGCACGGCATGTGCTGGACATGAGCCGCCTCTCGCACGTCGTCGAGGCAACGCTCCGGCACGACGAAGAGTGTGGGTTCTGTTTGAATGAAGGGGTTCTGTATGGTCTTATGGCAGTTTCGTATTTGTGTAATGCGGTGGACCCAGCGTCGGATGTTTACGAGGCCTGCGAGCCCGTACATGCCCCGAACCGTTTGATCTCCAGCACATCATGAATTATCCCTGAACTCGAATCCTAAGCAAATCCTTCTGTTGGCCACAGGTGTGGATTGGTCAAGTTAAAGACCTGATCCCGCGCTTGACAGAGGAGACGCCTGGATCGCTTTCAGGTTGATCCTTTCAGGCTTCCGACAGGCTTGCAAACTAGAGCAGTGACGAAACCGCTGACTAGCACTGCTCGTCAACATCTTACGCACGGCGACTTCGACTTCTGCTGCTGACAGTGCTCGACCTAGAGTTACTGCACCAGCACAAACCATAAACAACACATTACCGCCGCTGGTAATTACTTGCCGGTCCTTATGTTTGAACTGACACTGTCTTCTAAGTGCGACAGCTTCACGCAGCAGGAGGAACAGCATCAGGAACAACGACCAGAGAATGAATTCAGTTCAATGACTGTTAGGTGAACCTGAATCCTAGTCGCCTCACCGCACGGGGGTATTATCAACAAATGTAAATTAGAACTGCGGCAGGATGGGTGCTCTTGCCGAAAGCACTCGAAAAAGAATAGCCATTTAGCGTAAGGGAGCCAGTACTGTATGGTGAACCGGAGCCCTAGCTTCAAGTCTCAGGCCCATCTCCTGCCACTCCTGTCCGGTTGAAGTTCTTCGTAGCCCCAAGGGTATCCTTTAAGGGGTATTATAGGGTTCCTTAAAATGGTTTAGGGGTTGCCAAAGGGGTGAATCCCCGAATGGTGGCCAGAAGCTGCAAACCTATCAGCCAGGAGCATGGGGACATGAGCTTGAACATGGTTTTCATGGACCAGAGAGGCACCACCTTCCACGACGACCTTTCGCAACTAGAGGACTGCTTGGAGAAACGGGCTTGTAGGGGATTTATAGAGTTTAGGGATCTCATCCGCATTCCTCATGTGCTGTATCCGATGATGTGACAAGCTGCTTCTGCCGCAATAGCTTGGGAGTTTCCGAAAATGACGGCCGGACCTCAAGGTAAAGGATCTTGCAAAGCATACAGCAGCCCTCCTTGCAAGGACACGCCCCATTATCTGAGGCACCGAAAGCTTCGGTGAATCAGCTTCCAAAGCTGGTTCAGGGTTCAGGGTTCATAAATCAGAGGCCTGAGTAGCTGGAAATAATGACCCTACAATGATCAAGTTCAGGAGGGTTTCTGTGTTTATTGTAGTTTAGCTGTATTCAGCAACCCGAGCTCCAATCACTGATCACTCTGCTTCTTTCCTTCCGTCCCTTGTTTCCGAGAGTAGCGGCAGTTCAGCCAGGAGCTCAACCTCATGTTCCCCAACTGCCGACCGCTGCCAGCAATCAGATGGATAGGAGAAGGGGTGGATTCAATGAATGGTGGATTTAATGGATGAAATGAGCCTCAACAGCCATTCGCAATGCTATGAGGTGTTGTGTATGGCTATGTGATGCAGCGCTTGTCTGCCAGGATAGCTAGCTTAGCATGTAAGTTTTATGGCGGCGCAACTGTTTGCGTTGGTGCTATCGCGGTCGCGATTATGCTTAGTGTGACTGTTGCTAGGCATTGTGAGCATCAGTCATACTGCCCTTGATAGGGATGATGCTCTTACTGTTGTTAGATGTCGTTTCTGCACTGGGATTTCTACCATGGCTAGCCACTCCCAAACGAACATATGCACTTCCGCTTCTGTGATTGTCACGCCGATTCTTATAAGCATGGTCACGGCTATATATTAAGTAATCCAGCTTAGAGGTCAAGCCTCACCCCCTGAGCAATCCAGGGTTCGGTGCCCCCACACTGTTCGCATTCATCCACGTCGCTGTCTTGAGCTCGCTTGGCCTGTCTTCGGTGCAAGAGGGCCGAAGCGTCCTCCCAAGGAATCGTGGCAGACAACTGTGTCAAGCCAGGGTCGCCTGTGTACTGCTGGCACACCACAGCCACTTGGCAGATGGATTGAGTTGGGGGTCTATATAAAAATATAAAATATTGTATACCTATACATTATATCATATTATATATCATATAATATATCATATATATATATATAAACCCTACTACTGCTGAACCGTCTTTCAACAGCGCTTCCTCCTTGTAACGGAAGGCCTTGGACCACTCGTCAAAGCGACATACCAACAGCCACCTCGGTGGTTGGGTGATGTTCTGGGCAGTTCTACATCGAGGGTTGCCATGGAGGCACTCGGTTGGAGGGGCGACATCCCAAGGTCAGCGAGCGGTACAAGACCACGAACTACAGCCTCAACGAGTTCTTGGAGTCGACGATTGAGGATTGGCAGGCCTTGAGTTGATCGGCTCAGGGTGGTCTTGCTGGGCCCTGATAGAAGGTACCAGGTACCCTTCAATGAAAGCTCTAGCTCACATGCCGCAAGGATTCCCTGCATCGAATTCTCAAAGCCTGAAGCCGTACAGATCCGTAGCCTTCATCCGGAAAGCCCAAGAAGCCCTAGTCAGAGGAACAGGAAAAGTTGTGCTAACCTCTTCTGCAGCAGAGGTGGTCTGTGACTACCTCGGACCCCTCGCGGGCCGCCAGCAGGCCGAGCGTGAAGCCCTGGCGCACCAAGGCGATGCAGCGCTCATGTTTTGAGGCTTCAGGGCTCAGTTCCTCTTGTTTTGGGGACCATTTGCTGTGTTATTCTATTCTATACTATTGACCATATACTACAAGATGAATATGTGCTATGTTAATTTCCACATAAGAGATACATATACACATACATGTATACATGCGTGTATATTTAGAACTACATACCTATGAACAGGCACACAGACACAGACATCTCTCTCTCTCTCTCTCTCTCGCTTGCGCTTATTCTCTCTTATACGGTACTTGTAGCAATGGAAGCTGGCGGTCGTGATATTTCTTTGACAGGAGAAGAGGCTTTTCGGGTCTGTGCCTGCTTTTGGGCTTTGCTGCCTCGCCAAGGAGCCTTTTTGAAGACAAGGGTGAGAGGGTGGTGACGATGAAGACTGTGTTGATGAGTTGAGAAGAGTAGGATCCCTTTGTAGTCCCTGCATGAACTCAGCATATGTGCCCTAGACCCTGCTTTAGTGCGATTCAGATTCGTTCTCGGACTGTGGAGCAATCACCGTATGGATGCTGCTGGCGATTCGGTCGTAGTCGTCGGATTGTGTTGCAAGCCTTTTCCCTCAATCTCAATCTCAATCTCAATCTCAATCTCTCTCTCTCTCTCTCTCTCAATCTCAATCTCTCTCTCTCTCTCTCTCTCTCTCTCTCTCTTTCAACAATCCTAGTCAGCAAGAGTTCGGATCGAAAGACTACTTGCGTTCTGACGTAGATGCAGATTCCTTCAGAGCCATTTTAGACGAGAACCATATCAGACGAGAGCCATCAGAGTGTGGTGTTTCGCAGGAGGGCTTGGAAGCCACGAAGCTCCAAGGGGAACCCTAAGTTCCGAGGTGAGGGCGACTGGCGGGCCTACCCAATCCGAGACCTTTCTTGATGGCCTGCGGATGTGTCCTAAAACAGGACGAACATCGGGGCCAGGGTCGCTTCGAAGGCGGAGGTGATGGCGATGAAGATGGCTAGCGATGGTGCTTCGTGAGTGATCACTGAAAGCACTATGGCTGAGGCTTTGGCAGAGGTGAAAGTCCCTAGGATTCGGAGCTGGGGCCAAAGTCCGCCCACTCTGCGAGAAACCAGGGGCATGCTACGAGCGAACTTCGTCCGACATGGTGCGTAAGATGTATGCTTGGAGAAATGGGCGTGTCATTTTTTATATTCCAGAATATTTCGGTATTTCAGCTTAGATTAACTCAGACTACTGCAAGCTATATTATATTTGATTGGACGATAAAATGGATCCCGAGGTCAGGTCAGCCTGAGACCAAATGCTGTCGACAACTTGCTGTAGATGGTTCCATTCAATCGAGGTGTGGGTAAAACGCTACTTCACGCATCCTTTTGCCCAACACTAGGAGGCAGTACCACACACGGAATTTTTGTGGCGCAGGGCATGCACGAGCGACGTAGGTTTAGCATATCAGCAGCACAACGCTGCAAGCTATGCCCATAACAACGCTAATAATGCTAGTATTGAGACGCTAGATTCGGAAGTTTGATCGGCGTTCACATGTACCAACGATATTGGCAAGCCTGTGTGAAGTACATTGCAGCGACTTCCATCAAGGCAGGGCGTGTGACGCGTATTGAGATGTCATGCTTCGCCCGTTTGCTCCTCGAACGCATCCAGCCTAAGCCCAGCATGGGCCGTTGATCCCAGATGCTCACCCCGGAACAATCTGAATCAGCATGTGATGGCCAAACCTAGCCACAGGGAGCTGAGACATCCCTTTGTGGAAGGGCGGATCAAGACCAGACGGGTTCAGCCATTCGGGGTTCCTGAAAACCCAGACCCCCATGCCCTTGAAGACCCCCCCCCCTCCACCGGACCCCGAAGCCTCCTTGGGTTTCCTACCCCAAAGCCTTCGACCCCTAGACTCTCAGCCTTTATCCCTACACCCTGAAAGCCTAAGTCCCAGAAGAGCCAGCCGCGGCGCCATCCCGTGGGAGAGCCATGGGGGTGAGTAGCAGCGGCTGCAGCTTCTGCCAAGCTTTCACGGCCCCTCAGACGGAGGCCGACACCAAGGTCTTGTTGGGAGTTCAAGGAAGGCTTTACTCTAGAGTCTATAGAGGCCTTAATGAGTACCTATACCATTTTAAGGAAGTATACTGGGACCCCAAACCCTACTACTCTCATCATTAAGGCCCCTTTTATTCGGACTTCAGGGCTGAAGAGGGGTGCGGTGTCCTAGGAGACGGGGAAACGGGACGACGCGGAGGGTTGGGGATGGTTGTTGGGGGGCTCTCCTCTTTCTGGCAATCCCGTCGAAGAGGCCGGCTCCCTATGGCAGGGTCTTCTTCGAATTGAGGGCAGCAGGTTTCCAGCATAGTGTATATCATAGTATGTCATATATGAGCTATCATTCTAAGCAACGCTCGGTTGTTCCCCTCAGGTTATTGTTTAGGGAAGCCCTCAAAGCCTTGAGCTCTCCGCGCTCCCACGGAACCCTCCGCGCCCCTCCCCATCTTGCGGCCACTAAGCCCTTAATTTTCAACGGAAAGCCCAACCAAGAAAAAAACACCCACAGTTGCTGACACCCTCAGATCTCACAACAAAACCCAACCCCCCAATCTAAACGAGCCTGAGTCTAAGCCCTAGATTCATCCTCGAAGCGCGAGCCAGGTCCCGCAGGGGACGCCGTGCACGGAGTATGGGACTGAGATCCTTCCGCCCTCCGAAGCCGAGGTGGGCGCATACCAGGTTTTTTGGCTTTTTGGGGCCTTCAGGGACTTGAAGGGCATTTCGGGCTTCTAAGGTTTAAGGGCTAAGTTTGAAGGTTCAGGATCTGAGGATTTCACCGTTGCAGCTGTCGCTACTGCAGGTTGTGTTTGCCATTGTGTTGCCATCACTGGCATTGTCGGTATCCTCACCCGAAACTTTCACAATCATCATCGCCATCGTCGTAGCCAGCCATAGTCACCACATGTTTCACCTTGACTTTGTAACATCAACATCTTCTTAAAATCTCCATCATCATACTATCATCTTGCCTCTTACATATACTGTTTGCAGCAGGTATCGTCATTGTCTCTTTTCGTCAGTCTGTCATGAACTCCCATCGCTCGTTCGTTCGTTCGTAATCTGTTCTCTGTTTGTTCGATGTCATTCATGTCTTTCTTGATTTATTTCTGGCTTTCGTTCGTTCGTTAGTTCGCTTGCTGGCCCGTTGTTGTTTTAGTTTATTTGTTGATTATTTACACAAAACGGTGTCATGTCTTTCGTTGATTAGTTCTTGAGTTCGCTCTGTGGCGTTGGTTCGTTCCTTCCTTAATGAGGTCCATCCATTCGTCCATTCGTTTATGGATTTCTTCGCTCCTTCCCTAAATCCCACTCCTCAAACGCTAAAGCCTATATCCTAACCGAACGGGCAAAAGGAAAACAGGAAAAAACAAAAAACAAAAAAACCTATATCCTAAACCCCCCTTTCCTCCCTCCTGCTCTCCGAGCCCCAATGGAAGCTGCAGGTGCGGTTGGAACGCAAACGAGGGGATGGCAGCAGCTTCGGCTGGCATTCCTATTAAACCATAAACCCTAAAACCCTAAACCCCTAAGAGCCCTAAACCCTTGAGAACCCTTAAGGGGCAGTCTTGGGATCTACAACTGCAGGATTTAACACTTGGAGCGATCCTTCCTATCGGGTCTGCCCTTTCTTGCAAGAGCCTGTTCCAGTAGGCGAGCGTTGAGCCAAGCAGCGAGACAAGTAGCGCAAGTTCGATCGACTAATTCCACATCGATACGTCAACCCCGAATCCCGACGCCCGACAGACCCGCACCCAAAGGCGCAAAAAAGCCTTGGAGCCCTGACAAGGTGCCTCAAACGAAAGCTTCCACCCCTAAAGGCCCGAACCCCGAAGCTGACGGCACCGACTTGCTCCAAGGAAAGGGCAACAAGGCCCGTGTCGGGAATGCGGGGGCGGAGGAGCAGGGCGAGATCCATCTGGCCTCGCACAAGGCGGGAGCCAGGTTGAGGATATTCGGTTTAGGGTTGAGGGCTGGCGTTGCAGTGGTTTTTTCAGTGTAGGGTTGAGGGTTTCATCCGAACCACATGAGGGATCCCACCGTGCTACAGAACCTAAGACCTACGCAGCCCAGCAAGCTCAGTGCGCAGGCCCAGCGGACGCTGACTGCAAATGTTCGGAGCGTCCTTAGGGAAGCCATGCCTCTCGGCAGACTCTTACTAGGGTTTATAGGGTTGATGGATTCGGGTTTGGGAGCTAGCTCTCCCAACCCTAAGCCCGAACGGACTCAGAATCACGAAGCCCGCAGCGGTGCGGGGTGCTCCTGGCAGAGGCCAAGGCTGAGAGCTAGGCAGAGCTGAAGCCCCGCACCGCCTCAAACCCGAAAGGCCATTAGCTACCGAAAAACTACGCCGGCCAGCTCCCCATCCAAAACCTTAACCAACAACAGCTCCACAAGACCTGTTCCAAGAGAGCCCAACTCTGTCTATTTCTTGACTAAGGGTTTGTTGGGCCCTCTCGAAAGTCAGAGGTGTAGCTCAATCAATTGGAGTTCTCGAGCTTCGAGGTATATAAACTCAAACCAGAAGCTGAAGTTGCTGGGCGGAAAAGGAGCAACTGGTAGTGACGACGCTCTCGGACAGGTAGCAAGACTGATATCGGTGACCATGATCACTCGAAGATAAACCCTATGTCTAAAGTACAAAACCGTGAATCCGGACAGTCCCAAAGCCCTGAAGCCTAAGTCCCGGAGAGAAAGCAAGGAAGTTGGATCGGGTTTGCGCCGTCCTTGGCGACAAGGAGGCTGAGGCGTTGGTGTGCAGATTTGTTTGTAAAGCTCCATGAGAAGCAACTTATGCCGAGAATCATGCCCTTGTAGTTATCCCGAAAGGAGCTCTAGGGCGATAAAGCCTTTAGGCAGTCTCAAGCACAGTATCCCAGGTCCGTAAACCCTTTACCTTTTTTTGGGCGGGGCTCTTGCACAAGAGTTAGGTGGGTCTAGTTTCGTTGTCGGGGGGGGATGTTGCAGGGCCGAACTGTGCCGAGTCAAGGTCTTCAGGCGTGCTTCCTCTGACTTTGCCCCTGTGGGGTTTGATTTGATTCGGGTTTTGAGGGCAGCCCTAAACTCGAAGTTTCTTTGGCTCGGGTGTTCGGGGGCAGCGTTCAACCCTAATTTCCTTAGCTTCGGGTTTTGGGTCAGTGCCGGGTTCTGAGTACTCTTGACACTGCGAGGCGATCCTTTCAGCTATGGAGTTCTTCGAGTTCCTGCCCGGCGAGGCACGCGGAGGACTAGGGCCCGAAGTTTGCTTGTTGCAGGTTCTTGGCACGGTGTCCAGGCGCAATGTCACCTCTAGAATCAAGCAAGCTGCCTGCTGCCCGCCACAGCTGCTGCTGCTACTTGAACTCAACATGCTGTGTATGTGAGCAAGTATGTCTGTCCGTACGTACGTACCTGGGTACTTAGGTAGGTAATGATGTACGTATGTAGGGCTCGTCGTTGGGTAGTCGTCGTCAGCATGGGCAGTCGTAGCGGCAGCAGCTGCGTCGTCGCAGTCGTCAATGTCGTCGTCGTCGTCGTCGTCGTCGTCGTCGCGGGACTTGAGTATGGTTGCCCGCTGTGGATACCAACGACAACAGCCATTCATCCTGAAACCAAGACGCATCTCTTCTAGTTCGATTGGACTTTATTTATCTGTCATGACCATCTTCTTCTTCACTACCACTCATCAACAACAGCACCATCGCCATCACCGCAGCAGCGGCAGCAGCAGCGGCAGCTGCCGTGATGATGTAGCTGCAGTCCAGGCTGTGGTGGAGCAGGGAACTACCGGGAACACCTTCTTCATCGCTCAGACTGGCTCGCTGCAGGCAGGTTCGTAGCTGAAGGTCGTTCTGCTCGTGAAGTTGACTCCTGCATGGTGGATGCTTGGGCATGGCTGCTACCTGCTGGCCAAGAATGCAGTGCTTGCTATATATCTGCTTCAAGGTAGAAGGCCTTGTAGTACACTCTCCGGCACAGGTGAGCGTCAATGGCAACGTTTGCAACACCGTCTCCGAAGGCGATTGGACCTGTCCATTGTTTGGTGTCTGTTCAGCTGCATTGGTCGAGTTTTCTTCGGGTTGCTTGACGGTGCATCGAGGACCGAAGACCCACCAGCTGGGGATGTTTACTGTAGTTTCTGTGTTTTGCACCAGCCCAGCTCCAGCAGCTTGCATCACTTCACAGGCCAAGCCTTCGGGAGTTTGGCACTGTTGTACAACTGCCCGCGGACGGCCACAGTCAAGGTGCCCCAAGGGACGCAAGTCTGTGTCGCCTCGATCCCTAGGTTCCAAGGTATGGGGATGCGAGGCGCTGGTTCTCGCCGTTGTTGCGAGGCAGAGAGCGTTGTGGGGCCCAGGGTCTCAGCTTGCAAGCTACAGAAATTCGATGTGCCCTGCGGCCGTGCGCTATGCAGGCCGTGACGAGATGCGGTGTCTGGGGCGCAAACGGCGCCGCTGTCCATGCCGCCCTGAGGGAGAATGCCCACACGCAGCTGGGATGAGGAGATGCTCAAAATTTCAGAAGCTGCTGAGGATGGAAAAAAAGGCATAACTTCAAGATCCATCATTATATACACTACAAAGGCTCATGCCGCAGGATTTTGCAACGGCTTTGCTGTCCATAGCCCACGCAGATGGGAAGAGAACTGTCCTGAACCCCTTCTTGGGATTGCAGGCTGGACATGCCTTGGCCTCATGAGTTGATCGCATGATTGCTGCCAAAGCTGCGGCCCAGGCACCAGAAGGACTACAGAGAATTTCTGGCCCCCTGGCATATGAAAAATAAATCTCCTGGGTTCTGGCAGAGTGGGGCCGGAGGGCCAGGTGGCTCCCAAATGCGCATTGCTAGTAATTTCAAAGTTGCGACTATTGGTATGGCTGCTGCCGCTACTATGAGGGTCATCATTGCTGGCTGTCATTATTTGCGTACTTTCGTTCTGTGCTAATCCTTGCGAGTTTGGCTATTTGGGTTGCTGTCGGCTTGCTCAGCTCAATGCGAACCTTGAACCCCCTAAACTCAAACACTCCTTATCCCCTCAAACCCGGAACCCCAAACCCCAAACTCTAAAGCCCAAGATCAGTACCCTAAACCCTAAACCCTAAACCGCTGAACAAGGATTCCATTCGGCTCTTCGACGGGCTGACTGACAGTCAAAAGGAGACATGAGGGCTTTCGGGCGTCCTTTCAGGGATTCCTCGGCTTTTTCTTCCTTAAAGAAGGTGGGGGGCTGAGTTTGGATTCTGGCTTTGGGTTTTGGGGTTTTGGGTTTGGCTGTTTTGGATTTTGGGGCTTTTTGGAGTTTAGGGATAGGATCTCGAGAGCGTCCTGAAAGCAATGTAATCCGGAAGCCAACCGAGATCCCCACCACCGGCCGGTGGATCTCGAGAGCCTAAACGTGTTTCAATGCCAGTTTCCCACACCACAAACCAAGCCCGAGGCATGAAACTAGAGATCCTCTATGTTAGGGCCCTGGGTTTCGGGCTCAGGGTTTAGAACTTGGGGTTTAGGGTGTTAGGGCCGGGGGGGTCAGGGTTTCAGCTTCCCTATATGTAAAACCTGCTCGAGCCGTAATCCCGCAATCCCTACGTACTGTGCGTTCCCAAAACGCCTCCGGGCCCTTCACTCCACTTCCCCATCATTTGCTGAACACTAATCCAACCTTCATTCCATGAACCGGAAGTCCGTAACCCTGAACCCTAAACCCCAAACCCCTAAACCCTAAACCCAAAACCCTAAACCCTAAGCCCTAAACCCAAAACCCCTAAACCCAAAACCCCTAAACCCTAACTCCTTCCCGCCGGACCGAAAGTCCGGCTCAGCCAGGAGAAAGCCGCCGAGTCGGCGTTCAAAGAGGTTTTCGAGACTGGCGCCAGACTGGTGCCTCGGCCTGGGTCGGGTTTGGAATTTTGTTCTGGATTTTCGGGGTTCTGAAGGGCCCGGGCTTAGGGGTTTGGGACTTCGGGTTCAGAGGTCCGGAGGGTAGGAGGTATCTGGTCTAGCAGCTCTCGCACCCGCACCAGGACCATGACAACGGTATCAATGCTATCGGAGTTCTGACATCAGCCTTGCTCGAGGCCACCATAGCAGACTACTTCATTCAAAAAGGCTTTTTCTATCCTTACTGCTGTCATCGTTGTTGTTCATTATCACCATCATAATTATTGTTATTGTTATGCCAAGTGTTGTTTACAAGTGTTTGTTTGTTTGTATCATATTACTAGTGTGAGCACTACTTTTGTTACCATTACACTTACCTTTTATTGGATGGCGATTGCGATTGCCGGCCGTTTTGATGCACAATCTGCAGAAGGAATACTCGCCGAGCCATGGTGTGTTGATATTCTTCAGTTGCTTGTCGAGAAGTACTGGCTTACCTGTTGATGACTTGCGCCATCCTGATATGTCCTTGTACGACACTCTCTAAACCCGCAGCCTTCGTGGCAGATCTGGCTGGCCTTTCATGAGTGTTCGCCTGCAGATACCTACCCGACTGAGTTACCTGGGTGTGGGCAAGTGCTCAGATCCCTAAGCCCCGAAATCCACAAAGACGACCTGCCACCGGGCTTTTCTCTCGCGCTCACTTGAAGAAGATCGAGTGTCTGGTCGCCGCTGAGTGGAACAATCCCACCTGGCCTGAAAAGTTTGCAGCTTGAGTCGGCCGACGCTTCAAGCGCAATCATTTGCACCCGGGACTCTTCCAAATTACATGTGACCCATGGCAGGGTCCTCATGGTGGTAGGCTATTGCACGAGGTACCCGTAGGAGAACCGTTTCTTCAGAACAGCCCGCATCTGCAAAACGTTCTCTGTCTGGGGCTCGGTTGCTAGGTCACCGCCGGTGAAGACTTTGCTGCAATCTACTTCGTCAAGAAGGGCGAACTTCGCGTGATGCGAGGCCTGGCCCTGCAATCTTAGTAGCTCCCGACATACCTGGGAGACTGTTCACAAGCAGTCGCAAAAGAAACAGGCTTATCTCGGGTAGGGGTTGTAGAAACAGTCATACGAAGCCGAGCGGGAATACGACTGTCCCATGTTGTGCTACCTCCGAATCAGCGCGAGGTGGTAAAGTCATGACCGACGGCACTTTCGTGGACGGCCAGGCGGCAAGACTTTTTGCTGGGATCCCTGCTGTGAACGGAAGTAGAACCGGTGTCGGTGACTTTATGGTTCTGGCACCTTCAGATCCAGTCCGATGTGGGGACCTTCTGTTCTGTTAGTTGGGTTCGCCATAATCGGAGGTGCGCCCATGCTGGCTTCAAGGGTTCGATACCCCAGCTTGGTGCGCGTATCCTAGATGAGAGCCAGCCTTGTGAGCAGGGCAAGATGCAACATGCCTTGAGGCCTTAAGAGTCACCGGAATCGACGGCGATGTTCAGCTGTCACGCCCAAGGCCCCCTTTCCCGGATCCGCGAGACGACAGGTTCTTGCAACGCTGGGTCCTGGTACCTCCCTTGGGGAAGCACTGCTCTCTGGTGCCCTGTACTCACAGCCTTCTTGCGTCTTTGGACTTCTGCAACAGGGGCAGAGCGTCGGTGGTGAGCAGTCAGGGGAGTTGTGAGATGCTGCGCAGCGAGTAATGTGATGTACGGGCTTCCATAATTGCCAACATCATTCCTTGGGGCTCCTTACCATATTGTATTGTACTTATCAGAAGTACAATACAACTTCAATAAGTTCTAGTTTTCTCTGGCCCCTTGTTTTACTCATCGTTCCTTTCCCCTGAAGGGCCGGCCCATCTTAAGCCTCTGCGGAAGCTCTTCCTGGAGTCTCTCTCTTACAGGGGGATGTACGTATTTCCACTCAACAGTTGTGGGCTCTTCATGTACCTGGCAAGGTGGTTACCAACTCTCTGACTGAAGCAAAACCTCTTGAATAGCTTCCGACATGCAACGGGCACAGGCTGTTGGCTTCGGTGCTACAGTACTGCCCAGCAGGCTATCGTAAAAGGCGTTGAGAGCCTAGGACGCTCAATGTGCCCCTTGCTGGCATTTGCCGGCACAAGTGTGCGCCCAGAAGAAGTCGTGGAAACTTGTAACCACTGTCGCGCGACTTGTGTCTACTGCAGCATGGTTTAACATACTACTTCTTATGGTACCCTTATGGGGTCATGGACACGGTTCTTTAGGGTTCTGCATCTCGCCTTGCCTTCAGGCATGCCAGCACGAGGTCTTCGTGGTGTAATTGCCCTCACGGCCCCCAGTTTTCCAGAAGCCTTTAGAGTCTTAGAGTAAAGTACAAAAGGATCCCTGAACCTCAACTCTCTGCATTTCTTTCCTCCCCGAGGTGTTAACGCCCGGTGGGAGAACACCGTGGTTGCCTCCAGCAGCTCAGAGGTGCCCCCTACGCAAGCCTTCTATGTAGCACTGATTTCCAGCTGAGAGTCCGGGATGTAGGGATTGGGCTTCTAAGGATTCTAAGGCTAAGTCACGTGGGGTTGAGGGCGCTTTCCCACGCCTTCATCCGTAAATCTGTAACCCCCTAGCTCCTAAAACCCCTAAACCCTACAATTTTATGCCATCCTAGACCCCAAAGCCCTGTCAAGTCCCTTCAGCTTCCCCCCCTTTCTCAGGTCCTACGAAACCCCAAACCCCGCCAGCCCTAAGTGTTGTATCCTTCTCCTGAGGTCCTTTGCATTTCGGTGCCGGAGCTTAAGAGTCTTCTGGGGGAAGATCTGGGTCGCGTCTTAGAGAACGGCCTGGTCCTGAAGGCGATGCAGGCACCAGAGATTCCCGTGATTGCACCAGGCAGTTCTGGGTTTTGGGGGTTACATACTGCATATATATATATATATATATAATTAGAATTAAGTACATAGATATGATACACAGATGAACTAATTAAGTACATAGATATGATACACAGATGAACTGTATATCAGATTGCAGTATATCGCATAGATTTGTCGGAGACAGCTGCGGAGACTTGCGATCGAAGCCCTTCATGGTAGCCCTGCTTGTAGCAACCCTTGAGGGAACCAATCTCTGGCTCCCACACCCTGGCTTCCTGCAGGAAAGTGCAGTGCTCTCCCAGTTCTCCTCTGGCCAGCGCAGCGAGATCTCAAAGTGGATCACGGTGCGGACATACGCGGTCGGTGCCAAGGCGGGCGGTTTCGGTTTCTTTGAGCATTCTCTCCAACCCCGAGCCTGAACTTGAATGAGAGCCTGAGTTCAGATTTGTGGATTTGGCGCGATGCTTCGGTACAAGATCCTCGGCCTGGGTTCCACGCACAGCGATTCGGAAATCGAGTAAAACCCCGACAAAGTCATTTAAAACTAGTCGAGAGTGTTCGAATCCGGATCACGATGGAAGAGATGCCAGGTTGAAGACCATGCAGGCTTCCTGGTTGTCGTCAAAGGCGCGGTACAAGTACACCAGGAATGGGGGGTTGCTCCTTGACGGGCCGACTGAAGAAGGGATGGAGGTACTGATAAGTTGCTTGAGTCAGTGCTCGCAGTAGCATGGGGTGTTGCTGGCAAGACATCGCTGGACCTCATTGGAAGGGTAACATGCAGTGTTGCTGTCAGACTCGATTGCGGATGCAACAGCGCCCTGAGCGGTTCAAAGAGCATTACTTGTTCGATTGGCTGGCTGTTCGCTCAACTATTGGGCTATAACAGCTTCTGAGGGAGGAATCTTCACAACGATGTGGCTTTTGTGATGAGTTTCTGTGCGGCTAGAAGATGGAAGTGTAACAGGCTCTACACCCCAAGCTCTTAGCATTTAGTTTAATTCCCTTTGCCAGCCCCTTTGTTGAGCCCACTGGCCGATGGTTCCCAGGTAGTACTAGGGTCCCGCTAATCCTAACTCCGACGTCTTCGACGGAGCTGCGGTAGCCCTGTGTCTCCGACGTCACGGATAGATAGCAGTTCCAGCGTTGTCTTTTTTGGGGGGCGGGTCGTTCTCCAAATTTGGGTCCATTTGAAGGGTGCTGCATTATCTGGGGGACCGAAACAAGGGACCCTAACCTAGAGAACCACCCAGAGACTCCCATATCCCTGAATTAAGGAAGATACCTTCAATTCTAGTAGGACCCCTAATGTGATTTAAGGTATATTCCTTAATGAAGGGATATTGGAGTCTCTGGGCACCCACAGAGCTTCCACACATATGATTGAGCAGCGAAGCGAAGGCATATGATGTCTGAACCCCAAAGGGGCCCGAAAGCTCGGAACTCCGAAGCTGTGTTCTGCCTGTTTTGCCCTGGACCGAAGGCCAAATCAAAGGAAAGTGGCAAGGCCTGTGTACGGGCCTGTCTGTGAGCATCTGCCCGACTCCTGAATCAACAGGGAGGAAGGGCTGAGACACCTGGTAACCACTTGGAGGAGAGATGTGTGGATTTAGGGCCTAGGGTTAATACAGGGGCCTTTTTCATTAGAATTGTGTTTTTGGGGCCCATTACACTATAAGTATAAGGAATAGTATAGGTAATTATTCAGGCCCCTATATTAGTCCCTTTTGAGGCCCAAGGGCTGATTCATCGGACTACTCGTTCCTTGGCACCGCCAAGCCATCAAAAGCCTTTCCAGCTTAAATCCTGGACTCCAAGGGGCAGTTATAAGTACGGGTCCCTTAATATGGGTCTTAAGTTATAAGTATAGTTACCCTACGTATCACCCGACTTATACATCCTCTCCTGGCAGGCGAATCGAAGACACTGGAGCAGGGAGACTGGCTAGAGGCTCCCGGTGCAAGGGAATGCAGCAGCGCAGTGCGTGGGTGTGTGCTGGAATACAGGGGCCGAACCTGTAGCGTTTGGGGCTTAGGGTTTAAAACCCCCGGCTCCCAGAAACCCTGAAATCAAAAGCTGTCAGCTTGGCTTGGTCAAATATAGGGGCTTTTCTTTGCCTATACTGTTTTGGGGGTGCCTTATTACAATTATAGTATAATAGGCCCCAACACCTTATTCTAATTATTTAGGCCCCTGTATCAGGATGGCGGCATCCTCGAACGCTCCGAATTGAAAAGCGACCTCCAGGCCAGGCCGCAATGCAGTGCGGCCTGTATGCAAGTACGATGTGGGTGGTTGTCAAAATTATGGTCCCTTTTTATGGGTACCCTAAAAATAAAGGTGCAATAATATAATAAGGACCCAAAAGGGGACCCTAATCTTGACAACCCTCCATGTGGTACTCCCGTTGGGAGTGAAGGATAAGAGTAGATGCTTAGATCGCTGTTCCCTCGTGGCACGGTGCAGGGCTGACACTAACTTCTCGCTTGTTTCTCTTTTCCCACAGCCCGGCTGCCGAATTCATTGCCAAATCCGAACACTTGACAGGACATGATGGCTGGCCCAGAGGGCGCCCGAGTCGCCTCGCTCAGCAAGGCGCTGCTAACTGAACGAGCTTGGGGCATTCAGGGTGCAGGGCTTGAGGTTGTGGGATCAAAGGATTTGGTGTTTGGGGTCTATGGAACGTAGGGGATTAACGAATTCAAGGGGCAGGGGTCTTTATACAGTATCCGTGACTTCGAAAACTTTGCGTGGCCTTCTGCCAGGAGATTTCAAGTAAGACTGACGCATACACACATACTATGTATGTGCACACAGTTACGTAACTAGTATGCACAGACAGACAGCTTGGTAGACACGGAAATGACGTGATGTGCCAGATGCAAGCATGACTCTATGGGTCTGTATAGGAAGAGGCGCGCACACACACACACACACATGCACATGTACGTGCTGTACTTGTAGATGCGTCCATCCATCCATCCATCCATCCATCCATCCATCCAGACACGCAGACACGCAGATGTACATACACACATACAAGTACGTCGCCGCGTACCAGCATACATGCATACATGCGTGCATGCATGTGTACTATATTTATATACTCACATACCTACTCACTGACATACCTATCTACGTACATCCTGCGTATTTTTGTACATTTACATATATGCAATGATGAGTGCCTACAAGACTTGTCACTTGTCCATCTGCAGACACAGGTATGCATGTTGGCACTGTGCAGGCGTCCGTGCACTGAATTTAGAGCCGCTGCTCCGTCACCTCCGTTTCCACTAAGTAGCTTTTCAGGAATGTTCTGTGTGCATGAAGCTATCCGTGCGCGAGTACATTTGTTGCCATGCTTAGTATGCTCGTGGTTGCATTCAGTTTTGCCGTTGTTAATCCGGTGCAATTGTTGGCATCAATCGTGCTCTTGCTCTTGAGCCGCCCCTGCAAAAGTCCTGCGTAAGATCATGCGCAAGCACCGTGCTTCATCAGGTCATCCGTTTAGCAAGTAGTCCAGTCGGCGATGAACTCAACTTGCCGTCAGAGTCTCACTTCCAAAATCCAAAATCAAAGTCCCGTTAGCCCTCTTGGCAAAATCCTCCCGCCAACTAAGCCATACTAAACCCAAGCCCTGAACCCTAACACCCCAACGCCCTAAGCCCAGTCGTTGTTCTAGGGGGGCCTCTCCACAGCCTTGGAGAAGTTGGGGCTAGCTGCCGTCGCATCCGGTGAGGACTTTGCCATCGAAGTTGAGAGTTTAATATAGGGGCCTGAATCATTACCGATGCTTTTTGGGGTTCCTTACTGTAACTAGGGTATTAGGGGCCCCAAAACCCTATTCTAATTATTAAGACCCTTCTATGAGAGTTTAGGTTTTGGGGGTTTGCAGCTTTGGGTTTTGAGCCTCGGGGTTTAGGGCTTCTTTTGCTCGGTCTGTTGGAAGGTATGGCACTTCGGGCTCGGATGGAGGGGTGAGGTGAGTGTCCATTTGCAGACAGATCCTCGAGCCTTCTGCTCTTGCAGTTGAAGTGGATCCTCATTGCCATGATAGCTGTTCCTCAAAGCAGAGTTGACGTGAGGATGCAAAAGAAAGAAAGGCACCAGTCACTAATCCTCACAGTGAAGGGAATTTGTCAAGTTAGAGCGACCATGTCGGTGGGACCTATTGACGCCACGAGGAGGTGTCGGACCTGGCGAAGAAGATGCTGATGGTGAGGACAGTCATCCCCGGGACGTTGGGGGAAGAGCACGCCGGTCAGGGCTTTGAATGATCATTCTGGGCGTCCTAAGTTTAAGAAAGGAAGCAATCCCATGGGAGGAAAGTCCGGATCTTTCAGCACCTCTCCCGGGAACAGGTTAGCCACCTGGCCAAAGACCCGGAATCCGAATCTTACAAGTCGTTAGGGCTTAGGGCTTGGGAAGTCCGGGGTCCGTTTTCTCGTGAATGGGGCTCTCTGTGGACAGATGCCCTAAACCTACAAAGAAGGACTGTAGCTCATTATTACATCCACTCTCCTTCTGTCATGCTTGACTCTCCAACAGTCTCTGGATGGTGTCTGAATTTGCCTGGGCTCCAAGCCGAGAGAATCCTAAGCTTGATGCTCTCGATTTCTCGACCTTCAAAGATGAATGAATCCTACAAGGTTTTCAAGGAATTTGGGCTTCGCATCTCCTTCCCGTCATCTTACACCCCTAAGTCATAGGCCCCCCGGGGTGTCCATGTTCAGTGGGTCGGAGCCTCCCGATGCTGAGGTAAGCTGGTCCGATCTTTCGTGCTCCAGCACCACCGAAAAGGAGCACAGGCCCCTTCGCCGTCAGAGCTTTTGGGTATTGGAGGCCCTACAGTCCTACCCTCTACTATAGGGGCCTAAATGATTACCAATACTATCTTGGGGGTTCCTTATGATAATGGGCCCCTATATTGCACCGTCTTCACCTTTCCAGGGCAGCTGGAAGTTCTTCTGCAGTGGTTGGGTTCTTTCAAGGCCTTGAAACCCTAAGCCCCATTTCAAAGGACTCCTGGCCTAGAGAGCTTCTTCAATATGATCTGATGTAATTTCGTCTTTAATGTAGTGTCAATATAGTAGTGTATGGTATAGTATGATATAAAGTGTAATATAATATACATATATGTATGTATGTGTATCTATATATATATATATATATGTGTGTATATATATATATATATGCTTCTTCCAGGTGATCAAGCAAGGCGAGGTCGGGTCGTCCTTCTTCGTGATTGTCAGCGGGGAGGTCAACGTCACGATTGACGGCAAGCCGGGGCGCCCGGGGTAGAGAGGGCTGGACGTTCAGGCTTTAGGGGACGACATGGCCGTTGCTCCGATGGCTTCTATTCCTGATGAGGGCCTGCTCATTCCGGATTGAGTTTGCATTTCTTGTGGCTGCTGCCCTCACTGAAGGTGCTTCAGCTCTCTCGTGTCACGAATTGGGTTTACGTCGTGTTCGTAGCCAGTGTGTGCAGGAAAAGAAAGCGGGAGAGAGGCACCCGGGCCTGACCAACTCCTACAAGTCCGAATTAGAAAGAGCTTTCGAAGCACCACATGTAACGCTGACTGACGCCGTGAGGCCAGCGACTGCACGGCGCACGGCTCCACAGCAAGACCACACAAAATACGTCGTTGCTGAGTCCGTTGAGTTGTTAGTTCATCAGTCTCGTACGTGGTCACAACAACCCAAAGTGCGCTGTTTGCTCTGTGGTGTCGACGGTGTTGCTAGCGTTGGTGGTGGACGCTGGCGGTGGTGGTGATCGTGGCGGTCGTGGTGTTGTTGGGGGTGGTGCATCTATACAGATACGTAATTAGATGCAGTCTTCCCGAGTCCCAAGCCCTTGGCTCGAGCCGCCAAGGTTCATCCGAGTCATGTCTAAGAACTCCTACATTGGGGAGAGAGCGCTGCTCTTCGACGAACCACGTACAGCCACGGTGGAGGTGGTCTCCAGCGAGGCTTCCGATGTGTTGTTGCAGCTGAGCCTTTGAATTTTGCGGCTGTTGGTGGCAGCACCGACACCATGACCTGTTGCCCTGCTAGCTTTATGAGGTGTCGCTTTACTTTCGATAGGAGTTTTAGCGTCCATGTCTGTTCCGTTGGCATTCACCTAGTAACCTAGTACTGGTATTCAACACAGATGACAGAACTAGTGCTTGCATCTGTACGAACACGAGCATCGGCACATTGGGTTTCTACATGGTTCTACATGGAGCCACGTCTTTGGTGAAGTGTGCAGATGATTATGATTATTGTGGAGAGATGATGACGCGTGCGAGAGTCACTGGAAGGGGCCGGGGCAAGCAAGGACTCCAAAGTCTCCAAAGTCCATGAGCGCGCATAAGGCCCAGAATTGGTGCAGTTTAGAAGGCCTTCGGCCAGCAACACCCAGACCTTCGGAGGCGGAGTTCTGGTCCATTGAGAAGCACACCTTCACACAGACCCTTGGCTGAGAGCAGAAGGTTTCCTGGGGGCCCAGGTTTCTCTGTGCAAAGTCCTAGGTCGCAGTCGTAGCGCCGGGAGTGCAGGGGCTGAGCTGCGTGCCAGAGGCCCTGAAGCCTGAAGCCTCCATGGGCTCAGGATCGTGAAGGGGAAGATGCAAGCAGAGCTGATGCACCGGATCCGGCTTCAAGACTCATCTTTCGGTCTCAAGGCCTGGATTTGGGGCAGTGCTGGAACCAGTCGCAGTCGTCGTAGTCGTCATAGTCGCCCTAGTCTCCGTAGTAGTCGTGGTGGCAGTCGTACTTGGTAGCGCTAGTGCCGTTAGTGTCAGTTTTAGTTGCAGTCGCCGTCGCTCCGTCGCCGTCATCGCCGTCGTAGCAGTAGGACCAGCAGGACCAGTGCCGTAGTACTAGTACCAGCAGCAGCAGCAACAGCAGCAGCGCAGTAGTACTACCGATTGGTGAGTAGCAGAGTCACATCTAGTTAGTCAGTGCTACTTAACAGTCTAATTGTATCACTCGCTTGTAAGTAGCACTCGGCATACGAGATTCCAAAACTAGTCCAGGGGCCCAAGAACCCTTATTATGCTTATAGTATGATATGCCCCAAACCCTTCTTCTAAGTATTGAATCCCTTGCATGAAGGCCTTGTAGACTGGAAGCTCAACCTTAAACCCCGAACCCTAAACCCTTAACCCCTAAGGCACCCCTTAAGACTATCGTCTCCTTAGGTTTTTTCATTTTTGTTCATATAAAACCAAAGAGAATATTACACATGCTATTTTTATTTTATGGTTCTAAGGGGGGTATAGAAAAGACTGGAAGCCTCGACGAGGACCTGAGCCAAGTCTCCGTCATCGGGGCAGGAGCCGCGGGTGTCGTCCGCCTGGTGATCAACAAGGGCACCGGGACCAGGTCCTCGGATCAAAAAATAGTAGTGCTAGTACTAAGACTAAGTAGTACTCGTAGTAGAAATATCATGGTAATGGCAACAACGACCAGGTCCCCGGGCACCAGGAAGTAAGACTGCTAACAAGAGAATAATGGTAGCAATGGTACTAATACGAGTTCATACCAGCAACAAGAATAATCAGAGTAGTGCTAAGGAAACACTGATCCACAGAAAGGCCTGAACTCTGTTTGTTTGGGAGCTTTGGCGTAGATCCGAGAGCGCGATTTCCTAACAAGAGGAGTTCCCAAGCCTGCGCAGTGATTCCCATCTGTTCAGCAGCAGCAAGAAAAGCCAAGGAAGAAAATAGCAATGAGCTAAGCGCTAAGCCTCAGAAACAAAAAACCTGAGGCCATTGCCTGAGTAAGGCCTGGATAAGAAGCTGGTTGCCCAGCCCCAAAAGGGTCCAACTCTCTACATCTCAACTTTGTTTAAATACGTGAAGGCTGTCAGTCTCTAGACCCAGGCTAAGCGGCACAAAAGCCTTCCTTCCGGGGCTCCCAAAGCTGAGCTCATGCAGTCCATGACCGGTAGTACATGTGCCCATCTCTCAGGTATGCGCTGAAGCGCATTCGGAAGCAGGGTGGCAAAGTCCCCGAAGAGGCAGCCGGCCCCAGATCGAGACATGTGTCTGCAGGTTCGCATCATGTAGGTGATTTTAAGTGCTCCTTTTCATAAGCCCTGCCTTAACGTGCTGCTGGTGCCATATCATGCTCCAACATACTACTCATGGCCCGCAACAAGTCGGACGTCGACAACCCATGTGTTGATATGAAGTTGGTTAAACAAGGGGCCTAAATAACTACCATACTATTCTTGGGGAGTTCCTTTGTATTTGTATATATATATATATACACACACATAAACAAGGTATAATGGGCTCCAAAACCCTATTCTAATTATTAACGTCCTATATTAAATTTCTAAGTAGCCCTGCTGAGGAAAGGAGGGGCTTGCAATGCTGCATGTTGCTTGCTGATGTTGCTTTGTTGCCTTTGCAGAGTTTCCGTTACTTGCAAAACTAACCCTAAACCTTGGAATTCATCCTCATTGGGCGCTGCAGAAGCCGGAAGCTCGACCCTTCCCAGGGCAGATCCTTAGGACCGCACTCCGGCTGCCAGCATAATGTAGAGGACGTATTTTTGAATTAGTTTGAATGGGGTGTTGGGGTGTGCAGCGGGCCGAGCAAAACGAAGCAGAGTGCCAGGTAGGGTTTTGGGGGCATGTTGTAGTACCTTTGAAACAAGGAACCGTAATTACGGAAGACTATTGATTATTCAGGCCCTTAAACATGTTATTTCCATGAAAGGCCATAATTAATTGTATTAGAAAAGTATTGATAGTAATTCAGCCCCTACAGATCGGTCTCAGCGTGGTGCAGATCAACCCTTTCCCCGTTGGCACGATGGCACATCGAAAGCAACATCTCAAGGTTTCCATTGTCTTGCCAAGTGCTTAGACGGAATGAGTCGGAAGACAGGTGAACCGCGAATGCGGACTTCTGAAAGGCCTTGACCACCCGTTCATCATGGCGCTGGTGAAGACGTTCGAAACTGATAGGCCGGGGTTTCCATGAGGGCTCAGGGTCTTGAAGGCGATGGCTTGTCTGTGTATTTCGTGGGTGGTCTGTCCATGTGGGCTTATTGCCGTGGTTGACGAGCGATCATCGGAACATGGACAGTCTTCCGCTGCTCTTCAGCACTTTCCGTGTCTTGACAAAGAAGACGCTAGTGCCACCGACAGGCTCAGACTGAAGATGACTAAGAGGGCATTGTTTTTGTGCATGTGTTTAGGAGTGTGTACATCCTCACGGAGCTCATCACTGGTGGGGAGCTGCACGGCGCCATCCGGGAGATTTGGCTGCGCAGCAGGGTGCGGCTATTGTTCTGTCCACATGTTTATAACCCAACTTCGATTTGTCTACGCAATACAAACCAGACATCTCGACATCAGGCTTGACAGCGGTACAGGTTCATCCTCCTTGTATCAGTTTATGCTCCCAAGACGGCTGGACCACATCATTCCCCTCTTGTCGGCAAGAATGCTCGTCTCCGTCACTTGCTACACGACCCTCTACATGCACGTACGTGATGCGGTGCACATCTGTACACCAGACCAGGGGCACGATAAAGCAGTTTCTGCTTTTGCGTGAGAGGGATCCCTGTTGCTATATACTATGCTACCATATACCATATACCGTATACCATATACTATACTTTTTGCACTATACACTTTACTATACATACGAACTACTGTTTTACGTAGGTCACCGGCAGCCCGAAACGCATGGCCCTTTTCTGCTCCTCGAGCTCAGGAGATCCCCACGGTCCTTTCCAGGGCGCAGGCGCAGTTCTACACCGGATCGCTCGAGCTGCGGCCGCAAGGGGGGGGGGGCTGAGGGTAGTCTGGGTTCTTGTTAAGCAATGTAACCTTTAAGTTACCAAAAAATAGTTACACGAATAATAGCAATAGCAATAACAATTATAAAAGCAATAATAATAATGACAACAGTAATAATAGGGATCTATGGTAAATAATGTGGTTTACTTCTTATGCTAACTCAAGTCCCTCGACAAGAATCTAGAAGAGGAGGGCTGAGGGTAGGGCCGGAGTCCAGGGCTTCCTGAGGTTTAGGGGAGCAAGTACGAAGTACTGCAGCATACATAGTATAGACTTAGTGTAAAGTGTAAAAAGTATAGTATATATAGTGGTATAGCATACAGCATCCCCGACTTGATCCCAACCTGCTCTCGCGGCTTTGGGGTTCAGCTTGATCTGCAGGGTCCATGCGATGGGGCTCAGGCGGTTCAGGTCGGTTTAGGGTTTAGGGGGGTTTAGGGTTTCAGGTTTAAGGTTCAGGTTTCTTGACCCTTGGTTGTCAAGTGTGGCTAGAGGATGCTTTACGTGTGGAGCTGGGGCGCGCGCTCCGGATGCTGGGGTGGGGGTTATCGGTTCAGAGTCCTACATTTTGGGGTTCTGGCTGGGCTTGGTCAGATCCACGCTGCCAATGGGTCTTCCCACCATTCCAAAAATCACGAGAGCCAGCTTTTCACTATCCGTTCTGGGTTGAGGATGCCAGCAGGTGAGATAGTATCTTGGCCAGGGCTTGCAAGCCCGAAACTCACAAGCCCGAACCCCAAACCCCGACAAAAAGCCCTGAAGCCGAAACTCTAAACCCGAAGCCAACAACTTCAAGGTGATTGTCCTGGAGGAGCTGTCAGAGCAGAGTGCCCTGGGTTCCACAGTTCTTCGGAAAGCCTGCGTCCATGATATCAAGAGCTCAAGGGCATGGGGTCTAAGGTTTGGGTGTACGGATGAGTGTTTAGGCTTAGGCTCCAGGGTTTAGGCGACTTTCTACTTGAGGCTCCTTTCATGTTCGAGGGACGGGCCAAGAGTTGAACAGCTGCCGGCTCGTAGGGATCATCATAGAAAAGGGTTTTGAGGCACATTGCACGATCGCATGCAATGAGGAATTTACTGCCACACTATCACCCTAGGCCGGCCTAACCCCCCTAAATCCCGCAAACCCTAAACCCCAAACTGCTAATGTAGGAGGCTGATTAAGAAACCTTGGGCATTTACTGGGGTTCCTTATGTGAATCCTAGTATTTTGGAGTTTTTAGGCCCAGGGTTTCTGAATCAGGTTCCTACATTATTGCTAACTTCAGGTCCTAGGTAGCTTCGTCCTTCCGGCTGTAGACACGGGAAGAGGATTCCTGCGTACCGAAGTCCCGGAAATTGAAATCCCAAGCCCCCTAGCACGTGAAGGCCCAAAAGCCCCAGAATTTCCTGGAATAGCCTCTTTCCCCCCAAGCCCTCACCCCTAAACCGTCAATCCTAACCCGGAGGCCTTAAACGCAACCCAGGAATCGTCTACCGGGACCTGAAACCGGAGAACGTCATGCTCGATTCCCAAGGTCAGACGGGCCTTGGGTTCGGGGTTTAAGGTTTAAGTTCAGGGTTGAGGGGTTTAGGGTTTGGGGTTTAAGGTCGAGGCTTTTGGGTTTGGGGTTTACTGCACAGGGTTTCTGGTTCAAGGTTTGAGTTTAAGCAGCATCGGCTGTCGGCATAATCTGCCACTTGCCTGGCTGGTCTTAGTGTCACCCCGATGTCGACGGTGATGGTTGTCTGCATTCCGCATGGCATCATGAAATAGTAAATGGTAGCTACGCTCGGCTTCTGCTTGTATTACTACATGTTGGCGCCACTATGATCAGCGATAGGCAGACAGGATTGCCGGATTGGCAGTTCTGTCCGACCTGGTATCCGAGAGACAGACAGCCCTTGGCAGGATATCTGAAGCTGATCGACTTCGGCATCGCGAAGAAGATGGCTGAAGGACTGGCCTGCGGCATAAGAGAACCAGGGAACTACTACTACTACTACTACTACTACTACTACTACTGCTACTACTACTACTACTACTACTACTACTACCACTGCTACTACTACTACTACTACTACTACTACTACTACTACTACTACTACTACTACTACTACTACTACTATCTACTACTACTACTACTACTACTACTACTACTACTACTACTACTACTACTACTACTACTACTACTACTACTACTACTACTACTACTATCTACTACTACTACTACTACTACTACTACTACTACTACTACTACTACTACTACTACTCCTGCTATTGCTACCTGCCGCGTGCCACCTGCCACTGCTACTGTTATTGTGCTGATGGTACACTAATGCTGATGAAGATACTCATGTTGATACTATAGCGAAAGCTAATTTCAATATAAGTGCCAATGCTAATGCCAACACTCCGCTGCTGTTCGTATGAGCACAAGCCTGTTCCAGCACGAGCAGCAGCATGCACCAGCCAGTGTGGATGAATCTGCCCAGCTTTCATGTCATAAGTGTAAAGCAGCCATCGCAAGGAGAGACACGCACCTTCACGATGATCGGAACGCCGCACTACATGGCTTCCTTGATGAAATTCGCCATTCACGTTTGAAGATGCGGGTCAGGGGGTCACGGGACAAGAGTCGCGGCTTCGGCAGCAGTCTCTCAGAAGCTCGTTCATGTTCCCATCTACAAGTATGTCGAGATCTCCAACATCTTGCCTTTGGTTTCGAACGTTGCATACACTTTCTCATGTTTCTTTATGGCTCAGGATCCACACTGGCTTCTCAAGCTACTACGTTGTTTTCATCAAACAAAAGAGCTTTGCGAGTGGAACCCGATCGGTGCACCTGAACCTCATGCTGCCCTGCTGCTGCTGCTGCTTCTCCCGGCCATAGAACACCGTTGTTGTTGCTGCTGCCGAACCCTAAACCCTAATCCGTGGAGTCGTACGCATCTGAGACCCTGCACCCCTTAAGCCTTCATCTAAAGCCCTCATAAGTTTCACTATGAGCTACTGCCTTCACAAGAAACGATGATGAGGCTCCGGAGGTCATGAGAGGCCACGGCTATGGGACGGAGGCCAGAACGGATGCAGGGAATGCGTGATACATATATATATATATATATCTGTTGATGTGTATACATATATATATGTATATATTCAAGTTTTTGTATACGATTGACGGGTACTGCATGTGTATATATGTATACATAACACGCATATGTGTATATACAGCTAGGTGGTGTAAAACACATACACACACCGACACACACACACACACACTGTATACATATATATATATATATGTATGTATATTCAAGTTTTTGTATACGATCGACGGATACTGCATGTGTATATATGTATATATAACACGCATATGTGTATATACAGCTGGGTGGTGTAAAACACATACACACACCGACACACACACACACCAACACACACACACATACACGATCACACACATACACGAACGATACCGTATGTGTGCACACGCAACACTTGCATAAGTACATGCGTACGCATGACATGTCTAATGCATAATGCAGATGAAGTTGTACGTTAAATAAGAACAAAGATATGATTTGACTGAATCATCAGTTTAGTTGTTTCATGCCTATCTGTGTACACACACACGTATACAGATGTGTGTATGTATGTATGTATATATACATATATGCACATATATAATATGTGCCTGGCTGTCTCTCTCTCTCTCTCTCTCAGACTCTCTTTTCGCTTGAATGTTCGTCTTCTGAGCCCAGCAAGCTTGCGGTGACTAACAGTCAGACCTAGGAATGTTTCGGGAGAAGGGTTTCCATGGACTCTTTCCAAGTACCCACAGTGTGGAATAACAGAATTGACCATGGGGGAAGCTGCAAAGGCTTGTTTTCGGTTTCTGCGTAAGTCGTAACATTGCCTCCTTAGAGTCCCTACATGTCCATACATACTCCTAAAGTAGCATATCCCAACAGCCTGTTCTACGTAGTAGGGCGGTGGCAGATTTGCACTGCGACGATGCTTCTGTTGAATCCAGGCGGACCTCTGGTCTTTGGGCATCATGCTCTTTGAGTTCGCCACTTGGCTTGAAGAGCACGCGGGTCCTTTGTATTTTGAAGGTGCAGCCGCCTGCATCCAATTTCCGGTTCCATATGCTGAGAAGAACCGTGTTGGGTTTAAAGTGATATGTGGCGGCAAATTACTCAGCATCGCCCAACTGACATTCCTGGCCCAACTCTCACACTTCTCGTCTATGCGTTGAACGTCGCCTCTATATAGATATATATATATATACACACACATGAAGTGGTGGGAGTTTACAACATCATTCTACTGATGCCTTGACGGGAGCTTGAGAGGAATTCCATAGTCAAATACGTGCTGGAGTTCACGTACATAACAAACCGACATGCAGACCTTTGTTTATGTATGATGTGTTCCAACATATGTCAGTGTATGTCAATGCATGTCAGTCAATGTATGCATGTATGTATGTAGGTACCCACACGTACATATGTGAGTAGGTATGTATGAATGCATGTTTACATATGTTCGTATGAATGCATGCACGGACGCATGTAAGTTTAAGTAGTGTAGTGTAGTGTAATGTGATGCAATGCGATGCAGTGCAAGGCAGTTCAATGCAACGTAATGTATGGTATGGTATGTATGCAGGTGGGTATGTATGTATGCGTGTTGGTGTTTATGCATGCATGAATTCGAGCACGGGCAGATATGCGACGAGACAGAAGGAAGCAACTATAGAGACCGAAACAAATGAATATGGACACATAGAGACAGAACGGCATAGCAACGGAAGACTGCCATACATTGTATGTGCATACGCGCGCGTGTGTGTTGACGTGTCTGTATCTTAGCTGTCTTGACTGGTACACACACACACGAGCAAGGATCAGGCTGATGACAACAGCACATACTGCTAGCAGCAACCTCATTGATAATATCACATCGCAGCATTGTTAACGCGCGGAAGCTTTGGACAGTAGGGGACCCCAAAGTTAGACATCAAACGGATCCTTAATGTAAGGACCTGCAAGAAGGATCCCTTGGTTTAAGAATCCCCCCTCGCTCTTTTAGCGCTCTTAGCCCTGGTCTCGGGATTTCTATGAAACCATTCGGGCTTTTCTTGTTCCGGCCCTGTCCTTGCAGTTTGAGTCGTCGGGTTTAGGATCCTTTTTCTGCTGAATTACAGTTCATGATGGGTTTCTTAATGAGACAGAACGAGTTTCGGAGCAGCCGAGAACGCGGATCATGCCGGGAGCTGTTCCATCCCAGTGTAGTGGAACTTGCTCTGCGCGTTTGAGGTATGTGGCTACCTGCCTTATGCAGATGAGCTGGATGACCCAACAGAAGTCTGCACTTCAGCGGCCCGGCAGTGAAAGCGTTTAAGCCTGCAAGGTTTACGTAGGAGTTCAGGATTTAGGGGTTTGGGGCAAGATAGGGAAAGGAAAGGGAAACTTAGACTAGTGCTTATGACCTGACAACATTTGTCATGCTGGAAGATATCATGTCCGCCAGTCCGCCATTGCGTTGGCTTGCACAGAAAGCGGATGAGGACATGTGAAGATGTAGCACAGTGGTCGGAATCAGATTCTGCTTTCTGTTAGACTTTATATACCCAAAAGCCTTGTTCTCAAGATTAATAAAGGCAGAACTCATTGTCTCTACTGTAATGCTTGCTAGGCATGGACTGGGAGGCAAGGGTTTCATGGACCGGCAGTAGATGCAACACACTTGGAAGCCAGGAGGACTCTGGGCAGAGTTGGCATCGGTTTGCATACTTCTTCTGTCATGTGTATTTCAATGGTCCATTTCTTCGGTCGTTGCTCAGTGATGTGCAGTGAGCTGTCTATGGACATTGCTGTCCTTGCAGCGCCGCATGGTCAGAATCGGTAATTTCATGGTTGAAACCGCATGTCTCTGGCACTCAAGACCAATGGGTGGCCTGTCCACATGAGGAAAAGGGCGACGGAGTTGGTTCAGGAGAGCGGGCATACTGCAGTAAAGCTATCCCAAACAGGCCCCAGCCGCCCAAGACGGCCGAAAGAAACCCGAGGCCCCTTACCCAGTCCCCGCCGAGGTACTCAAGGATCCCCTCGTCTTCCCGCAGCGTTTTAAGGACGCCGCTGCCCGGACCTTGATACAAGGCGGGAAAGTGATGAGCCCGGAAAGTCCGATGTAAACTTAGAAAGCCTACATAGTGACAAAACTATTCCGAGGGTTCCGTACGATAGGCATAGTAACGGGCCCCAAAACCCTATTCTAAAGCCATCAGAACAACTCCGAAACAGAACATCCCGCTGTCTGCTGTGCAGGGCTTCTGAACCGGCAGCAGAAGAAGCGGCTTGGGGTGGGCTTTCGGGCCTGGGATGCTCGGCCAGACCTCAAGGGCAGCCATATGGCACCCTAAGGGTATATCACGCATATTTCGCAAACTATATGTTCCACCAAGTACTACGTGAGAGCACTGACCGCCATTCTCAACTTATGTTTCTTGCTGCTTGTTGCTTCCTGTTCGTTACTGGTCCTTCGGAATCTGCGAAGACCACACAAAACACTAGCAGCATCGGAACAGGACACATGCTAAGCATTCCGGCTTGTATGTCGTGTTTCGTGGGCTCCGTGGGTTGCTTTCGCAAAACTACGCGCAACCTTAAATACACACGTAGGTACCGTACTCATCGTCTTGTTCTCTGTGCATCACTCGTGCAGACCGGGAGCATGTCGTTTCTTCAAAGGGATGTTCAGTTGTACGGCAGAGAACTCCCGATCTTTCCAAGGAGGACATCAAAAGTGCGGACTTCTTCACACTCGGCCATGACGAGGAGGGGTGCTGCAGTGCTGTCGTAAAATTAAGGACCTGTTGCGAGATGCTTGCTGAAGCTTCTGCATGCAGATGGTGTGAGAACTCACTCAGACCACCTTTCCAGATGAAGAGATTTGATGCACGTGTCTTCCCATTTTGCTCTGGTGATGGGTTGATCGTTGCCGTACCACACATCTGTATGGAGCTTCGAGGTGTCTCTTTTTGACAAAATCCTGGGCCGCGACCTGGATCCTCCTGTCCATCCACACGGGGAGACGCATCACAGCTTGAGTTGACCGAACTTTCGCATTGCCTGGAAGCGTTCTCCGGACAAGCCAGCTCGGAAGTGTTGCTGCTTTTGCTCAGACTTGAAAGTCGCTTGCGCTGAAAGTTCCAGAGCGGCTGGTGCCAGCAGAGGTATTGTGATCCTTCCGAGCTGAACGTCACTCTGAGCGATAATGATGAGTTGGGTTAGACTGATGCATGCCCTGAGAGCTTGCCACTGGCCCCGGCATTCGGTGCCGAGTTGATCTCGCACTATAAGTCTGCAATGAACGTTCCTGGGTGCCCTCAGAGAGCCATGCGCTTCGGAACTGTCATTCTGAAATGTCATGGAGATCAATCGCTTTGCTGATAGCATGCTAGTAGAACCCAGCTAGAGGCCAAAAAGCAACCGGAGTCTGTATTCCCTTGAACCGATGCCAGATCTTTCCGAGTTCCAGCGACGAACTCCATGACATTCGCAGCGACCTAGAAATCTCGGTCGGAAAAAACCCTAAACCCTGAACCCCTAAACGCCCAAACCCTAGAAATCCCGTCGAAACAGCGTAGGCAGCAGCACCACAACCCACAAAGATGTTGCGCGGGGTCTAGGCCGCAATGCCCTTTTTACCTGCAAGATGCTGGCTGCAACCCCAACCCAGACCCTAGTATGCTTGATCGGTTCTCCCAGACCGCAAACCATGCCCACAATCTCAAATCCTAATGCCCTAAACCCTAAGCTCAGGGCAGGGCCAGCAATTCCGGGATTTCTTGAGGTTTCAGGGTTGCCTGGACCTTTGTCACACCAGCGTCGAAGAGAAAAATCTTCTCTGCAATCATTTTAGTGTGGAGCTCCACCGTGCTCGTGATACTTAGCTTCCGTTTATCTGCACTCGTGACCTTCTATGAGTCTCTCTGTAAATTATTGATAGAAGGGCAATCCGGGCCAGATCTAAGGCATAATGATCCGAAATTGGCCACTTCCTGATCGTTTCATAATTGTTCACCTTCGATCGGGACTCTTTGGTCTTTACTAAGATAGTGACGAACGATCATGACTATTTCATCAGATATAGAGTATGTCGCGATTATCATTGCACAAGCCGGTCTCTCGAATACTACTACGAAGAATTGTGATATAGCTAGTATCTTTCGTATATTCGTTCTTGCGATTCTTTCTTATTGTGGGAATTGGCTATTGAACGAAAATAGCACGGTCTCTAATCATATCCGAGAAGTAAATAATTTAACGTTTAGAAGAGATCTCATATCTTGTTACTATCATAAAGATGGCGGTTGATG